>OZ007537.1:12342465-12498217 GCA_963931895.1 Eupithecia pulchellata | reverse complement strand
ATGGCGCGGGCGGGCGGGCGGTGCGCGTGCGCCGCCGGCCGGGCACACGTCGGGCGAGCGCGCTGCGGGCCGCACGGACGCACGGACGCACGGACGGACAGACACGCGCAGTGAGTGGATGTGAAGTGAGTGCGATGTTGGGCGGAATGGACGGGAAAGAGTACGGCGCGCTGCACGCCGCAGCCGCCGCCCGCCGCCGGCTACACCATGGATGCAGGTCTTTATTTACCTATTCAGATTTTACCTAATTAGTAATCCCACAGGACAATGATAGCCTACCTGTCTAATAGATCACGATATTACTCTAGAATGATGCTGACCTTTAGATTTGCCAAAGGAACCCTATCCCTACCCGTAATTATTTATTTATCTATACTAATATTATAAAGAGGAAAGATTTGGTTGTTTGTATGTTTGTTTGTTGTTTGTTTGTTTGTTTGTTTGTTTGTTTGTTTGTTTGTTTGTTTGAATTGAATAGGCTCCGAAACTACTGGACCGAGTTAAAAAATTCTTTCACCATTAGAATCCTTAATTTTCCGTGATGAACATAGGCTATATAATATTTTCGAAAAAGTTAGGGATCCGCATGAAAAATTCAATAATTGAACCGTGGGCTGTATATTCAACCTCTTTTTCTATTATGGCGCGTCAGAATAGAAAAAGAGGTTGTATAGCGCACGGTGCTTGCTTTTTCTCTACGGCCAGTGTCAGTTTTGGAATGTTGAGTCAATGTCGAAAACCCCAATGCTTATAAAAAAAGTAAAGATCCGTATGAAAACTGTGAAACCCATCGTGTTCGTGTGTATAATTTCTGAAATTTTTGTTTAATACCCGTGCGAAGCCGGGGCGGGCCGCTAGTTTATTATAATTATTAATTCATTGCATTGCATTCTAATTCTAAATCATCAATAAATAAACCAGGATTCAGGATTCCAGGATTTTTTTCTATTAAGTGAATTCAGTTTTTAAACAAAAACAATCGGAGTAACACTAAACATCGGGAACTTGACCTTTCCTAATAAATATCTAAATCAGGTTTAGAGATTTATTCAAAGATCCTGAAACATGAATTACATTTAGTATTGTACCTAAATACAATGCATAAATTAAATTTCAGGTTACAGCCATATCAGTAGGTTACCAAAAACTACGAATCTCATATTTCAATAATCGTTACACAGTTTTCGGAAAAAAAATCAAAAATCCTGATACTTGTATTCAATTGTTTTGTATTACATGTATTCTTAGCAATTTCCAAGCAACTTGGGTAAGGATATAAAGTTACAAAATAAAATAATCCCTAATTGGTCGACTACTACTTAGGATAAAATACCTAGTAGTTAAAGTGACTTTTTTGAAAAGTCCTGGAAGAAGTATTTTAATTTATTGCTCTATCATAACATTTGAAGTCAATAGCACCCTACCTTAAATAGTTATAAACAATTCAATATGGAGCCAAACTACAAACCTCAAACTTTAATAACGTTTCACCATCTTCAGGAATATTTAGAAAAATCCTGAAATACGTGTTGAAAATTTTTGTATGTTTACTTAATGCTGTAAGCAAGCAAATCGGGCCACCGGTTAAAGAGTTACAAAGAACTTCAAACCCCCTTTTCACCCCCTTAGGGGTGGAATTTCCAAAAATCCCCTCTAGCGGGTGGTTGTGCAGAAAAAGGTACCTACCACCACCTACCTGCAAATTTCAGATATTTAGCTTTAGCGGTTTAGGCTGCGCGTTGTCGCGAAAATCGCTTGTTTCTTCATATATATTAAGAATAATGAAAAAAAATCAGTGTTACCTATATTGGTAGGTATGTATGTTATTTAGAGTTATATAATTTGGAAGAGTTCAAATAGGGATTATTACCAGCGCTCCACGACTCCATTGTTCTCCAGAAACCAGTTGATTCGTAATTGTCTTTGCGCGTAGATAAATTATTTAGTTCTCTAAAATTATTTCTAGAACGAGGAACCATTTAATGCCATCGGAGATTCAATGCTATTTGTTGACATTAATAAACAAACTTGATACCAGCATATTATTAGGCTATATCTCGTTATGTCATAAACATAAACAACATTGCTACGACAGTAGAAACATTGCTACTGCCGTAGAAACGTTGATACTATAGGAAACACACTCAGTTAGTTCCAGAAGTTTTAACAATATTGTCATAATGTTACTTATGGAACTTCATAATCGTGTATCGCCTAAATCGTTCCATGTAACATTTTCCGTTCATTTTCATGAACATGTGCCTAGACTACGTACTTACGTACGTAGGTAGTACCTAGGTAGACAATAAGAAACTATTCAATATTGAAGTTTGTTCAATAACTTTTTCTTTGATTTTATCCTTTGCGGGCTAAAAATATTAATATCAAAATCATAACATCAAGTCATTTACCTTTAACTAAACTATGATTTGTGTTAAAGTTCAGTGTTAACCATGATCGTTTCAGAAGTTTTAAATAAATACTGTTTGACTATCCACACAGCATCATCTAGCCCCAAGTTAACCTTGAGTACTAGATCTTAATCTATGTAGTACTTGTAACATAGTAACATTATTTTATTTAACATAGAAAACATTCAGAACACCCGGTACCGAATATCTGCAGACCGTGCAAACATTTTCCTCGAGGCGGGACCCGCAACCTCCTGCGTCGCAGGCAGACCTTCACCTTTTTTGTTCGATCTTCACAATTACCCGTAAAAGGTAGACGTTGAATGTTTTAATGACAGAGTATGTATTTCTATTGCCAATTAAAAATGTTATTGTTAGACACAAAACCGTAAAAGAGTGAAAAATAAGATAACTAAAGTAATGATAATGTTAATGAGTGACGTATCGCACAGAATGCGCAGTAGTAACTAGTAAGTATGTACAGTGCGCGTCACATATAAGTACCCCCCCTATCTCAATGTATGTGGGACACAATAGTTGTTATTGTTGGGAATTTTAGACTTTGAGTATTATGGAAGGGCAGTTCGATCCTGAGCGGCAGCCTGATAAATTTTTGCATGTGAAAAATTGTGACAATTTACAAGGGAATTAGAAGTAGTCGAAAATAGTTTGTATACAAGGGGGGAACTTAATTCTGACGCGCACTGTACATACCCAAGACGCGCGGCGGGTCATCATTACATTACTACTGACGTCATTCTAATTTACACTATCACTTACATACCTACCTACCTTCTATCTGTTTAGTACTTGCGTACGTTCAACATTTTATGTTATTAAATTATGTTTTTGGTTCTCATTTTAATTAAAAACAAAATGCAGCTCATTGAGAATGCCGCCGGCCGGCGCCTGCGCGTAAATTATTTTGTTAAGGAAAATGTTCTCGTATCAGCAGACATTATGTAAGCTCATGGTTCTTTTATAGATAAATACATAAAAATATTTATTTTACATTTTAAAACACAAGAAAGGTAACAAATTCGCGATATAAGATGAAAAAATTGTGTGTAGCCTATCAAAATGACAATAACTCAGCGCAAAGTATATTTATATTTGGAAACCTCAAAGAAGCAAAAGAAGTAGAGTACATAGGTGTTTCAGTGTCTCATACTTCTGACAAACGAAGGGTTTCAGAACACGTATTGTTTGGATAATGTAATATTTTTTTTAATTTGATTTGAAGTCAATTTAGGCAATTTAATGTTGAGTTTATGTAAGGGTGGTCACTTGTGTAGATACCATTAGTTAATTTATACTATTATTTACAATAACTAACTATTATTACTGTTGTCAGTTGCCAGATATCGAAAGCTACCTTTGAATGCTGCTGTTTTATGGCTGTGTGTGATACGAAAGTGCAGATATTATTTGTCGCATGTCTCAAGTCGTGTTTGCAAATTTCAGCTTAGAGTAGAGGTTCATCTTTATTGAAATTAAAAACATCAAAAATCAGCCCCCAAAGGAGCAGCTCTCACGCGGCACCATATTCAGTAAAGACATTTTGTGTATTTAGGTAAGGAGTAGAGTGACCCAGAGCCCAGAGGCGGGAGAGAGAAACTAATCGGCAACATGCCTTCTGCACACGCGGCTCCACTCGCTGAGGCCTTAGTACATATGGCCTATACCTTAGGCCTATACTTACTTCGTTTTCGACTCCTTCGTATACATTTCGCGCCTTGCAGCGCTTCTACCAGATGAGAGAGAGATGACAACTATCCAAATGCTCTAAGATCATCCAAATAAATGACTTAACTTGACTTCTTCATTATGGCAATATGTCCAAATAAATTATTTTTCGAATGATTTTGAGTGATTTGTCGCACTTTACATAACGTGACAGCAACTTCTTACCATTGACGTTGTAACAATACTCGTACATCGTAGCCAATGGAACATTGATTCGTAAGCGCAGCAGCTTGGAAAGGAACATAATAATTATAATTATTTACATTTCAGAGTAAGTAGTTTCAGTAGAGAGCTGATTGCGAATTTTACAATAGACAACGTGATTTTCAAACTTACGATATTCATCGAAGACCTAGGATCCTAGGGCCTAGGCGTCGCATCTCCTCGATCTGCAGAGACTGTGTATGGATTGCTTCATATTTTCATGTCCATTCGTCTGATGACAATCTCACCTGATGACATGAGAAGCGACTATGATGCCGACGATGTATTATTACGAAGGTAAACATATACAACATATACCTAGACGCGCACAAAACCAATGGCGAATCTCTGAGGCTTGTGTGTCAATAAAAGTGGATTTAAACTTCAGACCGAGGAGGAAGAAACTGGTCACATTATTGTGGCGAACAATTCTAGCGATAAGTATGTACCTAGGTAGATACATATAAACGTAAATAAAGAAAACAAATCAAAGAGCGAGCGATAGAAAAGCCAAAAGATGACACAGATAACCTTAATAGAAGTTTTCGTGTTCCGTGTAGAATCTGGTTAGCATAATGTAGCATTACCTGGTCGGATCATTAGTGTAGCACAGTTGCAGTGAGTTATCGAGGCGACGGTTCACAGGCGAGCCGCGGGGCGCAGGTTATCGACTCGATAGGCCGACGCACGTCACTAGATATTTTAATGTATAACAAAAACAATTATAATGTGTACCTACTCGTACCTAACTCACGTCTGTTAAATTGTTTTAATTACAAATAACATACACCAGAATATTAGATGAGGATATGTGATTGAGGCAATATGTGAGCTTTCCAGCGAAGCTTCGTCCAGTGGCATGCCCAAATTCATCAAATACTTCCAATACTAGATGTTGATTGTTGGTCTCGTTTATTTGTGAAGGTGCTGTAACTCGACTTCATCTGGTTTCATTCTCTAAGAAGTAAGTAATAAAGTAGTGTATTTATTGAACGCAACTTGAACCTTTTCAGCTGCCGTTTCATTTATGCATACCTATAAATTGTATAAAATAATAATAAGATATCCGGGTCACAGTAACTACATACTTACCCGTTACTATGTGAAGTAAATAGGTACATAAATAATACCTAGATGCGATAAAGAAATTGCTATAATGCTGTAAAGTTAGTTTCCTAATTGTGAATAAGTATAGTTGGAGTTTGCTTCCCGTTACGCATCAAAAATTTACAAAATGTAATTAAACAGAGGTTACCATAAGAGTCGACTACAGCCGGCTCTACACTCGCGGTGCGAACGACCGCGACAACTGCGAAACGCGAGTGTGGATGTCGTTCACGCCTTCGCGTAGCTTCGCGTTCGCGCTTCGCGCCTTTCCCGATCAGGAGGCGGTTTTTTGGCCCGCGACAAAGGGTTTGTGGCGCGCGAACGTGAACGCATCTACACTCGCATTTTTCCGCAGTAGCGGACAGGACATCGTAAGGAGTGGTTGCAGAAATCACGTCGTCATTGTCCATAGTCACGAACAAGACTGTGAAGATTTGCGAGTGTGGAGGGACACAGTTCACGCGTGGATCGCGACATACATTCACGGCGTGAAATAACGGCGCGACTTCACGCGCGAGTGTAGAGCCGGCTTAAGGTAAAAGCAGGCACCTAATATAGAATACGTACACACTTTTGTAGCCTATAATAGATTTCTATCTACAGGAGTGTTAGTTAACTATAATCGAGATAGAATGCGATTAGATTTAATTTCATTTCAGAAAAGTAGTTTGTAAATTTTTTGTGGCAGGAACCTAGGTCAATAAATAAATACTTATTTATTGACCTACCTAGATAAATACCTAAATAATTTTAATACAAATAAAAGATGGTAAAAATATGATCAAATAACAAATCATTATTGTATTACGAGTAAGTATGTATGGGAAATTAATCCGCCGCCGGAACCTTACGTAGCTTTTCTTCGCAGTAGGGCTCTAAACCAAAACCTAGCACAAGTGCTTTGTACTCGTTGACCCAGTAACTTGGAATCTTGGGCCATACTCTGTGACAGCGTAATTTAACTTTGAAATTGCAAGTAATTTCTAGTCATAAGTCTTAGCGTATTATGTTATCTGTGACTGAAATATTGTCGAATTTTATACAGTTTTTTCTGCAGTAATTGTATTTTGTACAATACAGTACAGTACAGCTTCGTCCGCGACTTCATCCGTGAAGAAAATAAAAAAAAATAGGACGGAATTCGGTTCGGTATATCGCGTGTCCCCGTGCTATCCCACGGGAAAATTACAACGGGATAAAAAGTATCGTAGGTACCTACTTGCCGACTGTTCCCGGTCAAGACAACGTCTACTAATCTAATACTAGTCCGGTACTAAATTTCACCAATAGCAGTTCAGTGGTTTTGGCGTGAAAGATGGACAGACAGAGAGACAGACAGAGCTACATTCGCATTTATAATATTACTAGCTGACCCGCTCGCAATTTCATTTGCGTGGTCTTTAGGGTAAAAAAATTCACGATATCAGTTAATACCCCATTTTAATTTTTTATTCTAATTATAATATTATTATTTTTTATAATATTATTTAAGTGCAAAGCAGTTTCAAAGCGCAATTCTGAGTCCACACATAAACATAAACCCAAGTTCATAGGTTCTTCAACCCGTTCAATGAGTGACATCTATGGCGGACAGAGTCGTACTGAATGACCTGCCTTTTGCAGCAGCTGGATTACATGAACATAAATCTAATTTATTATGTTTTATCCTTATAAGTGTGGATTAAGCAAACGTAATTCTGTCTATAAAACCTTTTAGGAGGGAGTTAGGACCCGAGGCTATTCTTTGGCTATTTTTTATCCCGGAAACAAGCGTCATGGCGCCGGCGGAGAAAGTAATTTTTAAAACAAGGCAGCTAACATTATGTTAGGTAGCCAGCGCTTAAAGCTCTGAGGCCTGTCTAACAAGCAAACACGAACCTAGTTCACCCGTTAGTGTTGTATTGTCGCCCGCGAGTTATCGATAAAGCGCAGAGGTCGGCGATTATCGGCGGTTATCGCCGGTTATCGGCGTTATCTCGGGTTATCCGTGCGTCACCGCACGAGCCACTAACGAACAATACGTCGCCTTTCTGCTGCTAATTACTAACTAATACTGCTTTACTATTTATTTTGTCCAAATCAACTTTGAAATACATACTTAATTGACGTGATTTATTCTTGCGTCTATGGCGCTCGTTAGGGGAGGCCTAGAGGTCCACCAGTGGATTATTATAGGCTGATGGTGATGATGATGATGATTCTTGCGTTGACGATTATTTGGTGCGTGATGAACTTACCACGTACTTAATAATGATGCCATCTATGGCGCTCATTAGGGGGGGCCTATGTCCAGCTGTGGACTATTATAGGCTGGTAATAATGATGATGATGAACTTACCACCAGGACTTCACCTCATTTATTTTTAAAATAATGTCGTCTCTAGGTATGTTCGTACATGTCACTCCGTTATTATCTGAAGGGTAGTTTGAATTCCGTGGGCTTAATTCAATCCCCAGAACTACGCACGCGTTTTCCCGGGAGATGAAGTGGTCTACTTGTTATTTTAATATGTCTAAGTAATGTAGATAATTTTTTTATATCGGTGTGTTTTTTCTCGTAACTCCCGGGAGCAGCTTTGCCTGGAACAACAGCAATCTCCGCAGTGAATAGTACAAATAAAGCAGTTTGTCTGTTTGTCCAGCTTGTTTACCGAAAAAAGTGAACAGGTCGGGTCCGCGTTGACGCATCGCTCGGCGCGCAAACACGGGACCGCTACTGAGGGTACAAACAAATACTTATAATATTTTATGTCATACTTATTGAGTATGCTATGGCTAATGTTGGAATCATCTACCTAACTATAACCTTTTATTACATATAATCTCTGTGCTAGCCGCGGCTGGGTGGACTTCTACCCAGCTGTGATAGCACCCAAGTGTGCCACGACATCTAGACCAAGTGGTCTAGATGTCGTTTCACATCTACAACTACCTAGCTAGGTACATCTAACTCCGCAAAAGCTGTCTTAAATCTCATGTTTTAAATGTGTCTTTGGCTTGGGCTTCAATCGCCCCGATTTGATATTAGAAAACATATATTTAACATTTTTCTAAATTTTAGAAAAATACGATGAGCAAAATGCAATGCTAAATATTTTGATAGGTTATATTTGCGTATCGTCTGAGACCGGACAAACATGCCATTTGTAAGGGAATGTAACTGGACTCGGCGACAGGAGTCTAAGCACTTCAGTACACATCGATTGATGTTATGTTACCCTACCATATCCGGTCAATTATAGGTTTTGCTGAGAGTGGCCTTATTTTCAAAAAAATAAGAATGGTTTCTAGAAGAATTCGTTTAGGATCAGCGTGCGGTGAGCTCAACTGAATAAATTGTAAAATACCAATTGTAATTTTGTTCTATACCAATTTGATTGTAGGTGTCTGTTAAAGTCAACTTTATTTAACAAATTGGAACTAGTATTAAAAATTATTAATTGAGCTAACTGCAGAATTCTGCAACCAATGTACAGGTACAGGCTATACTAGTAGGAACGCTGTTCCCTTTTTTAATAGGTAATATAAAATGTCCTACTTACTTATTTTAAAAATGTGATGCTCCTACGCCTCGCATAGGAGAGAAGCTCAGAACCTACTTACTGAATATATTTCGATAGGTATTGTGTTCACCAACGCACGAATTGTTCTACACAAGGACACATTGAGGTATTGTGATAGTTGGCTCAAACACAAAGATTATTATTACATTGTGAATGTCGAAAACTGCCGATTGGGAGCTTACTTTTCGTTTACCTATTTCCTTCCATTGCGCCGCGTCGTGCTGGTCGCCGATGCTAGGGCACACCCCACTATTAGTTCTGTCACTGATTTTAATAAATAAGAATATCGAAATTGAAATCGTACAATATTGAAACCGAGAAAAGGGATTCCATCTAAATGCACTGTCATATCGGTCGGAGTAACTAAGCCGTTTTTTATCGGTTTTGTAATGCGGCCGTCCGAATTTTTTTGAATGTTATGGAAATTATAATGTAGGTAAAGTAATTTACAATTATGATCAATGAAAAGCTTTTCAGGGTTCATTATATACTTAGATGATAATATAGAATACGAGTGCCTCGCCCCGGCTTCGCACGAGTGCAATGCTGATAATGCAAGAAAAGTAATGCATGTTATACCTACATATAAACCTCCCCATCTATTAAAATCTGCATGAAAATCCATTGTGTACTTTTAAAGATCTAAGCATACATAGGGACAGACAGCTGGAAGCGAGTTTTTTTTATACAATGTAAACATTCTAAGTATATAATCTGAAATAAATGAGTTAGTAATCATTATTTCACAACTAGGGTCCACGATAAATAGATGTGGAAAGTTACTGGTGCTCGTACCGTTGCGTGTGCGCATCTGCGGTAGCCGAGCACATGAGGGGGCCGAGGGGGCGGGGGAGTGTTTGCCGCCATTACGCTGTTGACAGTGCGGCCGACTAATGCGTACGCAAACAAAGGATTTGTACGGGAGCTAATAGTTTTAAATGATGTTAGTACATTCAAGCTAGGGAGGGAGCTCTGATTGTATAAGGGTAGATGTCAACGGTGGGTTTCTTTTAATAAAAGCAAATTAAATTATTACGTATTCGTAGGACATTTTTTTGTTTACGGTACCGTAAGCACATCTCCTCCGTCTAAAATGGATATCTCTTCGGCCCACCCATTTTAATTTAAGTTTGGAATGAGTAATCAGCCCACCTAATGATACATACTTATTTCAAAAAGTCCAGAGCGCTGAAACTAGCATACCTACGTGCGACCATGTGAAGTCATGAGTAAACGCCATTTTGGTATTACAGCCGGTGTTTCTTCTTGACACATAATTATAAAATATCTAGCTGGCTTCAGTAAACTTAAAGCTGCCCACCGCTGCTGTACGAACTAACTGATCGTTAGATCGTTACGTATCGGGCCCAGAACAAAGCAGGCACAGGAACCATTCCCTCTCAGCCGGCGCTAATTAAAATACTCCACAAATAGTCCACTGAGGTCCAGCTCCCAGCTGGCTGATTGCACATGTCTATAAATACAAACAACGCTCCAGAATTTTGCCGAGGAGAGGGACAAACGTGTGGTTCGCGTAGAGATTCTCAAACTTTATATAATGACAGACCTTGACAGAGCGGTCTGCCTCTCTCTCTTACTAAAAGGAGTTTAGAGACAACTTATTTGGTGTACTTACTTCACTTACGGATACTTTTGTAAAACCCAGTAAAAATAAATCTCTCCTCTTTTCCCAGAATAAGTGTAAAATCTATATTAACAAAGTAAATTACAAATTTATTTCTAAATTAAAACTAGTATTTACAATTGAAACAATTGAGCTAACTGCAGACTGTTGCAAACAAACTACAGGTAGATATATACACTTCCAACTGATCCAGTTGGAAGTGTATACCTCTACAAGATGCTGGCCGCATTTATATGGTAATGCTAATTTTTTTGTAAATAGATATAAGATAATATATTTATTTGTTTTCCCGAAACCGCACAGTAAATTAGACCCACCTTGAGATCCTCAGCCCCACGGCACGCGCGCGCGCAGGGTCGCTGTCGATAATTAGCGGCGCATGAGTAATGTCCCGAATACCTCTGGTTAACGAATAGACTCTGTTTAACCACGGGTTAACTGCCGGTTAACAAGGGCAGCTAGGATAGCAGGGTGACTGCCACCATTTGTCTTGTCATCTTGTTGTGGCGAATCACCGCAGCAAAGGTTAGTGGGGTAAATAGCCAGGTGAGGTCAGGATCATTTGTCTTGTCATCTTGTTTAGAGCCCCTAGTATGAAACAGCTGTGGGGTTAGTATTTGTCTTAATGAGGCCAAAATCTCCAGCACAAATATGTCAATCTTATTCTTGTTAATTTGTATAAAGGACCAAGCGATTTTCTAGTAACAACACCCAGCTAAACAATACCTCCCGTCCCGCTAAGAAAGGTGTTTTAGAAATTTGATCCCTATAATAAAGTTAGGAATTCGTATGGAAACGTCAGTAATGTCACCCAACATGTACGTGAGTGTTGTAAAATGTATCATAGGTAGGTACATATTTCAAAATACCCGTGCGAAAAGTCGAAATCGTAGAGATTTTGCACCATAGAGTCCACGCTTTGAACTTCTTCAAGTACCTACAAGGTTACATAAAAGGTACGTAGGACCTAAACATTGAGATTCATAATTATGTTCACCACAGAAACGGGCAACGTTTCTGTGGTGAACATAATTATGCACATATCCTGCCAGTTCCACTTTAGAGATCGTATTCTAAATATAATGTCATGCAGTTTTGATTTATGTCTTATGGCAATAATAGTTTTTAAAATTTTTGCAACTTAAGGGATGTTAGGCTAGGTAACGGATGAATATATTTTTTTTTCAATTATATCTTTTTCTTGAGTTTTACATCGAGCGGCTTTTTTTTTCATAATCTCCTTCAAACTCATAATTCCTTTTAAAGACGTGCAAACTACCACTGTACTTATTGTAATACTGCTATAGTCTATACTAATATTACAAAGAGGAAAGATTTGATTGTTTGTTTGTTTGTTTGTTTGTTTGTTTGTTTGTTTGTTTGTTTGTTTGTTTGAATTGAATAGGCTCCGAAACTACTGGACCGAGTTAAAAAATCCTTTCACCATTAGAATCCTTAATTTTCCGTGATGAACATAGGCTATATAATATTTTCAAAAAAGTTAGGGATCCGCATGAAAAATTCAATAATTGAACCGTGGGCTGTATATTCAACCTCTTTTTCTATTATGGCGCGTCAGAATAGAAAAAGAGGTTGTATAGCGCACGGTGCTTGCTTTTTCTCTACGGCCAGTGTCAGTTTTGGAATGTCGAGTCAATGTCAAAAATCCCAACGCTGTTAGAAAAAGTAAGGGATCCGTATGAAAACTGTGAAACACATCGTGTCAGTGTGTATAATTTCTGAAATTTTTGTTTAATAACCGTGCGAAGCCGGGGCGGGCCGCTAGTTAGCTATAAGTTAGCTACCGTCGTTCTTCAGTAGTAGTTAAACCGTCCACCTGTCCTCAAGTGAAGGGTCCTCGGGCCCCCCACGGCGACAGGGCTCGCCGGCCGACACAAACGGCCCGCTACGCAAACAGCTACCGGAGCCCGAGCCGTCGCTTCAGGCCCTTGAGACATCAGCCCGGCCCTTGTGCTGGTGGTGGCTTGTGTTAGTTGTGGCGGTGGTCAATAACCTCTCTCGGCGCGGGACTATAGACCTTTGACTTAAACAAATATAGCTTTTTTATAAAATAACATACCTTAGTTTTTAAAAAGGCTGAATGATAAACAAGATCCGCCAAGAGCGAGTGAGTTTCATGTTTGAATCAATTAAACAAAAACCTAGATACTTACTATGGTTGACGTGTAGACGTGTTATTCTTGAAATTTACGAAATAAATGATAATGGTTTTGATTATTATTATAATAATAAGAGTGTTTGTTTGTAGATGAATCTATCTATTGACCATTGATATTCTTATAAGTAGGTACATCAAGTTTTCATAAATATATTGACATGATAAGTACATAAATTTCAGCTGTGTTGCCCTCACTCTGAAACTTCAACAATAAGGACACCAATGAAAATTTTGAAATTGTTTCGATATTTTTAAAAATAATTTCAACATGTATATAAATCTATACAATTCTCGTTCAAAAAGGTTTGATTAATTTTGTTGTATATTATGGTGGTTTGGAGTGTTAGATTGTTAACTGATTGCAAATAATTTCAAATACAGGATGGCACATTTAGATCAGACAGTAAGGCAAAGTCTGAAACTGTAAGACATACAAAGATTTCCTCTTAGGAACCGTGTCATCGATTTGTTATTCAAGCCTTGAAACGGCTGAATTCATAAAAAATCTTCTCTGGATGTAAGTGCACTTTATGGACCTTAGCTACAATTTAGGCTTTTCTTGTAATAATAACTCGCAACTCGATCTTCTGCATCCGGTTCTGCAAACTTCATCCACTGCGCCCCACAGCTATTTCATTATGTTACTTGTACTAAAATTAAATTTCATTCAACTGGTACAAGCTTGGAAACTAAACAAGGCTACGATTTACCGTTCAAAGAATAGAATATTTGATTAGGCAGCAGTTAAACAAAGCAATATTAGATTAGAGCCAAAGTTTGTTTACCTCTGGGCAGGCTCGGCGCGCCGGCGCGGCTGATTGGTGGGTTGCATGTGTTTTAGATAGAGCAACATTTGGACGGCTAATTGATAGCTAACAGTTATCAAACAACCAGTTGTACTGATTATCTTGCATTTACATGATTTATTAATTTTCCTATTCTAAAATTTTATATATTAATATTTTCTTAAAATTCTAAAATTAAAATATTTTTTATTTAGTGTATTGATGATTTGATTTGATTTGACAAAGATATGATCTACTTATATACCTACTCGCTTGATGTCATTCAAGTTGAACCCTGATTTCGGTATTATTACAATGATCAAATTGTATTGTTACAATGATCAAAGTGTACAAATTATACTATTACAATACAACTTGTATTTCTTATCAACAGAAAGGTATCTAAACTATGATGTAATACTTTTCCAATTAACATTTAAAAACTCAATCAAAATATTTTAATCAAGTCAAGTTTAATGTTCTATTAACCTGAAATATAATTAAATCAGTTTTACCGCCAATGAAAGGTTGACTATTATACTAAATTTAAACCATTTTCAATAGAAAATATAAACCGAACTTATTACAACTGTATTCAGAATAAAAGTACTTGCACACTCGTAAGTAGGTGTTAGTAACTGATGGAGAGTCGTGTTTCCATTGGTCATAGATTAGAAACGAGCTGCGCAGACGCCGCTGCCGATTGGTCGCGCGCTAATATCGTAAAAGTGCTCGTAAACAGTCCGATTTCGATCGCCATAATGTACCGCGATAATCTACTCCGACGTGTTTTCTATTAACTTTGAAAACAAGATAAAGTCTATGTTGAAAGCTCAGCGTTATTCGTAGTTTTAATGATTTTATAACCGCTTACATATAGACAGCTGTTACATAACTGTCATGAAGTCGATGTGTAAAGAGTACTTGTATTTACGAACGTTTCAAGAAAGTAATGACTGCAATGTATGTAAAATGTATGAGTTCAAAATAGTTTGTGGAATCGTGGAATAATTCTATTTACCGAGCAAACTGCTGATTCAGATTTCAACTTTTTATTTCTTTAGCCTTACAAAATAGGCACTTAGACAATTCAAACTTCATACAGCTAATTGGGTCCATCACCCAGGTTTGCACAACATGAGCTTTTTTCCATTAAATTAAACTATTCAAATATGATATCATAATTTAATAATTTATGGTTTAGGTATTATGTTACTTTTTAATTGCTTATTTAGTAAGCGAACCTATAGAAATAAAGTTATTTTAATCTGGCTTAAGGTTGATTGTTTTCGTGTTGCGCGAGTTTCAAATTATTTGGTGGCATTGAATTTTTTTCCTTCTAAAATGAACAATGTTGTTACTTTAGTACGTAATCCTTCGCACTCGAAGTAATGTAAAGCGTTTTGGCAAACGATTAAATTTTTTACATTTCCTATAAAGTTACGAAAAAATAACTTCGATTTACTGGTATTTAATGAGCAGTTTAGATTCAGATTCATAACTTTATTTCTTTAGGCTTACAAAATAAGCACTTAGGCAAGTGAAATTTCATTCAGATAATAATAATAAATATTTCATACAGATAATAAATAATTTGTTATTGAGTTGGGAATATAATTCAATAAGATAGTAACAATCTGATAACAGACTTTAGGCAGATCAACATTTGATTTTCTTACTATCTCGTGCATAAACATAAAATGATTACCCTTCACTCGCATTCGGCCCGCGCGGACTCGCTAGTGTTTGCATGCATATAGTGAGTTACAATTTAACACCTCTTCGCTTCTCGGCTACGTCACATACTATACATAGGATTTCCCAAAAAGGACGCAAGATTTGAAATTGATGAAAAACACATTTTTTTTTTCGTTAAAATATATTTGTATATAAAATCTTGAAATACATAAAATAGGGTTATTTGTGGAATAATACGTCAGGCAAATGTCCTCCTAGGCTTTGCTGGCACATACGCACTCTTTTGTCAAAATTTTGCGGTTTTGGCGGTCGATAATCCATTCAACGAACTCTCTTTGCTGTCCATGATCATGAGGCTTCAGTTTTTTTTTTAACTTTGTAAGCATGGAGATGCAGATCTTTAGTGAGTATACGCTGGAGAGAGCTTCTTGAAATTTGCAATTCTTGTCCACGATGCCTAATGGATGTTTCTGGATGTTCACGGACATTCTGACGCACTAATTCGATATTGCCATTTGAACGGCTTGTTTTTGGACAACCAGTGGAATGAACATCATGAATTGATCCACTCTCCCTGAATTTTGCAACCACTCTGCTCACAGTTGATGAAGTCAAGTCAATATTCCGACCATATTTTGTACGGAATTTTCGAACCGTACCCGCTAAACTTTCATTCCTTTTGAAATATTGTTCAATAATAAAAACGTGTTGATCTTTCTTATAACCCCTCATTTTTACAAACCCTAAACTAGCTATCAAATTTAGTTTTTTTAGGGTTGCTAGCAATAAAATACAAAAATGGCGGCAAATTTAAATCTTGCGTCCTTTTTGGGACACCCTTTAGAATGGCTACATCTTAATTCATAAAATTCAACACAAAAGAACAAAACTGGGCCATGAGCCAAACCATCAAACACGGAAGAAACTCAAAAAGAAAATCAATCAAACTATTTCAAAGGAAAGAGAAGGATCTTCGAGTAGCGCGCCGCCTTTTAAGTCTTTAACTCGAGAAGTCGAGGGCATTCATTGAGCGATAATATATTATCCAACGCAAACAACCAAACGACTCGAGTTATTGCGAGACATTCCCGCGATGTCAGCGAATCATTGCTGCCTTTGTTCATAATCACAATCATTGGTTCACTAGGCTAGGAGTAGTAAGCAAAGCACTCAAGCACGACTTTTCAAAGATAGACATAGGTGTATGGCTAGAAGGTCATCCATCAGTGAAACATGTCACTAATGAGAATGACAACAAAATTTATTTCCGTATATTGCCCAAAATATTCAAAAAATTTATAATTGTTTATTTTCCTTAAATCGAAATTCATTATCACATTATATTATATCAATGTTATCCATAGAGGAAAGTGCGACTATTTTATGATTACTTCTAAAACTTAGCAGAAATTTAGCTAAGTCGCGTATTGTTTTACTATAATTATCTTTTTGTGGTTCTCGCGAGTTATGAATGCCTTGTGTTCGCCGAGAACACCACTAACTGTCACCACTGAAACGTCAAAGGCACATCGTAAATTACAGAAAGAAAGATGTATCACCGCCCTACTATATCCGTCTCTGTCTGACAAAGCCGGTATTCTATCGAACCGTCCCGTTTTAATACCAATTAAGAAGAACTAAAGCGCCGACTGCATTTAATAACGTCATGCTGTTCATGAAAAATAACGTTTACGAAGAATTACAAAAGGAACCGTTTTACAACATTATTTGAAGTGAAAATACCTAAATCGTTTAATGCAGAATTGCAGATCACTCAAAGATTGTAACAAAAGTTGTGTTCCCGTAGCACTTTCGTAGAGGGTCTACGAGACCTACGACAACTATGTAAACTGATTCGTAGAGGGTCTACGATTTAATTTTATTCTTAAAGATTACTTTGAAAGTTTTTGTAAGGTCAGGGAACTTTAACTATTTGATGTGGTTTATTTAATATGTAAGAAAAATGCACCATTTTCAGGGTCAGTGGTGTTTCAGGGGTCTACAATTTTAAAGAAGGAAAACGCTTCTGATTTATAAGAATTTGTTCAAAGTTTTATGAGTTTTTTATCATCTTCGACAAGAGATCAAAATTAACATCAAAATCTTGAAAATTATTTTAGTACTAAGATAAGATACTCGTTTTTGGCGTTTTTGTTTAATTGTTGCTGCACCTGCACTTACTAAATTACTAAGTATCTACATAATATTCAAGTAACTCAGACTTTTCTGAAAATAAATACTATTATATTTATTAGTTTGTTATCTAATAACAAAATTAAAAGATTTGTGCAATCGACAAAGGCCAAGTCCTGCTGTCTGTCTGTGTGTATGTATGTATGTATGTAAAGCGTGTCATTGTGTGCGTGTCCGTGGCGCGCATCGCTTGTCTCTTCCTCGTAAATTATTTGCGAGATCGCACTTTATTACTTTTATTGCGACAAATTCGAGTCGCGGAGCTTTCGGAGCATTTTATTTTTATTGAGATACGGTTCATTATCGTTTTATTTCTATTTGGCGCTGACAAATTATTTCCAGTTTAGTAGACTTTTAATCTGTTCAATGATTTCATGAAAGTAACAAAATTCTCCATGTTGATACGAGAACTACATACAGCTGTAAAAGAACCACATACAGCTGCTAAGTATTTCGTCAGAAGTTTCTATAATTACACTTGTGTTTGATGTAACAATCGTAAAATAATTCTCTTGTTATACATATTTATTTGCAGGAAAACCAGAGGTTTTCAATTTGACAGGCTTGTACATTAATTACCAGAAAAGTCATTGAAGGTGTTCACGGATGGGTAATAGAAACAATCTATGTATTTATTAAATTTTATATATTTCTCCTAACTATTATTATTCAACGATTCACTGTGATTTCTGTATTTTTTATTATGATTGATTTTGATCACTAAAAGGTAAATCCGTTTGTTAATTTTATCCTTATTCTGTCGCACGACACTGGACTACTGCAAAACACTGAAACTGAACTGGATCTGGTCATAATTAGCGATTCCGCCGTAGAGCACATTGTTGCGCCGGCGCAGGCGGCAGGCGGCGGCCGGCGGCGGCTTTGATGTGACGCCGCGCCTTCCGCGAAACAACATGTGGACAATGTGGGCGACACCAGCTTCATAATAACTTATATTTATAATGAGTTATATTTATCGTAAAATGGATATTAAGCATTGGATGGTCTAACAGAGCAGTGGTTACCTAAACAAAAAAAATTTACTTATTTTTAAAAACAATATCTACATTAAGATTTCTTATAAACCAAAATTTGTCTAAAAAATCGTTCCGTTTTGTATCAGGAACGCAGTATTTCAAAGTTGTAGTAGGTACGAGTACGCATCTGTTCTCGAAACGACTTCTGTCCCTTGAAGCACTTCCACGTCGAGAGATTTATCAAGTTTGATTCCCTACGGACTCGTTAACTAATTTCCAGACATGCGATTGAAATAGCTACAAAAAGATGCCATTTTGTCAAAGTGCTTGTCGCGTCCGCGCCAATTTGCACTTCTCAATCGAACGGGGAATGTTTTATTATTCCTCTTCAGTGGAATAAAGAGAGAGCTGCTTGGACTTTATTTAAGTCTAATGCTATGTTCACATGCGCGCGTTCAACTCGACATTCAACGTGCACGTTCACGTTCACAAGCGTGTGAACAGTACGCCCGAGCCCGTAAACGCGCCCGTGAACGTGAATGCCGCGAACCAAATGCACTGACTGACACGGACGGCGTGCGTGTGAACAGCTTGAATTGACGCCGGCCCGGGACGGGCTGCATGCCGCGCAGCCCGCCAGGCAGCCCGCCAGGCAGCCCGCCGGGCTGCACGGCGCGCATGTGAACGTACAATAAAGTGTAATAATTCACATACCTACCGTTGACATTTTGGGTGTTGTGTTTTTTTATTGAATTTTTAAATCATTTTACAATGCGTTTTTATAATTTACCTACAAAGAAATCACAGCAAAAATAATCCGAATTCTTCTTGTAACTAGTGCGGACAGTTTCTGACCAAAGATATCTTCGGTAACCATTGTTTGATCATCATGAGTTGCACATTAAAATAAACTAGAGAATCAATATTTCTTATTTTTATTCTGTTTTATCTATTTTGGTGATATTCTCCTGAACATCATGGCCGCAGACCAAATGCTAATATTATAAGACAACATACCTAGGTACTAGGTAGGTACCTACATATTCACCCACGCACTGACTGGCAAGATTAATTACCAAATAAATAAAAAAAAACATTTAACAAAGTAGGCGATTTGTTCACTTATTTCTATTCCCGCCAAAAAGAGTGTCATCAAAGATGTCAGTGTCATACTGACGTGTCGGTGTCAAAGTGACGTTTATTGGGCGGATGTAACGGGAGCTGCGCGCACGCATGACGGGTGGCTCTGAATTTGTAAGGTTATTTATTTTGCTTGGGCGGGAACTAATAGCTATGTTTATTTTCATAAGTTGCTGTATGACAATGACGGGTTATGAAAATTATCATTTGGTTATCGATTGTTTAAATACGATTAGTAACAGGGATATAGGTATCCCTAATCCCTTTTGTTGTTTTAAGGGAGGTTAAATAACTTTGATCTACACAGTGGGTACACACTAGTAACACACACTCACACACTTTTTTTTTACTCGATCGCAGTGAGTGAGTTAAAGGAAAGACTTCGTTTTGTGAGATCACTTGAAACCTCCCTGCTATTTGTCCACCGCGCCGCCGAGTCAGACGTCATTTGTTTGCCGTCGCATTTGTTTTAATAGGATTCCTTCTTCGTCACGTGACGCTATCAACTTGAGCGTTTACCTTCATATTATTATTATTCATTTATTTCAGATTATCAAAATCCATATAGAAACTATTACATAAAACAACTTAATCACACAACTTAAACACAATAAAACTAACTTAATAAAATGTCACAGCAAAATTTAAAATTGAATAAATTTATAATTACGAAATTAAAATAGCAAATTAAATTAAATTATTCATAGGGGTTATGAATCTGCTTCCAAACATGTAGACCTCCCAACAAAACACAGGAACAGAAATTCGCGGACTTTTAGTATGTCTGTCTCCTAACCAGTCCAAACAAAGTTCCGAAGTTAAACTTACTGGTTTCGACCTTTCCATTTACAATCCTTCGTAGAGTGGACAGTACTGCATGGTTCAAGCGAGTGGCTGCGACCTGTCTGTTACCTGATGACGTCAATATCAAATTCATCCAGCCCTTGTTCGAAAGCACATATTGTTGGTATGTGGCGTGCTTTGGGTGAAGTCCAGGTCTGGTGAACTTCTCTTAACCTTGTTGGCTGGTTGTGCACACCTATGGGTAGAGAGAAAGTAATAAATCTCCGTTCACAAACTGAGCTAACGAGCCAAAATACGAGTGGTGCCCACCAAACAATGTCCAGGCCATAAAATTAAACATTTTAACAAGCTGCGCTTTACGGCCAATAACGAGAGGACCGACGCGTCGGCTCGGGTGACACTCCGGCGCAGGTCGCGCGGCGGCTATGACGTCACTACATGTGTTCATATAAAGCCGATGGATTTTTGTTTTGGGAATATATGATACAGCACCCTGTGGATAAGTCGCAGAATACAAAAAGAACTTGAAGAGTTATATCTGTATTCTGGATAAGTATAATGGACTAACTGACGTCGACCAGATCTTTATTATTTTGTAAAAGTTGAGAGGTCGCGTTCCGTTAGTGGCGTTAGTATACTGAGCAGATGACGGATTTCATTTGAAATTAAATAAGAACCGTTAGTGATGCGGTTTAGTGGAACTGAACACTGAAGAGACTTTAAAAAAAAACTCAGTACTTCTTAAAAGCATGTATTCAAAATTCGACCAGGTTTTATCTACAAGTAGGTACTTACCCTAGGTATTTGTGTTGATTTTTATATGTATACTAGCGGCCCGCCCCGGCTTCGCACGGGTATTAAACAAAAATTTCAGAAATTATACACACTAAAACGATGGGTTTCACAGTTTTCATACGGATCTTTACTTTTTTTAACAGCATTGGGGTTTTTGACATTGACTCGACATTCCAAAACTGACACGGCCGTAGAGAAAAAGCAAGCACCGTGCGCTATACAAACTCTTTTTCTATTCTGACGCGCCATAATAGAAAATGAGGTTGAATATACAGCCCACGGTTCAATTATTGAATTTTTCATGCGGATCCCTAACTTTTTTGAAAATATTATATAGCCTATGTTCATCACGGAAAATTAAGGATTCTAATGGTGAAAGAATTTTTTAACTCGGTCCAGTAGTTTCGGAGCCTATTCAATTCAAACAAACAAACAAACATACAAACAATCAAATCTTTCCTCTTTATAATATTAGTATAGATGGCTGAGTGCTTCCGACGGCTAATTAAGTATCAATCAAAATAAAATGAGGACAGTCGGTAATCTTAGTGAACACATTCTGGTTTTCATTATTGTCTGTTTTTTCCTGATTGCTTGACAAATACCTATATTATCATATATATTCACATTGAGATGTTCGAACCTTTCTTAGACTTCGCTATCCTGTTGGGGCCTAGTTTTATCTAACGTTACATAGCTGCCCTATTTATAGCCATTCAAGTATTCAGTCAATACATAGGTACAAAATATAGCTACAATTAATCTTTTAGTTTCTTTTATTTATTTATTTTATAGTGTAGTATAGCTAAACGTTCAAGTTTTATATTTTGTATTTGCTAAAAATAATATTTTAGGTATGATTTTAGGTATTTTTTAACAAAGAAATCGGCGTGTGTTTTTGATGATGAGGTTGAAAAACATGAAACAGAATCCACATTTTCCCTAGGCCTAGTCATGGCAAGGTCATGGCGAGCCTCGCGCCGTGGTTTGTATACCTAATACAAAACAAACAAACATTGTATGCTGATGACTCCTTCTGATGCGAACGGACCATAATTATTGATGTTAAGAAAACTTAAATGACCTTCCGAAAAGCCTCTTTGAAAATAGCAAAAGAAGAATAGGCCTTCTTATCGCTTAATGCTTGCTTACCGTATCGCTATGGGTAAATACTCGTAGGTAGGTAAGTCCCATAATCGAAAGAAACCGATCATTACAATCGGATTGATACGGATCGCTCCGATAACAGCCGACATCTGACTCCATGATCATGCAATAACCTGTAAACAACCTATTAATGGTACTATCACAGCCTATTCATTTGCATTAATGGTTGATAATCCTATTATCGTCCATCGCATATTCAACAGTAGGTGGTGATTTGCATGACTCTACTGATCACTTCGATTGCGAAATAATAGAAAAACAAAAACTTACCTTTGCTGAAATAATGCCCACGTTTTTCACTAATTGTACGCGGACGCTCTAGTTCATATAATTGTGTATGTTTAGTAATTCACAATTACAAATTATACATTTTAACTATTATTTATTAACAAGTTTAGCCGTTTGTCGCAGCAGTCAGCAGTGCGCAATAGTTGCAACTGAAAATACTTGTTCTATTTGGTTATTTAATCGTATATTCACAATTATAAACAATTAAAACTCGGTTTTTTAGAAAATGTATTAAATAATTAAAACAGACTAATAAAGGTCTAGGAGTTTCTTTTTATGGCAATATCTATAAATAACCTGTACTATCCAAATGAACACTTTAATGTACATAATTGTAGTAAACGTTATGCCAAGAGATGGGCACCTCCGTCTGAACAGATCCTCATGCGATAGGTATGTCTGTTGACAGATGTGAGCACGGGCGGCGGCGTCGGCGGCGGCGGCATGGCGCAAGCCATGGGCGCCGCCCAGCAGTACGGGGAGGTGAACCAGCTGGGCGGAGTGTTCGTCAACGGCCGCCCGCTGCCCAACGCCGTCCGCCTCAGGATCGTGGAGCTGGCGCAGCTCGGCATCAGGTAACGCCACATCACACACATGCGTAAAGGAAACAAATCACTTTGATATTTGACCTCATATTTGGCCCCGTCCCGGCCCAGGCAGCCCCTGCACCGACCGGCACGGAGGGTGCCGATGGACTCTGAAGCTCTGCGCTCATTAAATCAACGCCGACGGTCGGTGCCGTATCATCATCATCATCATCCTATGTTAGTCCACTGTTGGACATAGGCCTCCCCTAATGAGCGCCATAGCGCCCTGTCTTCGGCTTGTCGCATCCAGCATCTGCCAGCAGTCTTTCGCAGATCGTCATCCCACCTGGCCGGAGGGCGTCCTACACTACGTTTACCGAGTCGCGGTCTCCACTCAAGAACACGTTTACCCCAGCGGTTATCGGTTCTTCGCGAAATATGGCCGGCCCACTGCCACTTCAGTTGGCTAATTCTCTGAGTTATGTCGATGACTTTAGTTCTCTGTCGGATGAATTGGTTACGAATCCTATCCTTCAGAGAAACTCCGAGCATAGCTCTTTCCATAGCGCGCTGAGCGACTTTGAACTGGTGGACCAACCCTATCGTGAGTGTCCACGTCTCAGCTCCGTAGGTCATGACTGGTAGGACGCACTGATTAAAAACTTTCGTTTTCAAACATTGCGGTATGGATGACGAGAAGACTCGACGTAATTTTCCGAACGCTGCCCAGCCTAGCTGGATCCTCCTCTTGGCTTCCTTCTCGAAATTGTTTTTACCCAACTGCAAAATCTGCCCGAGGTAAGTGTACTCAGAAACAATTTCGAGAAGGTGGCCATGTACGATCACCGGTCTTGGATCAATGTGGGCATTGATCATGACTTTGGTTTTATCCAAATTCATGCCAAGACCGATACATCGGGAGGCTGAAGCTAGACTGTCCAGCATCCGGTTCAGCTCCTCTAGCGACTCCGCCATTAAGACTATGTCATCAGCGAATCGCAGGTGTGAGATGTAGTCGCCGTTTATGTTGATGCCCTTGTCTTTCCAGTCCAGCGTCTTAAACATATCTTCCAACGCGCTCGTGAACAGTTTCGGGGATATGACATCCCCCTGCCTCACTCCTCTGCGCAGTTGGATCGGTTTAGTCTGCTGGTCCTGTACTCGGACACTCATCGTAGCGGCTTCGTAGAGACATCTCAGCACCTCGATATAACGATAGTCTACTTGGCATCGCTGTAAGGATTGTAGAACAGCCCAGGTTTCAACGGAGTCAAAGGCCTTCTCATAGTCCACAAAAGCCAGACACAGGGGCTGATTATACTCTTCGGACTTCTGTATAATCTGCCTCACTGTGTGAATGTGGTCTATGGTACCATATCCTCCGCGAAACCCAGCCTGCTCCGGTGGCTGAAACTCGTCGAGTCTCCTGGCGAGACGGTTCGATATAACTCGTGAGAAAAGCTTATAGACGTGACTTAGGAGCGAGATGGGTCTATAATTTTTAAGAAGGGTTTTATCTCCCTTCTTAAAAAAGAGCACCACCAAACTCCCACTCCACGCCACGCCGGTGCCGTAATGTGCATTTAAATATTAGTATAAACTCGAAAAAATAGTCCACAAATGACAATGCAATCATTGCAGCTATATTTTAGTTCAGATAGGTCCGATGGGAGTTCATTCGTTTGAATTCAATTGTTTCGGTGTCCGCGCGGTCCTTTCTTGCAGGTCTACGTCTCCTCTTCACCAGCTCACGTTCCTCCCCTGCTGTACATGCAGCCCTCAAATAAGCTCCACATAGTGGTACACATTATTTTGAACCCCCTGACTATCAGCAATCACGCGCAAAATAGAATGTTTGTTTGTTCTGAGCAGGCCATGCGACATCAGCCGACAGCTGCGCGTGTCGCACGGCTGCGTGTCCAAGATCCTGGCGCGCTACCACGAGACCGGCTCCATCCTGCCCGGCGCCATCGGCGGCTCCAAGCCCAGGGTCACCACGCCCAAGGTATGTCCTCCAAGGTGCTTACTACTCATCACTTGATAACAATTGTTTTTTCCATACAGCGAGGTAATAAAATTCAGCTAGCGTCTTGGTGCACTACGATCGGACGCTTATGACTAGTATTGCTATGGATTAGTTATGCTAACTTAAGATTGTTATATACATATTATGTAGATAACTTGCAAGTAGTAGTACTTATTTTTCTATTACTTGGTTATTATGATTAATGTTAGCAAGTTATCTACGATCATAGTTTGTGTTGGAACAACAGCAACAATTCTTATCAGTCAACCTCATGCTGGATGCTGTCATCAAGGCGGGTGTGTGTGAGTGAGGGTATGGGCGTAAGCCCATGCCTTCCCTGTCCCCTACGTAAACAGTCTGAGGAACAGAGCCAGGTAATGATATATCGAGTCAAGTCACACGCGGCAGAGCGTTCGCCGACTGTGAACTACTCCCTCCCTTATACGTACAAAGGAAAGAGCTTCGTTGCTTGTTATTTCCTCTAACCAGTAATCGTCTCATTTGTAGGTGGTATCGTACATAAAGCAGCTGAAAGCCAAAGACCCCGGCATCTTCGCGTGGGAGATCCGCGACCGGCTGCTGGCGGACGGCGTGTGCGACAAGTACAACGTGCCGTCCGTCTCCTCCATCAGCCGCATCCTCCGCAACAAGCTGGGCGGGCCGCTGTACCCCGCGCCGCCGCTCTACCCCCTGCCCGCGCAGCGCTGCTGGCCGCTGCACCAGCCCTACGACTACTACGTCTATCTGCAGGTGTGTGAGTGTGTCTCTGTGTGTGCATGTGTGCGTCTCGCTCTACTCCCAGCGAACGCTCAGGGACAATGTGTACAAGAACAGCAGGATCAAATTGTCATAGAAACGATTTGTGTTATGCATTAATCATCATGTTGGGATTGTAGAGGAGGTATTATCAACTCTGTGCTACTTCCACACTCGGACTTTAAGTTACTCAGACAACTCCGATGTCTGATTATGGTACAGTGAAATGCTTGTTATTTTAGACCAAACTGACACGAACAATTTGAAAAGTCTGTGTTTTTAACATGTCGTTTTAAAATGCTTATAAATGATTTGATTTGATATTTAAATTACATAATATCTATTGTCAAAAAAACTGCAAAATACAAGTTGTAAATATAAAATTGTCACAAATCAGTACATTGACTGTTTTTTGTATGCAGGGCCGGCAGCACGGGGGCGGCAACCCCCACCCCCTGGGCCACCCCCACGCGCAGCCCCCGCCGCACCACGCGCACGCGCACGCGCTCTGACGTCACTGACGTCCAGCCGTGCGTCACGTGCGTCAGTGATGTACTTACGTCTGTGACGTCGGCACCTAGTGGACAGTGATACATTGTATGCATGTGCATACATCTCACCTTAGAGATAATAATGCGGACGTGCGCATATCATAGTGACAAATAATTTATGAGTGACTGTTGTGAAATAGAACGGGATTTTGTGTATGTAAATAATTAATTTAAGTCATTAAAGTTAGGCCTACGACATCCTATTCATCTGCCAAACGTTTGCTTAAGATTTGGTAATAAATTTAATACTTGATGCTGGAAAATTCACCTTATAGGCAAGGAAATCGTGTTTGAAAACAAATATTATTTGGTACAATAAAAATGTAGACTTACCTTTGACTTACGCTTTGTCTGCAAACTTGCTGTATGGATTCCATAATTCTTAGGTACCTCAATTGAACCAAACTGAACCAAAATGTACCTACGTCTTTTACTTACTGATACACAAAGAGAGAGATGTATTTCTGGGTTTGGTAATATTTCTCATCTAGTAGGTTGTGTAGGTACATCTTAAATATATTTATTTATACCCAAGCAAGTGAACTGAAATTATATAATAATAATAACTTAACATATTAACTAAAAAGGGTTTAAAAATATAAGTTTAAAGTATTAATAATTATGATTGTACATACTAGGGCATGCATTCCGAAATTCCGGAATTTCGCAACTCCGGAATCTCGGACAGTTTTTTACTATATTTCAATTCCGGAATTGAGTCGAATATCGTAATTCCGATATTAATAAAAGCACTGATCCCAACTACCTTAATCCTACACACGCCGTGTCCTCCGAGCTCGAAATAAACGATTCATCGTCTCCTGCTGACGAAGACGTTGCAGTTGATGAACCAACTCTGCAAGAGCAGCTAGACAAAGAACTGGATGAATGCAAAAAAAGTCGCAAGAATCTAAGGTCAATTTTGACCTTGCAGGGTTCGTGAAAGTAGAGAAATAAATGTGTTATTTATAACGGAGGACAACGAGGTGTGCATCTAGCGTGTAGCGTTTGTGTGTCGAATGTGAAAGAGTATTTTCGAGTGCAAGCTACATTTGTAACAGACTTAGAAGCTCGCTCTCTTGTTATTCTTGAAAACGCACTACCAAGAACAGCGTTTCCTCTCAAAGTGAAAATTCTATAAGTCAAGTGTTAATCGTTTTCTCAGTTTATTGCCAAATTAATATTGTTGTGTTTATTATTAGCAGAGATAGGAATAGGTAGTGCAATCTATGGCTAATGACCTCAAACATTATCAATAGTATGGATACGCGCCGGAATTCCGGGAAAAAGATCGAGAATCGTTTATGTTACACTTCCGGTATTTTGTAAGTTTCTTTTATAAAATGTAAATATTTCACTAACCGTAAGTTGCCCCCAAGGCGGAGTCCTATCGCCTGTTTTATGGACCTTAGCCGTGGATAAGCTCCTGCGTGATCTGGCAGACCTTCGCATTGATGCGCAAGGTTACGCAGATGACCTTGTGATTGTCGTGCGAGGTTTCTGCCAATCCACCATCTCTGGTATCATGCAGCGAGCTCTCAACACTGTCAGCGACTGGTGCCGTAACAGCGAGCTCTCAGCCAATGCTGACAAAACTGTGATTATACCTTTCACTAACAAACGAAGGCTAGACAAGCTTGTGAAGCCTGTACTCAACGGTAAAATCATAACGTTTTCCACAGAAGTAAAATACTTGGGCGTCACCATCGACCAAAAACTAACGTGGAACACTCACCTAGCCAACGTCTTGCAAAAAGCAAAGATGGCTCTAGGGGCGAGCGGCAGACTAATGGGTAAAAACTGGGGCGTTAACCCCAGGATTGCCCTTTGGCTGTACACTGCTATTGTGAGGCCGATTACAACATACGCCTCTATGGTATGGTACAACAAAGCCTTTCAGTCCAGCGCAATCACCAAACTGAGCAGACTACAAAGGACTGCCTGCCTTATGGCAACGGGAGCCATGTCCACCTCACCTGGGCTTGCACTTAATGCACTGCTGGGACTTCCTCCTCTTCATATACACATACACAAAGAGGCAAAGACCAGCATGTATAGGGCTTGCATTGGAGGCCGAAGGAACTGGCTCTCCCAGAAAATGAGATCTCTTCAAGACTCAACTCTGGAATCTCCCATCCTGAGCATGACAACTGATGCCATGCTCCCACGCCATGTGTTTGATAAACACTTTACAGTGGAACTGCCTTCCAGGGAAGACTGGCTGAATAGCCAGCTCCCCTGCAAGGATGGGTGCCTAACATGGTACACAGATGGCTCCAAAATGGGATTGGATGTAGGCTGTGGAATATACGGAGAGCGTCCTAGGTTTACCAGGAGCATAAACCTAGGAGAATACGCCTCCATTTTCCAAGCAGAAGTATTCGCCATTCTCGAATGTGCTGATATAAATCTGCAAAAGCGATACTCCAACCAAACTATTTTTATTAACTCCGATAGTCAGGCTGCCCTTCTAGCCTTGGATTCGAAGGTCATCACGTCCAGGCTAGTCGAGGACTGCCTTGCCCTGTCACGCCTGAACGCTCTGGGTTCGAATAACAGAGTTATCCTAAGATGGGTACCGGGCCACGCGGGCATCAACGGCAATGTGAATGCCGACGAGCTCGCACGGTCCGGGGCAATGGGGGCACAGTTTGGACCAGAGCCGTTCTGTGACATTCCTAAAAGCCTGGCTAACAGAATCCTGCTGAACACCTGCTACGAGGAATCCATCAAGCTATGGGAAAATTCCTCGGGCATGCTTCACGCAAAATCACTGTTAAAAGCCTTCGACAAACGGTACACCAACCAAATCCTAGCGCTAAACAGGAACAATCTTCGCACCATAACAAGAGCCCTAACTGGACATTGTCGCCTTAACAAGCACATGTTCAAATTGGGGCTAAGCGACACGAAATCCTGCAGATTTTGCGATGAGGCGGAAGAAACGCCTCTCCATCTGCTAGGAGAATGTGGTGCACTGATGCAAAAGCGTAGCACTCGTTTGGGCAGGCACCTGCTTAGCCCAGACGAACTACGTGATATCACCCCGAAGGATATCCTACAGTTCTTAGCAACTGCAAGGATAAGTAGCGAACTATAACGCCGCGCCTCCGGAGGTGAACCGTTAAAGTGGCGATCACAATAGGCCAACCATGGCCGCAGCGATACTAAAGCCATTAACAGTAAAAAAAAAAAAAAAAACCGTAAGTTATATTATTAGGATAAACAAAACGAAGAACTTTGTTACTGCCTAAACCCCTTCTTCACTTATCGCCGCCGTCGTAAAGTCGAAACAATGCATTCCATAATAATTTTGGTTTGAGGCTCCGGCGACGGATAAATTTCCCATACCTACAAATGTAATACCAAAATGATTTGTATTTTGAGCATATTTTCGCCATGATCTGATATTATTTGTAATAGTATTTATCTAGGTTTCTGCCACAAGCTATATTGAAAATGCTTACCTATGTACACAAATAATAGGAAAACGTGTTTTCTTTGATTAGGTAAATCCGGTTTCAGTTCAATTTATTTTCGGTAAAGTATTTTGAAAAAAATTGTGGTAGAAACCTACCTACATTAATACAATTTTGAAACAAATAATAGTAGTTCATTTTGAAAATTTGCTCAAAATACAAATCATTTTGGTGTTGTTTGTATATATTTGGGAAATTCATCCGTGTCGCCGAAGCCTTAACTAAAAGTAAATACCAATATGGCGGCAAGTTTATCTTCGTTGATAATAATGATGAATTGATAATATCAATCTTATTATTGTATATTTAAAATATTATTTTACATAGTACAAAACTAGGAATAATAATTTCTCATTCAATTCCCGGGACTTGTGGCATGTTAAGATAACCTTCTGAAGTCTCGGCAAATGAACTACCTATTCCTATCACTGATTATTAGTTTATGTAAGTTTTAAAATGTGAAACTAATATTATTCGTGTTTTATCGTAAGATTTTGATATATATTCCTAAATAGATTAAAAGACTGTTAATATAACACATTCAGTTGACTCGATCCCTTCCTCAAAATAAAAAGTTCCAATACCGGAACCAGTTTCGGAATTCCGAAATTAGGCCTCCAATATCGGAACTCAGTTCCGGAATCGAAAACATTCCGATATTGCATGCCCTAGTACATACATAGCCTATTGTTCTGTAAGATAATAGTTAAGGATAAGTTTAAGTACAAAATAGAGATTTCATATATTTTATAGTGAAATATGAAACAGTGCGTGGCGCAATTTTGTATTTATTTTCATAAATGTTATTAGGTACAAAAATTGGGTTAAAATCTTAGGCCCACCAGTTCAAGATTCGTAAGTAGGTATTTGAAACTTATAGCAAGTTACACACCTCGCTGTTCCGTCCTACAACCTGATACAAACTAATTCTGTTAAATATAATCTGTGCAATAAGATAATGAATATATTATTATTAGTGAGGGACATTCACTTGGACTGGATTTTAAAGTCAACTCAATTACTATAAGACACATGATCGTGAGAAAGCTTCAAAATCCTTATTTATGAACTGGTAGCCTAAAAAAAATTATGATGCGCACCCTTTACCTACCTAATATAATTTACTATGTATTATACCTACCTAATATAATTTAAAATGTATATAAAATAAACATGTTTTCACAGTACGGCTTTTGTTAATTAAGTGATTCCACTCCCCAAAAACGTATTATACTTTCTAAGACTTCATAAAATAAGCTTGAAAAAAATAATTCGCTTAGCGTTAGTTGAATTATAGAGGTAGACACTGTGTTTTTGTTTGCCTAGTTTATTTCCAAACGAAACAACGGAAGCACTTCAAAAACAAAGCTTTATAAACTCCCATAAATTAAAATTAAAATCTTCGCTTCGTTTCGAATTTAATACCACCTGAACCAAATCTGAAATTTTACTGCATTAAAGTTTTACGACGGCGGCCGTCCGGCAAAAGCGCGGGAGCAAAAAAGAAAATGGCGGCGGCGGTGGTAAAGTGACATTTGATGCCTGCGCCTGCGCCGTCCGTCGCGCCGAGTCCGCGCCGCGGCCGGCAGGACGGGTCGCCTCAGTAATTAAATCGGGCCGCGGTGGCTTTGTCGCGAATGCGTTGAAAATGCTAAAATTATACAAAGGGTCCCTGAGCTGTGACCTTTCGAAGATTTGCCGCGCTCCGTGCCCGCAGCTGCTTCTGAACTCTTCTATAAAAGACGCCGACGATGTAGTTTTTTTAAATTCCCGACTGCCTTGATACCATTTTTACTTATTTCAATAAAGTATAAAAGTACTTATGTAGGTACTAGGGAATTACATAAGTAATTAACTAAGTAGATGAGCATTTTATTTCCAGTCCAGTATGATAATAAGTAGGTTTTGGTACTACTAGGTATACTTAATGACTTAGGTAAGAGTTACTGAAATGCCCAAAAAATAGAAAATAACAAACTAATACATTTATGCAACTATTAAAAGTTCTGACGTTCGGCCCCAACGAGCTACCTACTCGTACGTACGAGTATTGAGGCAAGTTTGCAGTATGCAATATCTTTGACAGTTCTACATAGATTAACGTATGGTGCCACAAAAACCTTGAGTGACTTACACAGGCAGACGAACTGACAGAGTTGTTTCAACATTTATTATAAATAATAATTAAGTAAGTAGGTAAGAATTGTAATTTTCGTCGCTAGAGAGCTCTGATAAATGTGTGCGATCGTTGCTAATCATAAAGTGCTACAGGGCGAAGCTTGACGGTTTTTTTGGCATACTGACTGCAACCGCTATATCTATGTCCCTGCATTTTAAATCTGTCTTCTCCTGTTATACATATCTGTATATTGAAATGACTTGCTGTAAAGGACCATTTTGATATATTAAATGCACAATGTATTTAAGGTACTTGATTGCATAAGGATTAATGCTGTATTGCTTAAAACCGCTAAAATATTTGTCAATATTTCTTAATAAATGTACTTCTACATTATTTTCCTTTATTTTCTACATTATTTTACTTTATTAAATGCACAATGTATTTAAGGTACTTGATTGCATAAGGATTAATGCTGTATTGCTTAAAACCGCTAAAATATTTGTCAATATTTCTTAATAAATGTACTTCTACATTATTTTCCTTTATTTTCCTAGGCACTACCGCTTGGCACTACTAGTGAGTGGAGTGAAGGGAAATTTTACTTTCCCGTGACACTACTGGTAGTGCTACGGATAAAAGTTCATTTCCAATGACACTACACTGTAGTTTGTCTATTTTTATTAAGAAATATTGACAAAGCTTTTATCGATTTTAAGCAATACAGCATTAATCCTTCATGCAATCAAGTACCTTAAATACATTGTGCATTTAATATACATCAATATCTACCCTTTACAGCATGTTATTTCAATTATAGATATAACAGAAGAATTGACAGATTTAAATATATAGATAGGGACATAGCAAGCTGGGGGTGCATAAAAAACCACGTCGAAGCTTCGCCCTGTAGCACTTTGTGATTAGCAGCGACCGCACACATTTATCAGAGCTCTCTAGCTACGAAAATTACAATCCTTTCCTTATTATTATTATTTATAATTAATGTTGAAATAACTCTGTCAGTCCGTCTGTCTGTGTCCTTCTAGGTTTTTTTGTGGCACCATACTTTGTGGCTAAACTCTATTTTGATCTATCTCGTAGGGTTTAGCCAACGTTTACAATGTAAACGATTCAATTATGCATAATATGGTTTAAGAAACTTTATTCTCATAAAAGAATTACAAAAATTCACTTAAAATGAGAACTTAGAGCTAATTATTGCTAATGAGTATAATCAGTTGGGTGACGAGCTTACTATAAACAGGTAGGCAATTAAATTAGTGATTTACTTTGCTAACATCAAGAAAAATAATAGTGGGTAGTTATAAAATAATTCTGACGAGACCGACACAATACAGTAGGTAAGTACCTAGGTACCTAGTCGACAGCTTGTTTCTGTACGAGTATTTTGCGAAGCGTCATAGAACAATGAGCGACTCGAGTTACATAGATCTACAACTACTAGATGTGTCAAACTTTTGCGTACGCATTTTATGTTTTGTTAATTTATTTATTATATTAGTTTAGATTGTGAGTTATGCTAATTATTGATTAATTATTAATAGAGGATTTGGTAAATATTATGGTGATAATACAGCGGAGCTCATCGAATTTACCTGGAGCTACAATACTCCTAGCATTCGCGTATAGGAATTTGAGGGACATTTTGTTATGTTTCAGATCATTGTAGCTGTTGACGACTTGATAAGTAGTCGAGATCTTATTTTGAAAATTTTTGTTTAAATTTGATAGTTTTTTGGAGGTCTGTGACTATTTGAGGTAACCCTTTTATGTATTTGATTGTCAGGGAACATTCGCCTTCTTCAGTTCGGCGCTTTAGTTCATCTTTAAGTTTCTTTAATTTGATCTGTTGATAGGGTGTTTGGTCGCTAAAGATTCTTATTTCCGAGCTTTTGAGTTTAAAATTATTCTTAAGCACATGTTTAGCAGTCTCTTCTGAATCCAAACATATTTTGAGAGCACGGCTGCTATCAGGCTTATATTTGCCAATTCGTGTGACTTTAGAAGTTTCTGGGCAATTTTCGTCAATTTGTTTCAATATTTTGTTATATTCATTTTTATCAAAATTTCTTCTATCATCTATCGAGTTAGATTTCGGTTCCGGAATTCCAACTATTAGAATGTTCCTTTTCCTATTGTTTTGATCAGTCATCTCAGCCAGCACTTCATCAAACGATGTCATGCCTCGATGAATTGAGGCGGTTGAAGTGTTTTGAATTTTCTGCATATCTGACTCTTGTGATGCAATTTTATCACTCGCTTTACAAACAGAGTCCGTTAGGTCTTGGATTTCCGCTTTCATCTCAATTTGATCAGCCACTATTTTTGACACATTCTGATTTGTCTTAATTATACTTGTTTTAATGTCCAGCATTTGGTCCTTAATATCAGATATATCAGCTCTTATCTGGGTTGCGCTCTCGTTCTGAGCATTTATGGAGGAAGCCATTAATGCCATCATTTCTGCGATCTGCTTTTGGATGTCATCCAGTTTCTCGTAAACCTCAACTTCATGCTTGCGCTTGTTACGGAATGGTTCAGTGGGCTCCTTAGCCATTTATTTCCCTCAACGACGCCTTAACCTCGGATAAGTTTGGTTGAGAACCGCTTCTATTGATATTCGAGTCACTTCCAGTAGGAGGTGAGCGAAGTAAGTTGTTCATGTTGGCGATTCCTACCGAAAGTAGTCGAAACGATGATGCGCATGCACTGTGCGAGAAAGGTCCAGAAAATCAGAGGAGGTTGCTTCTAACTTGTGGTATGAGGGGGCACCTTCTAGTTGCACTGAATTTAGCAATTGATGACTTGTACTGTAGGTAATAAGGTCGAAATCGGGTTAAAGTGACACGAGTAAATTAAAACAGTATTTAGCAACACGTCTGCTTCGTTCGCTCGTCGACGCCGCATAATACATAGATAATATAAACCTTCCTCTTAAACCACTCTACCTGTTAAAAAACCGCATAAAATCCGTTGCGTAGTTTTAAAGATCTAAGCATACCTACCTACATAGAGAAATACAGACAGACAGTGGGAAGCGACTTTGTTTTAGACTATGTAGTGATCTACCAAGTTAAAGGTAAAGACGAAACTTAGATTTGTATTGTATGAAAATTAATAGGTATAAAAGCGAAATTTGATCGGTATTTCTGTCTTCTAGACCTTGCTCGTCTTGAATATTCATGTTCCAGGTGCCGATAGTTTAGGGCCGCTCGAGAGCGGTGTTTAGATTAGTTTTATCAAGGGACCACGCTGTGTTATCTCCTTGTCATGATTTGAGCTGGACTCCTTCTTTTGAGAAATTCATGCAATACCAACATCATCACGAAATATAAAAATTTGACACTTTGACACCTATAACCTATAGTATTAGATAGTCTAATCTATATCTATACTAATATTATAAAGAGGAAATATTTGATTGTTTGTTTGTTTGTTTGTTTGAATTAAAAAATTCTTTCACCATTAGAATCCTTAATTTTCCGTGATGAACATGGCTATATAATATTTTCAAAAAGTTAGGGATCCGCATGAAAAATTCAATAATTGAACCGTGGGCTGTATATTCAACCTCTTTTTCTATTATGGCGCGTCAGAATAGAAAAAGAGGTTGTATAGCGCACGGTGCTTGCTTTTTCTCTACGGCCAGTGTCAGTTTTGGAATGTCGAGTCAATGTCAAAAACCCCAATGCTGTTAAAAAAAGTAAAGATCCGTATGAAAACTGTGAAACCCATCGTTTTAGTGTGTATAATTTCTGAAATTTTTGTTTAATACCCGTGCGAAGCCGGGGCGGCCGCTAGTATAATATAATAAAGAGGAAAGATTTGATTGTTTGTTTGTTTGAATTAAATATGCTCCGAAACTACTACCCATAATTTTTATAAATATTCTTCCTAATAATTGTTTACAAATGAATATGTACATTATAAAAAATCTACGTAGGTACTGCTTTAGCCACGGTCATCGTCTATTAGACCTACTTTTTATAATTTTCAATTTACGCCAGCGCTTTATGGTGCTAACTGCAGTGAATTTGATTATCCCACAAGCACAGAACAGAACACTGTACTTTCCCGGGATCAAATAGTAACGTATTTGCTAATCGAAGAAATTTCAACAAAATCTGTTCAGCCCTCAGTGTATTCCAACTCTCCGTTCACTGTCTAATTTTAGTTTGAAAAAATTATTCTTTGTGCCTATTAACTGGCTGACAACTTTTTTCTGCCTGATGCTTCGCATGCGTTGTTCCTATGGAAATGCCTAACCGCAAACGATTGTTACTAGGAAGATCATTTAAACGTTCCTAATAATGAAAAAATATAGGTACATTATTCTCATATTCATTGTTTGATAAATAAGAAATAAAAATTTATGGATATATAAATAGTATTAATTTTAATTGCCCAAATTCTTATAAATTAAAAATCTTAATGCACACTGCATGCTATACTAGATTAAGTGGGATTCCAATTATTTTCATTGTGAGATTCTCTGATTACCTATACGAATTCAATTTAACTTCAAATTTTCATCACCTAGAAATCTGAAAAAATATTGACTAATAGTTATGCCCTGCGGCTACCTATAATCTCGATATAACATGTTATCTGCGTAGCATCAGCGTCAGTAAAATTATTATTAAAATGGGTTCAGCTATTTTGGAGGTTAGCTTAAATAAACACTATAATAATTCGTCTATCAAAAGCTAAGCTATTGTATTGATATTACAAACAGAAATTCAATATCATTATTATATTTCAAATAATAAATTTTATTATAGATAACCAGAATGATAAATAAATGCCTATTTACCTGATTTATAATTTAAAGTCAATAAAGTATGAGAATTGAAACTTATTTAATATACTCCCACATTTACCGGAAAATTTACATGTTTACATGTTGGCATGACTGGCTAGATTTTGTGCTTCTATTTTGATTATTTTGTTCATAATAATTTTGCGTCAAATCAAAGAAATATGTTGGTGAAATAAGAAATTTACCTAGGAAATGTGATCCGGTGTTTTTTATTGACAAACCCATTGTGATTTTTGCAACATCTGACCACACAAGACGGCGTTTTCTATTTATTTTGGTTTGTTTACAATGAGGTTCATCAGTTGGTGTCTATAGCCGTAATGGCGATGGCCAGCATACTATTTGATTGATTGGCATGCTTGCTTGATTGGAGTGCTTCGTTTTATTTTTTTCTGATACTCCTTCCGTACTTATTTATAGTTTCATGGTAAATATCTGCTTTATCTAGTTACGTAGTCACCCTTAGTAGCAATTTAATTTAATTTAGTTATTATTCTTTTCTTCATTCTCAATTTAATAGTTATTGTTTGCGTGGTAAAAATCTGATGGTGTTTTCCAAAATTACCGCTCATATTATTATTGTAAATTGCCTCCATTCCATGACTAAGACATTTCCATGAATTGGACACTGGCAGAAAAGTGGCAAACCAGACACATATTGCCATATCAAAGAAGTCAAGTCAAGTCAAGTTCGTAAAAAAGGGACCCGCATGAAAACTGTGAAACCCAACGTGTTAGTGTGTATAATTTCTGAAATGTGCGAAGCCGGGGCGGACCCGAGGAGTATTAGATAAGGAGGTCTGCATCCTACGTATGAATAAGAATAAGTAATGTTTGGTGTAAGAAATGCAACGCCTTGCGGTAATCGCAAGTGCCTTTCTACGCTATTGTTTTCGTGGTTTGTGCTAGCCTAGCCTATAACTAAGTTTCAATCATCTGTAATTTGAATAGACCGTAGTTGAGATGAGTGATCTATGAGATGACATCATGAGAAACGGCCAGGGTGACCCGCATCTGTAACCGACGTGACCGTGGGCGGGTCGGGTTACAAAGGGACCGCCGCCCCCGCCCCCGCCCCGCCGCCCCCGCGTCATAGCATAGTGTTAATGTTAACCTCAGGCTGCTCGCTAAACTACGGGCGTTAAATACTTCCGAATTAGAGTAAAGATTTGGCCCGCCGCCGCCGCGCCCTTATTTCGTCAACAACTCTACATACAAATCAATATCGACCCTTGGCCTGATGGAATAAAATATCAGTGCTTTATTTCCTATATAAATTTTTATAGCTTATTGAACGAGTCACAAAATATAAATTACGTAGGTATTATGTTTAACAGGGAAATAAAATCATCACAATGATGTATTGCTTTTCCTTTTCAGGGTAAGTAAGTACCTATAGAAACGAGCAAGAAACCTTCACCTTCTCAAGTTGTTAGTTTTCGAGTTGGAGTAGGTAGGTAGGTATACCTAACTCTTCCTAAGCTATAATATCGTCTAGCGCCAGATTATCTGATAATCTGTACTAAGCTTTTTTTTTACAAACAATATGTTTAACATGTTTTTTATTTTATTTATATAACTACATTTTTGCAATTGAAATAATTGAGTTAACCACAGACTGTTGCAAACAAACTACAGGTTGCTCAACTGATCCATATCAATACCAATTGGAAGTGTACCCAAGAAGTTGGCTGCAATGCCGCTGTATGGCAATGCTGATGCACTATTGATTTATTTATTGATAATTTTTGCAACTCGGAGTTTTGTTGAGCTCTTAGAAGCGTACACATTGCCCCTTATAATATACACAATAAACCCCACATTCTCGTTGGACCACCAATTACGTTTGAATTCATATAAAGGTAACATCAACCATCGTTTATTATAAACATTAACGAATAGGTAGTTATTTAACGAGTTTTTATTTTCTACGTTTAAACAGTTTCAACTCGCTGTAAATATTTATAATATTAATGAAAAGATATGACGTAATGTGAGATCGCGTAAGTTTAATAAACTTAATATAATACCATCTGTGACAAATCAATCAATAGGTAGGTACTACCTCGCTAGTTAAAATCGGATATTTTCAAAAAACAGAAAACAAATCTTAAATACTATGGAAATTATAAGTAGGTCACAGAGAACAACTCTGAAAAACAATGCAAATTATAGCTAGGTCACAAATAACATAATAGGCTAGGTAGATAATTGATGAACACATGTATTTTTTTTACACTTTTTTATAGTGGATTGCTATAAGTTTACATGCCCCCCAGGGACATTAAAAGTCTTTTTTGTTGTGGTACTTACTTACTCACGAATAAATGACTAGGCTGACTACTAAATGACGAATTAGGTTCTAAAATATTATGCCACATTTGTGATCAGATCAGTTTTGGAGACTATCGTAATATTACCAAACAATTATCTTCAAAAAATATCCTTAGAATTTAGTAGGATTCATAAAAAACGGCAGGCGCAGGCGCCGTGTAATGTCATCCTGCGAAGGCGGGGCAGGGTCCAGTTACAAAGGACAGCGGGGCCAGGGGGTGTGCAGGGCGCCATGTGGGACCACTCTCGCCTGCTCAGGACAATGGATGACATTTGTTTCATCACCTCGCCGCGGCGGCGCATACGCGGCGCAGGCGACTGGAACAACAACTTGTAAGCAGCACAAGTGTGCACTTGTTTTTCACATAAAACTCAAACTCAGGATGCTAAAGTTTGGATTTTGTAGTAACAGATCGGCTGAAATGTTGCATGTGATAGCATCGCGGGCTTTTCCTAGCTAGTAAATTATCTTATTTCGATAGAATCATGGAATTACCTATCTTAAAATGCAACCTACATGTTGGGAATCGGGAATAATGAAATCTAAATTGAGAAGTCAACAACTTTATTTCTTTGTACCTACTTACAAGATAAGCACAGACGAATCAAATTATAACCATAAATTACTATTAAAGTAGAAATAAATAATATTGAATTTCTCTTCACTTCAATCTGTACCTACATGTATTATGTGGTTAAGGCATTGGGTCACCAAGGACAGTCGGAATAAACGATATTCCTATATTCAACTAATTATTACTTTACCTCACTAGATAACTACTTCTCATAAACCACATTATTAGAAACACAAAGAATATAATCTAAACCTGACCTTCAGCAACGTCAATGCTAAAACAAGCTTAGGTGCCACAATATAAAACAGCTTACCTACCCTAACGAAAGATGCTTCCAGCTCACAGGATCAGAAAAGAGTGGCGGCGCCAGCTCATCGTGTCTTTTATAATATCCTTTAGTTCCAGAGAACCGTTGGCTATCGTTACACAACGAGCTACCCCGCCAAACGTCAGCGAGTCTGTTCCTAACGTTTTCGTTACGTAAGTACATCTAGATAGATCAAAATACCTATACCTATAGTAATTTTATAAAACATCCATCACAAATGGTCTTAAATATTAAGTTTATAATTAAGATACTAAGTAATTCCAATGTATTGCCTTATGAAACACCTTATTGATTAAATAGAAACTTATTTATCTAAGTGTGAATTTGGTGTGAATTTCAGAGGGAAACAAACTGGAAGTCAAGCCTGTTACATTTTATCATTGAATTATCCTTTGCAACCTTACTTTTACAACAATATACAGTGATTACATAATATTATATACTATTCAACAAATTATAACCATCAAATACATTATGATACAGCTTATTTATTTAATGAAACTGATTTAACCTAGTATTTGGGAATTAGAGCCGCGAAACAAGTAGGAAATCAGGCCTGTTCCATTTTATTACATTATTTAATATCTTTTGAAAACTTATTGATTTTCACAATATATACAAACTATTGTTATATATTATTACTAAACAATATGAAATATCTCGTACATGAATACCTATAATAATACCTATCTATTTGTAGTCCCAATTTTTTTACCGAAAAGTAAAGAAGCGTCCGAAGCCGTAGGAATAGTAGTCCTGAAGGGCGCAGCTTCTAAAGAATTTAGACTAATATAAAACTATAAAATACCAACGTAAAATGTAAATTAAATTATACCTACAAGACAAAAACTTATTTATTTAATTAAAACCAATTATTGTCATGACTTAAAACGAAACAATTTTACATCTTTTCATTCCTACATTATAATTGTCATATAGAATGTAATCACAGAGAAAGATTACATTTTATAGAAGAGATAAAATTATCTTTTCTTTTGATTTGCTGCAGTCGGTTAGCAAAAAAGGAAAAAACTTAGAACAGGGAAATAAAGAAAACTACCAATTTACTCTGCACTGCGACTTTTCTGCCATCTAGCGTCGAATAAATCATGGTTCTCATATTCATTTTCATTAGTGTCTGGTTCTCCGCGCAGCGAACAAACGTTCTGCTACTCCCCGCTAGATGGCAATAGGAGTTCTTAGCCATTGTATAGTTTATATTATTATTAGGAAAATAATAGAAATTTACGTAATTTTGAGGGATAAAGCAATTTTATTAAAAATGTCCTTATATCTGTAATTGTTGCTAAGCGATTACAGTAGGTGATAGCTGGTTCAGTTCGGATAACCACTGACGCTGTCACTGCGGGTATCAATAGAATAGGCCAATGTACTTTAAATCATTATCAATTGATAATTATTGATTCTGAAAGCCTTTTTGCACACGGCACTCGAAACTGATTGGTGCCGTGTGAACATCACTTAAGGTGAAACGACACAGAAGTGTTTCTAATTCCATCGGTAGTGAAGCATCCAGCAGACATACGCTTTGGTTTAGTATAATATTTATGTTACATGAAGACCATGAACTTAGGTAAGTACCAACAGTTCCTAAAGATTGTATTTGATTATGAGTTTTCATAAATCAAGATCGCCTTCGAACCTTTGTACATTGTTTTAAATGCTAGGGAGGTACTTGTCGTCTTATAAATGCGTCCAGCAGAGGAGTAATATATGGTGACGCTGATACATTAGGTAGAGACTTCCTACGAGATGCAGAGATGACATGCAGTCTGTCTTGTCTATAAACCCCAGAAACGAATGTCCGCTTAATAGTTTTGCAGACGAAACTTATCTTTAAAAAAGACGATTCACTCCCTACCTAGCGGTAGGTAAATAGGTACTTAGCGACTTTGGGCATTTTGCACACAGCTCCATTTATCTTATCAATATATAAACGATTAATTAACATTGGTTACGGGCAAATGATTGCATCAGGCATCAATGAACCCCTTTCATAGCAAGAACCCACCTAGCTAAGGTTATTTATTACAAATTAGTACCAAGTAAGTCACAGAGGCTCTTTTATGGTAACTCTGTGTCTGTGTCCCCCCCCCCCCCTCCTCCCTGCGCCCCTTTCAGGCGAATAACATAAAATACTAGAGGTCGACCATACTCTGCCGTCAAAGAAACATAAACAATAATGTCTGCTTCTAACTATTTGCACACGGCACTATCAGAAATAGTTTGCCTAGTTATATAAGAAATAGTTTGCCTAATAGGTACCTAGGTAGGTATACCTAGGTCTCAATTTCTCAGTGAAGACAACACATCTGCGCGATACATAGTGCTCAGGGGAGCGCGCATGCACAAGTGTATGTGCACTTTCTATTCCATAAAAAACATTTACGAGTTTTATAGTTTTATTATTCTATCTGTGTGTGGTCTAATTGTCTATACCTACTAATATTATAAAGAGGAAATATTTGATTGTTTGTTTGAATTGGACCGATTGAAAAATACTTTGACCATTAGAATCCTAAATTTCCATGATTAACATAGAGGTATATAGCTATGCATCAAAAACTCTTCAATTTTATTAGTAAACTCCCTTGTAATTGTAACCTGTGTCCCGCTCTTCGAAGGTCCCTTCTCCTTAACGGGTTGCGCACGGCTCGGCCGGGCTCCGTTATCAGATCACTATTTAACTATCAATTATATCATTGATAGAAGACATTCGGTCCGACTCGCTCTTTCGCGTTGTTACTAGCCCGCACACTTATGCTTCAGTTTCTCTATCACTCGTAGTACAAATTATATAGGTACCTACCGATCTACCGCTAACCACCATTATTTACGTAAATAGCTATCGCTAATCCCTAAATTAATAATTAATTTGACAACATGTTCAAGATTAATTTGACAACCATTATGTTCATAATGAAAATTCTTATGCTTAGCAAAAGAACTATAACAAGTTTAATCTGAAGTGAGCTCTGATATTTTCTTTGAAACCCTGACAACGCAAACGAAACAGCTTGATGAAACCAAACACCTCAGGGTTTAGTGAGCATTGTCCATAATATCTAATCGTATCTTTTTCTAGTACATTTAAATAGAAAGAAAAAGACTTCTTCTTCCAGTCCTTATTCCACGCTACATCCAGAGGAGTCCAATCTCCACAATACCTCCTTAAAATACACAGAAATGACGTCGTTAAAAGACACAGCACACAGTAGGTAGTAGATAAATTTATGATGTATTATTTTATTTCAATTGTATATAATATTTTTTATAAGGAATTAGATCATAATAAGAACTACACCAGCGACTCATTGAACATGTGAACTAGGTAGGGTAGCTATAGGTTTGCATAACAAACAGATTAAGGTGTTTGATAGGTGGCACGTTTTATCCTGGAATAAAGCGAGCATCAACATAGTTTAGGTACTTACGGTTACGTAGTCTATAAATTTATTGAATCTGGATGGATTTTTAGTAATAACCGTAACTTTTTTGTTTGCTCAGTGTTTTACTGCCTTATGTTACAAGGCTAAGTTATGCCCTGCATTATAAATCAATTTATTTGGCAGGCATATCAATTGATTAAACTAACGTATGCTATGCATAAATAGATGCTCAGCACGCCATCATGTTATTTAGACTAGCCAAGCAATTTTAAAACATGCAATTGGTGCTATGAAATGAATTTTGTCCGTAATTAAAACAATGTGTGCATGCGCAAACTAAAATATAAACCCGCAGGGCCGCTGGAGACGAGCTGTTGGCGAGAAGCGATACCACGGGCACTCCGGGTCTCCGCGGGTCTCCGCGTCCGGAGTGGCATTCCAAGAGAAGATTGCCTTCATTGGCTGGTCTGAGAGGAGTCAAGAGATGTCTTAGGATGTAGAGTCGGGGGTGAAAGTGTCCAATGGTGTAATAACGAGGAAACAGGTGGTAAAGAGTCTTAGGTACTGACTGTATCTATTTATCATTTTATTTCGCTTTTTAACCACCTATATATATATCTCGCTGTATAATGTGCGCCCTTTTTGGGGTTTAGGAGCGATTGAGATGTTCTCTATCGCTATGTAACGCTTACATACATACATACATCTGGAGGCTAAGACGTTATAGCGCTTCTTATACCGCTTGTGTGCGTTGGGTATTTATTTAAATGAAACACTTTTACTCTTATATCTTTTACCATCACAGTAAGTGGTGTCAAAATATTTACAGTTGCAGAAGTGACCGGTAGAAGTGTTGATCAACTCTAAAAAATAACTTTTTAGTAAGTATTAAAGTTTGTTTCAGGTAGATGACCGTGCAACTACCGAACCTACACTATATATTTACTTATGTACATGTATTACAGTATTATTACTGTACGTATACAGTTTAGGCCCGACCGAAACCCGTGGCCGACTAACACGCGTTCGACCAGTCACCAATTATTATGTTAATTTTGACAAGTAAGAGCTATAAAATTTTCTCGAAAACTTTTAATATACTATATTTACAAAGTCAATAGAGTAAGTGCAAGGGAAGGCAGCTTAGAGAATCCATAATCTAAAGCCCTGCACGGACCATTAGACCCGCTGATACCAGTCAGGCATCGCAATATATAACGATGTACTCGTAGGTAGACAGTTTGTGTACGTGCTGCTAGTCGTAGGTACAGCTAGTATCAGTGCTGTGCTGTGCATCTTACACCGCTCTCCCGCGCTCTCCGCCGACAGTAGTGAGCGAGCCGGCGCCCGCGCACCACACACCGCACATTCTACAGTACAGGTACAGGTAAGCTTCTTACAATAACATAACAAGACCTCAGTGACGCAGCGGGAGCACGTCCGCCGGTGACACAAGAGGTTGCGGGTTCGATTCTCGCATCGGAAAAATATTTGGTTAAAAATAGATATACGCAGAGGCCGAGGATCTCAAGAGGAGCAAATATGCAGGTCTCGACAGAGCCTATGCTTCTGCTCCCATTGGATTCGAGACCCTAGGTTCGTCTCCAAGTTTTCAAACAATTTATCTGAGCGAGAGCTGGTCAGTATCTGGCGCAGCGCTTCAGTATCGCCATATAGCGAGGCAATGAAGCCAGCTTCTTGAGCATGCTTCCTACCGGTATTGATATGGATAAGTTTAGCTTCATGTTGTTTGTTTGAAACCACAGAAACCTGAATAATAGTGCCTTATTATTCAGATTTCAGTGTTTGTAATAGTCTGCAATTAATTCAATTCTTTGTTCAAATTGTTATTTGAAACTCCTAATTTTAAAACTATTTGTATGAACTACATATAGATATTCAGCAGGTTGAGAACGAACCTTGTTTGTGCTGGAAGAACAGGTAGGTACGTCTGATTCTTATTCTTAAAGCTCTATGTACCTCAAGAAATGGCAAAATAATTTGAATTGTTTAGTTCTGAATCACGTCGAGCCACTTGTGTAATGAAGGATTTTTTTATTCGCAACAATAAGGTTTCAAAGCTGTTTACGTATTAAAACCCAGTAATATTGTTAATCGTTAACGCATTCAGTACAACTTGATCAAGTTACACATTGTCATTTGCTAAATAATACACGTGCAGCTTATTGAATCCTTTATTCCCCCTGACAGATGCCAGTGTTGCCACACTATACATAACATCATCAACGGCAGAAATGAACATTGAAAACTAAAGTAAAGGAAGGTCAACAACACCGTTGATGAGAGCCCACCCCTCACTCATTTCCTTACCTACGTAATACATACATAATTGCGAATCACTGCTAATCATTGAGTACGAGTAGTTAAATTATATAACTGGTCTTTAGAATGAAGGTTGCGTCAGAGCTCGCGATTTGTGCGTGGTCACTTCTTCGCGGGTCCACTTTGTATGCGGATCATGGTGCTTGTATTTGTGCCTGTCAATCCGCCATCGCCGCATCATCATCGGCGCGATCGGCAGACACGCGCGCATGCGCGGTGAGGCGGTGAGATAACAAGCGTTATCTCAACGCCTCACCACCGCTGTTTTTTAAAATGGTAAAAATTTAAAAAAACAAATGGAAATATGAAACCCATTGGCAAAATAAGAGAATATAATAAAAATTACTTAAAGGAAAAATAAACTGCAGGCGATCTGAAATCGGGAAGTGGAAGGGGATAATGTTTATCTCGATTTCCGGCAAAACTACAAGTAGGTACATTAGAAAAAAGTTCAATTGCAAAGTTATCTACCTGTAAGTACTAATATTATAAAGAGGAAAGATTTGATTGTTTGTTTGTTTGAATTGAATAGGCTTCAAAACTACTAGACCGTTTTGAAAATTCTTTTACCATTAGAATCCTAAACTTTCCGTGATGAACATAGGCTATTAAATATTTTACAAAAAATTATGGTTCCGCATGTAAATTGATTTTTTTGTTAAATACCCGTGCGAAGCCGGGGCGGACCGCTAGTACTAGGTTATAAAAATAATAAAAAGTTTGTTGATACACTCTGTACCTAGTTACTGAAAATCTTTATTTTAATTAAATTCAAATTTTTTTCACGTAGGTACCTAACCTCAAAAGTGATGTGAAAAATTCTAATTAAAATGTTATTTGAAAAATGTGTGAATACAAATTAAAATGAAAATTTTCAGTACCTACAAATTGTGACGTCCGAAAGACTCGAAAACACTGCATAAACCAGAGAGAATAATACGAATTCCACGTGATATCTTAGTTCTGTATCGATTGCTTGGTAGCTTTACATTGAATAAAATTAAATTATATTAAATCAGATTAGATAACTACCTACACTCATTGATAACAGCAATATATGTAGATAACATACAAACTGTTACATAACGCTATCAATAAAATTAGATTTCCAACTAGCTCAAAATTTAAGAATCTACCTGTAAATTTCTTGTCTTAAAGGTTATCAAACCAATACCTAACATCAGCGAATAGAACGCTATTTGTACTTCTGCGTATAAACTGTCGCAACCGCTGCGCTCGCGCAACACTCGTTCGGTAGTGATAGGTGGTCGAGGCGCGCCTCATTCGCCGCGCGCACGCCGACGCGCCGAAACGTATCCCGCCAATTCTGACAACTGTCAAACACCGGATATTGCGATCGCGAGTGCATTCCAATTTTAAAAATATACAACCTGGAACGCGAAGTGCCTTTAAAGTTTTGTTAGAAATCTTCATTTTGAAAAGATTTGGTAAGTGGTATCTGATAAATACGTACTTACTGTGTACCTACCGAAATAGATCATAAAATAATAACTGCAGTGTTGTGTGATAATTATGTCCTTGTTGGATAATTGTTGTTATATTATTTCGGTGAATGTAAAGCTGAAGTTATAAATTGACTCTAGTTGTCGAAAGTATCTTTTGCCGCTACCTATTTAATTGTTATCTATATGTTAATTTTTCATAGTTTAGTGTGCAAGAAAGTATTTATTATTATTATTCACAAAACTGGTTGCCAATTACATGAAAACTATAATGTCTATAATACATGACATAACATTACTTGAAGTAATGCGAACTATACCTTTTGACTTATTTTTTTTTATAAGTGTGTGTATCAGTCAGTACCTAGTAGGTACAGTACCTTAGTAGTAGGTAGTAATGCCCTGCGCACATGTTCAGTCTTCGTTAAAACTACCCAAAACCGTTCCTGTTCATTTTCATTAGAATTATAAATATGGTAAATTATACAAATATATTTAATTTTCATTTATACCTACAGCAAATATTGTATGGTAATAGTACCTACCTACATGATGTGTTCATAACACATACAATGCACACATTGGTACTTGATAATGTAGAGTTGTAGTATGTTGGTTGGTAGTCGGGTTGTGGTCGTCTTATCGTAAACAAACTTCCTCGAAAGTACCTTTATTATCATATTCAAATTGCTACAAAACGGAAAACCATGTCTGCCTTTATTACATAATTAAAGTACCTAGTCAACGAACATTCTGTGACCGGGGATCCATATACATATGTACCTATGTACATATGTAGTTAATTTACTTGTATTCATCCTTCAAAACAATTATAATAATATGTGTTACATCAAGGAAAGTGTGCGTATTGAAGTCAATGATACGGATGAGTTGGTACTTCAGTTCAGTGGGTGGTAACAGATAGGTATTAGATAACACCACTAAATTCTACTACTTACTAAGTACGGGTAAGTAGGTAAGGTATCTAACCTATACTTGCCTACTTGTAGATAAGTACATTGTAAGGTGAATATAACACGTAACGTATGTACCTTTTAAATTATTGATGAGTTGATACAGTTGTCATTGTCATATAATACATACCTACCTATGTATGTATGTATCCCTCATAATTAGTATTTGAACATTTTTCTGAAAAAATCTTCAACTTTAAGAACTTTAATATTACAACAACTGAACTGAAACCAAAAAGAAGTTGAAATAAAACAAAAGCCATGTGATTAATTTTTGAACTCTAGTTTACTGGTGTTGTAATCGTTGTGACCTGTTTTTTAAACAATTGACATTGAAACTATTTTGACGAAAATTGTATTTCTTCTGGTAATGGTATACGTTACACCAATACCAAGGTACTTTAATATAGCTGCAGGCGCTGCAGCGCAGGCGCAGGCGCGGCGCAGGCGCAGGCGCGGCGCAGGCGCAGCGCAGCGCTAAGACAAGGATCGAACCTGAGCCGATAGTGCGCTGCGCTGATTGTTTTAGATTAAAGAATCGTGTGGGAATATAGGTCAGTCGCCAATCGCGGGGCAAACCGTTACATCGCGTCCACTGTTGGGAAACCTTCTGTACCAGACAATATTACGATATTTTTCCACACAAAGTATATAAAAATACACAGGAATAGTTTAATACCATAACCTAGTCTCGATTATAAAAAATCTAATATATTTGATTGTTTTGAAAAACTAGGTTGATACCATATTCCTAAGTTTTTTACATCTTGCGGGATAAATACTATTCAAGGACCCCCTCGGTAATGCTCTACTATAGGAAAGTGAAAGAATTTTCAAAATTGGTACATTATTGAACGAGAAATCGACAAACATTTATACAACTGAACCTATAAACTCCTCCTTTTTTTGAACCAGATAAAAATTCCTAAGTAGTTGGCATATATCAGTCATCTGATATCCTTAACTTATTGTAGACTCTTGATGACCTTTAATAAAAGTGAAAAGTTCAATATAATTTTCATACAACAAACACTGTCAGGTACCTAATGCTTGTGATCAGGTGCAGTGCACAGCATCACATACTATTATATTACATACTAGCGGCCCGCCCCGGCTTCGCACGGGTATTAAACAAAAATTTCAGAAATTATACACACTAAAACGATGGGTTTCACAGTTTTCATACGGATCTTTACTTTTTTTAACAGCATTGGGGTTTTTGACATTGACTCGACATTCCAAAACTGACACTGGCTGTAGAGAAAAAGCAAGCACCGTGCGCTATACAACCTCTTTTTCTATTCTGACGCGCCATAATAGAAAAAGAGGTTGAATATACAGCCCACGGTTCAATTATTGAATTTTTCATGCGGATCCCTAACTTTTTTGAAAATATTATATAGCCTATGTTCATCACGGAAAATTAAGGATTCTAATGGTGAAAGAATTTTTTAACTCGGTCCAGTAGTTTCGGAGCCTATTCAATTCAAACAAACAAACAAACAAACAAACATACAAACAAACAAACAATCAAATCTTTCCTCTTTATAATATTAGTATAGATAAGTTCTACTATATGTATAGAGCTCACGATAACTCTTCACATTCGTACAGTCATAGTTAAATGAAACGTAGGTACCTAATCAGCACACTCATACCCCGACCACCCCTGTGGCGCGGTATATGCTGTGTGGATTGTCCGGCATTATTATTATTATTATACTAAGCTGGTAGATAATCATTTATTGTAAAAATTCGTAATTCCTAGAACCTACATTGATCCATTTCTTTTAGGGCACAAAACATTCAGCTATTCCCGCTCAAAGGTAAAACCCTGTCTTCAAAAAGATGCATTGAGCAGCCGGCCAACATTCCGGTCTGGGAACTGGTTGTGCGCAGACTCATAGAGCGCAGCAGTTCCCTTGCGCAGGCCACCGCTGCGCTGCCTAGTATTGGCATTACGTATTAATATTACTACGTTTTCTGTGATATTTATACAAAACAGTATATTATAAGAAATAAATATAACTGGATATGTGACAATTGGCGGTCTTATCGCTCAGGAGCGAGCTATACCAGACAACCGTATATGGATAGGATCGTTAGATTTTACATGGGGATCTGTGTGCATTACAACTTGTTTATACACTATTTGTAAAATTTAAATAAATTTATGATAAATAAAATAAGCACAGTGCTAAAATATGTATTGCCTGACGAGAACACAGGCCGGTCGGGGCACTTCAGTACACATCAATATCTCTTTGGGATCCCACATAAACTATCAAAAAATCTCACTGTGACCACACAAAATCGGTGTTATCAAAATGTACACAAAACGAACATGTACAAAAAACTTGATTCAAGCCTTGTAACCTTGTAATGCACTCAGATCCCCATCTAAAATCTAACGATCCTATCCATACGCGGTGGTCGCGGTGGGTGCAAAAAAATGGTTGACTTTTTGCAGAAAAAATTATTCCACAAACAAATTGAATCTCGCTACAACACGAAATGATAGATATGAATTGATTTAGATTAGATTTAGATGCTTAATATTAATTAACCACAAAATAACATATAAATAACATATTACAATATACCTACTAAAAGATATTGATAACTCTTTTGTCGATAGACTCCAAATAACACAAACGGTGATGCAAGTACATACATACATATGTAACATAATTATTATATCGCTAAAATAACAACTGAATAAGCATTCCTATTGTTGTTCTCATTTATTCTGCAACAATCAACATAAATTATAATTTCAATGCATAGAGCAGCTGTTATCGTTGTTCGCCCCGTCGTCGGTCGTCTTCGCCGTCGTCGTCGCGTCGTGTCGTCTATTTACCTTCTTATAGGTATCTAGGGTTCATTACTACCTACCTGTACCTACCTACCACGTCTTGACGATAAACACCTTTACTAGTCAACTTGTATTAACTATTGTATTTTACTGTGTGAAATCTGCATTAGACTCGGGATTCAGTTTTACAACAATATTTTCTTTGAGTTGTTTCGCACTAGTTCAAGCATAAATCAACTCAAATAATATGTAGGTATGTCTGAAGGTCGGTCTGGTTCGTAAGGTAACGGCTACACACAAATAGACATGAAAATAATTAACACTCTTAAATTTCCATCTTTAAATTCTGAAATTGGATCAGTAACAATCATGGCGACACGACTGAGCGATTCCAAAACAGTTCGATAAAAATACAGGTTTCAGTGTTTTATAGTGTAGTAACTTTAACAACGTGGTACCTATGTACAGTACTGTGGTACCGTGGTCGTAATATCAGATATTACGACCTACATAAGTAGTACGCACAAACGTAGGTTTTACCTACGGGGGACCCGACATGAAAATTACTTTTACGTAGGTATAACAACACATACCAAAAAATCACTGGACCTAAACCTTAAATTATTTTTTCATGGGGTAGTACGAAATAAACATATTTTATTCATTTGCCTACTTTATATTAATCAATTTGCATTGATCATCAAATTAACTAATAGTTTATTCAGTAAGCAAACCCAATATTATTTTGAGTTTGGTCAAATACGTATTACTTGCTTAAGGTACACGTGTACTATACTCGTGTCTTTCAATGAAAAGGGACAAATAAATAATAAAGCAACCTATACAATACTTTACGAAGGTTACAATTACTTTACAGGGAGATGATTACAAGGAGTCCTCGTAAATTCGTCGAAGGAGTAAAACACAGGGTCTCAGAGTTGGTACATACTTCAAACAAAGTATTTTATTTTATTATACAAATTCAGAAGAAGCAGTGTGTTGTCAGTAATGTGTTGTATGGCTGGCACAGAGGCGGGTCAGATGAATCTGTTTGTAGAAAGAAACTCGTAAGCGAAGGCCGCGAGCGGCACAGCCTTCGGAGAGCCGACTGCGACTGCTTTCGATATTGCGAGAAGTCGTCGGATTGGAAAAGGGCTTGCTTTTTAGGGTTTCGAGATCGATTTTGAAACTTTTATGGGATTGCTTTTTTCTGACCTGTCTTCAATCTTTAATATCTCAGCATCTCTATCTATTCACGTGAAATTTTAAATAATTAATAAAAAATAAATTAGTTAATTTTGTGCGCCATTTGAAAATTGTTTAACTTTCATGCTTTTTAAAAAGTCGAAATACTGACTAACTCAAAAAGTCAAAAGTTCGAAACCCTCGGCATGCGAGTTACACTCGCACTTGACGGATCATCTTTTTATAACAATACTAATTTGATATATTACTAAGATTAAAGGGAATTATTCCAAATACTTACTTACATATTGGTAGGTTGTAGAAAAAGAGCGAAAATAAAGAGCATTATGTCTCGCACCTAACCGGTTATTTCTGGTTTATCACCTTATTACCACTATCAGATCCAAAGTTAACAAATAATACCATGATATATTTATCAACAGATTTTAATATACATACCTACATACATTTGGATATCAAGAACTTAAATGGAATCGAAAAATAAAACGTAGTTAAAAGTTCCCAACAAAAGATTTGAACGCATTTTCAAGCATAGATGTTCTCAAGATGGATATTTGACCCGAGCAGTTCAACTCATAGAAAATCTGTTTAACCAGTATTAGAAACAGAAATGCTGACTTTCGATGCAGAATCCCGCTCGTACCTGTGCCTAGCGTCAGCAGGGAGTCGGTACTTAGCTAGTTTTGTGTATTTATTTACAATTCGAGCCCATCAAGAGTTTATCCGATAGCTATGTATGATAATGATACCTAAGTACAAGTTTATGAATATAACATAAACTTCGTGGCGTTAAAATAAATAGCTTGTGCGAATATGGTAATGTCCATTGATAACACAAATGATAATGTCCGGTGATAACAAATTGCTTAAACAGTTGTAGTAGTTCCATATTATGTTATAGAAAGCAAGTTCCTATTGTTTCTGTTTGTACCTGTGCCTAGCGATGTGCAGGCAGAGCTACTTTAATAGAAAATACTGTTAACTTTTTAAAATAACATACCTACTTTTTCTTTAACAAAGAATACCTCTTTTTAATAGAAGTTTTATACTGCTACAATAGTAACTCTCTCTGTATAGCGCCTGCCTAAGAACCATTCCCACAAGATGGTAACAACAGGTGCCACAGAACAAGCTGACCTAAAATGCTGACTTATTATACCTATACATAAAACAAAACCAAATTCTTGAAACTTATCAGTAGTAAAACATTAATTTGAAATCAAAACATAAAATTCGAGCAGGTACTGAATTTATCGCTCAATCGTTATATTTTATCGCTATGAAACATTTTCTACCTCTGTAGGTGTTATAAAAGTTGTAAACGTGATTAGAAATACCATGAAAATATTACGTACAAATCTCTTGATGCTCTTGATTGCTCTGCCTTCTCTTCACACAATCTTTGTGGGCTCCGCTCCGTGCATCCACGGAAGGTGTCCGTACGTATCCCACGTGTCCCACGTACCTACCTACGTGCACCTTCATAATACGCCGTGGGTATCAAACAAACACGAATATTTATAAAACAACAATGCAAAAACTGGCAGGGTGGTGTTAAACATCCGCGGTGCTTAGACAAACACGCCTAGCTGACACTAGCGGATACTATTTCCGAAATATTGTGAGTTTGTGATACTGACACAATGACATACTTTGATACAAATTTAGCGAGATGTTTACAAGAAACATAGCCCCGTTTCTTGTGTTCTGTGGCACTCTCTAGCTTACAGGCGTCGCCATGCATTCACCTAAATAAAATGTATGAGGTCGATAGACCTTGCACCGGACGATACACTGGAAGACACGTAATCGATAGAGCCGATTTACTGCCATAATCTAGCTAATTTGTAATGTTAGTGAAAAATCTTGTCTTTTAGATAAATTAAGTATTGATATTTGATATGATGACCGCCTGTTGTCCTCATGCGAAACTTTATATAAAAACATGGATACGTAATACCTAACACGTGCGAATCTTAGCATAAGCAACACAATACTACTTTGTGCACCAAACTGGATCGTGTTCTATAATATTTTCGTAAACAAGGAACCGAACTCATTTATAGTGCTAAAGTTTCTATTAACTTTGATAAGTATTCATATAACGAATGAGGATAAAGTGAACTCTATTTCCTAGAGCAGAGCTGCTGGTAACTCGCACGATGCTATCCTGGGCTGGTCGCATAACAAGCTCTGTTGGTGCTCGTTTGAACAATAGCCCGCTTCCTGGGAAGGAGTGGTGCTAGAGACAACTGCGACAAACCAATGGTTCAATAAGACTTTAGATTATATTAAATAATCTCCCTCTTCGTTATTTCGGCTGACTTGAGAATAGATATGTATAGATATCTAATTTTATCTTACACACCACTGCATCAATATGCTGCACACTTCGGGCCGCTAGTAGTCGTAACTATCTTACTCTTTATCTGTTTACATACATTTGAGTTCCTAGTTTTGGATACAATAGGTGCACATTCGTACGTTTATTTATACTATGTACTGTATGTAACCCGAGGAATGTAACATTCTAAACAAATTCTCAAGGGCATAAAGAATGTTATTGCTTAGATTACAATAAGTTATATAAGAAATAAAGATATGTAATAAATCTAACTTAACCAAATAATCTATACATTATTTTTTTGTTTTGCTTAGTTTCTACGTTAGGGTTGCGTCAATAAGGACATATAAACAATTACCTTTATATTCGTGTAGATAAAACAAAGCAAAAAACGTCAACCCTTCATATTAATATGATTTATGCCGTATTCGTCCCTAGTTTTCGGCCCACATTCTTAAAATATCTTTGTACGTCCCGCACGATGATAGTTCGCCGTATTCGTCCCGCATACCAAAATTGTACTTTCATTCAAAAGATTTGAACGCGCTCCCAAGTCATCATTGAACACCAGATGGGCGTAACCCTAAAACCTTAAAGTCCCGGTTCTTATCTAGTCTCATATCAATGCACGTTGCAACTTAAATCTAAATTCAGGCAATGCAATGCAACGCTCGCTGCAAATAGGAGCAAACCTGAATACCAGTCGTGATCTGGATTTTGTGCGAGATGCCGGTAATTTAGCGCTGGAGCTAGCCCAGACCGCAACTGAACAAAGGTGGCATAGAAGGGCTTTAGATCGTTATTTGTAACTAAATGTTGGGTATAAAGCAGATACAACTTTCAAATAGTTTTTTTGATTTTGTAACGATCACTGTCAATATAATATAATGAGTTCATGTTATGATGCAGTGCAGTTACCTACCTACTTGCAGAGACAGATGATCATTTGGCCAATATCTAAATGCACCATTCAAAAGACATAAATAGGTACTTACTTCCTAATATTGTTTTACTAAATAAACTTTTGCATCGAATTAAAAAACAATGATTCCATAAATGTCCACGGATGGTGTGTTATTGTCATGTTAGACCGTGGCTGCCCCGTGCGCGCGCGCATCCTTGACATTGTGACGTCACGGCGCGACCGGATGCAATGCATTAGCGAATCGCAATGCTGCTTTAAGTAGGTGCTCAATATTCGTACCAACGATATTAAATACAAGACAACTTTAAAAGTTAACGTTTAAAAATACATTTATTTCAGACAACTTGGAACAGATTTAGGTATATCTTATCTAAGTTATCCTATTGATCCAATTATGAATACTAGGTCTATAGGCTAGGTTAATTATATTTTACCTTTAAATTATAAAATATAAAAACGTTAATATTAACAAAAAAGTAGATAATGCAGAGACGTGTATAACGCAATCGCTCAAACTCTACCCAAAATACCTACTCAAGTACGCATTACCGCATAAGTTAAGGCCGCGTATAAATTAATTATTTAAACGCATAAGTACAAAAGCAAATCGAATAGAATAGTGTACTCTTAGTTGTAGGTTGCGTTGCGCGTGCGCCGATGAAGACTTCAAGGTGAACCGCATCGCGATGTGCGATTCAAACTAGTACTATGTAATGCGGTATTATTTGGTCTGCCGCGGCTCTCTTCATATAACCTACACCGTCCTGTGGTTTCACTCGCCTCCGACGAGTGAGCTTTACAAACCAAATCGTGTGTAGGTTGTGTCATTTCTCACTCGAATCTAGTAATCCGTTCCATTGTAGAAAAACTGATTTGCGCTGGTGATTATAATAGGAACCTACCGAGGTGACGTATGACGAAGAATAACTATTTATAACTACATATCGTCAGTGAAGTTCTAACAGTGCGAAAGTCATTTTTGGACGGTTCTGACATTTGAATGCCATTTGATAGAGAACGATGGCGCGCTTCGTTTTAACCAATAGAAATGAAGAAATTCGACCAATTACATCGCGTTATTTGAAAAATACTGACACTGCGTAACTCAACTTGAGGTGCAAACATTGCGTAAGTCAGCTATTTCCTCGCAAACTTGACGAGCGACAGGTGATCCGTTGGTGAATTTTGAATAAAGGTAAATATTTGCAATTTTTATTGGTTTTTCGGTCAATACTTTCAACCTTTTTGTGTGTTAAGTAGTGTTGAGGTTTTGTATTTATTAATCTAAGTATTTTAATCAAGTTTAAATACTTAAAAGACCTGCAATTTCTGAAGCAGTTCTTTGGTTCATGACAAAAAAATGCCTTCGCACTTCTGCAACGAAACAATATTTGGAGCCACTTTACTTTAAAACTAAGCTCTGCGTACATAACTTTACCATGGTACAACCTGGCCAGTAAGGAGGAGAGCTGCTATTGGTTTGATGAGAGCAATGCTGGTCTGGTTGCCTCAGTGTTTACATACATCATGCATCAAAGACTTCCTCAAAAAAGCGTTACAGCAGAAATGCATGCCGATAATTTGATATTCTGACGGCTGACAGCTCAGAATAGGAACGTCTTCTTAGCGAAATCTATTTTACACCTAGCCATGACTAAAGACATTGTAATAAAATAAAAAATCTTGGAGAATGAAGTAGGGAATCGTAGTAGCTGTGGCAGTCCATAGAAATAACAGTTTTCAATTCTTGTAGGTGTTTTCATTTAGGTTTAGATATTTTTATGGGGACTTGGTGAAGTTTTGGCCTATTAGGCTTGCGTACTGGCGTTACCACTCTGGGTTGTAGCCCTTCGGGGCTTATTTTATATTTGAATACGCCGCAAGGATTGTATTGACAATGTCGCATATTGGGAAGGCAAATAGATCTCTTGAAATTTTATCTTTTGCTCAATAGAACTGTGCACTGCATCACACTCCATCTGTGTGTGCCCTACACATAAAATAAGCCCCGAAGGGCTACAACCCAGAGTGATAATTCCAGTACGCAAGCCTAATAGGCCAAAACTTCACCAAGTCCCCATAAAAATATCTGAACCTAAATGGAAACACCTACAAGAATTGAAAACTGTTATTTCTATGGACTGCCACAGCTACTACGATTCCCTACTTCATTGATCTCTTAGAATAGACTGTTAGGTTAAGATAATACCTGCCTAACTACTGAAGACTGAGTTCAGATAATAATAGTTACTACCTATTTCATTTTGATGTAAATACAGGTACCTTATAATTTTGTTATTCATTGTTTAGATTTTTTCGTTTCGTAAGTACATTTTTGAGTATGTCTGATTTACATTGAAGCAGTAGGTACCCTTACCTAACGTAACCTAACGGCAAATTCAACTCAAGTCAGTGCTGACTTGAGTTGAAGGCTAACTCAATGTAAATCAGCTTTACGTAGTATAATAAATCATTTTTTAAGAGGTTTTAAAACACAGAGTTATTTTGTGGACGTTTTATTATTTTCTTAATTGGTCTGTATACTTAAATAAAAACTTAACACCCCTAATCAGTTTATTTTTATTATTTAAAGTATCTAGGTAAATCTCAGGCCTTACTAACATTGTGTCAGGAACATAACGTAAGTCAGAGTAAAATAACAGAAACACCACGTAAGTCACTAAATCATTCATAAGGAAAAGATTTTGAGCTTGTTTATGCCTTTCATTATTTCCAAGAATTGATTGAAAATACATGTATCCAAAAGCTTTTACGCAGATGTTAGTTATAATCATTTTAAACCTTTTTTTTTGATTCCTGTAAAGTAGCCACTTTTGACTTCCGCACTGTTAGAACTTCACTGACGATATATAGTAATAATGTGCTGACGTTTGTAGACCAAAACTCAGACGAAAGAAATCTATTCAGTCAGCATCAAAATATAGCCCGACTTGTTTATTGCTCAATTGTTTGTGTCAACCGACACCAACCTCACCAGACTTCGGTAGGCAATTAGGTATTGATTCCGAACTCTGAAATTCCATAACCAGTTCGACTGAGGCGTGCATGCACTACGTTTACAGTGGTTAAAGCGCTGAACCAAACATTAATATTATATATTTGTTACTCTACCTTGACTTCATTAGAAGGTAATATCGCGGACTAGTTTCGGACGGCGGTTTTGCAGGTGTTACTTGAATGTTTCGGTTTTTCAACGTAATCTAAGGAAAGGAACGAGAAATCCCCGCGTGACTCGTACCTACGTAACGGAACACTCACTCACCGCTGGCAAGAGGAAAACCTTATAAGGATAATAACATTCGGATTCACTGTACATAAACGTCACACCACTTTCATTTATAATTGCCTAATTGATAAAAGGTATCTGTAAACATATATAATAAAATACACACATAATGTATGTATAAAACACTAATTACTCAAAAGAAAACAATACTGAGTACGATTATCTACGATAGAATCTCAACTTAAATGAAGTACGTAGTTGATATTTTATACAGAACAAGGCAGAAACTGTTAGGTCTAGGATTTGTATAGATGTAGATCTGTATGGGCTTACGCAAACTGCGAGGTTACCGCGGGTGAAAGCTAGACTTGCACCATTGCATCTGGCTGAACAGAACCACGTCACTAAGATCCATTATTACAAATAGGTACAACTGACTGTCATTACGTTCTGCTCACTATTGTATTTGCTACTTTATCAGCGTTTTTAGAAGCTTATGACACTTGTTAGGTTAGTTTAGGTTATTATAACCAGGGATCGGAATAGGTAGAGTTTTTAAGTACCAAATGACGTCATACACGCTAGAACGATAGCTTAGTATGGATATGTCTCATAATCTCAAAATTCATATACTAAATTAATCCCGATATTCTTCAATTTATTTACGTAAGTATTTCGATTACGAAACATTTATTTTTATTCTAAAAATATAATAATTTATATTAATATAATAAAAAAAAGTGATTGATTCCTGCACGATATGTCAGATAGCGGTTTTTGTTTCTCAACACAGCGTGTAGGCGTAGACGTTTTTATTTCTCTTTCTATTGTGTATATTCCTGCCTTGTAGCAGGCGGGGTGAGGGGTGGATTTTGGGGAAGACCAGTTTGAAAAGAGTTTGGATATACATTTTTGTTCACCCTTTTGTTTCGGTGCGTTGAGTGTGCTTAAATTATGAATCCACGCCATTCAAGTCACAAAACGTGGCTTTAATTAGCTTTTTTTGAGAAATTTAAATATCAAAATATTTTGTCAATTCCCGGTTCAGGGATTAAAAAGGCATATCCATGTTATGTTATCCTTGGCTTTATACGTCATTAGGTACTTAAAAACTCTACCTATTCCGATCCCTGATTATAACCCAAAAGAAACTGTCACCTTACCTCGTGTTCAAATGTGGCGGAGGAATGCAATGTACCTACAGATGAATAAATTCTTACATTAAATATGTGAGTATTTTAACATAGCGATAAGTTATGTAGGCACCTAGCTATGCGGTAGTCCAATCCACTGGCTCCTAACCTACTTTGAAATTGTGCATCCTTAGATATTCCACTACAAAGAAATCGACGTCATACCGTGCCGTATGAACCTAACTATGCTAGTTTTAGTAGTTTGATCTGACTGATTGAGGTTTCTTATGATGTTGTTCCAGAAGACACTCCCTCGCGATGGATCACAGCCAGCACGCCGCCAAGATGGACCACAGCGACCACGGAGATCACGACGACCACGGCGGCCACGGCCACGCCATGGTGGTGAGTTACAGTGTTACCATTCACCAGTTCATTATACCTCATTCTTAATACAATCACAGTAATGACAAGGCACCACAGAAAATGCAGATTTTTTTAAAAATGTAAATCAATTCTTTTGTTTGCCGTTGTCTGCAGATAAGATGTGTTTTTTTTTTGTTTATATTATAGTACTAGCGGTCCGCCCCGGCTTCGCACGGATATTTAATAAAAAATGAATTTTTCATGCGGATAGGTACCTAATATTTTTCTATAGCCTTTGTTCATTACGAAAAATGTAGGAATTTAGGAATTTTCAAATTGGTCCAGTAGTCTTGAGCCTATTTAAATCAAACAAACAAACAAATCTTTCCACTTTATAATATTAGTAGGTATAGATAGATGGAGCACAAGGGCAAACAGAAAAGCCCATGCCCAGCAGTTAACTAACACTAGGTACTAGACAAGTACAAATATTCAAAATCCATTGTATTATGCTATTCAACCTGAATATAAGTTTTATTTATTATTTTACGAAAAACAAATCTTTTACTAATCAGATTGAAATACATTTGAATCTAGATTAAATAGAGCTAGAGTAGATACTTTTCTTCAAAACAATTACATATATTATAAAATAGTATGAGTATATACTAGTAGGTACTCCCTGCAACCAACTGTTGATCGCAGAGTTCTCCCACAGTGCTTGCTACCGCAACCGCAACCGCTCGCTTATCGCTACACGTTATCTTGTACTCCGGTAGGGTAGTTGTTTTAGAAATTGATGTTGTAGGTTAGGTACCTATTGGTACTGGTTGGTCTGGCCAAGAATTGCCTCCACCTCAGCTTCTTCCTCTACATTTCGATTACCCTCCCCCCTCTTGTTTGGGGAAGCAGGTGGAGCAGTGAGGTGACGAGGCATGATCTGCAGACACGAGTCAATGACAAGAACAAATAAACAGAAAAAGTAATAAGAAGATAGATTTATTTGTGAGACGGAGGAAAATCTCTTTATCGCTAATTTAAATTTCGTTGGTAACGAAAACAACGTTACCTATTAAAGCGGAATATCGGCAAAGTGCTCGTAGGAAGTCCTAGATGAAAAATTGTGAAAATAAATAATGATGGACAATCCACACAGCATCACCTACTCCCAAGCTAAGCAGAGTTTGTGTTATGGGTACTAGATGACTGATATACATAATACAATATTATTACATTTATAGATATTTTTACTATACATAGAAAACAACCAGAACACCCTGAACAAATATCTGCAGATCGTACAAATATTTGTCCCAAGGCGGGAATCGAACCCGCAACCTCCTGTGTCGCAAGTGGGCCTTCGCCTACTGCGCCACAGAGGTCGTAATAGTGCCTTTACAGTACCTACCTAAATGCTATCTGAACTAACGTGTTGCATTCCCGTGGCTCTAGTCGTGATAGCGTGCGCGGGCGCAGGCTAAGGGCAAAGAGGTCAAGTTTACCGCAGGCCGACCATCCGATAGTACTTGCTAATAATCTACCGCACACTTGCACAATACGAACCACATGCTGATAGGGAGTCATATAAAATATGCCATCTAACAACGCAACGTAAGAACAGCCACAAAAACATTGACTCGCGGGTAACAACCAGATGTTTACCCTGTTTCACCTTACCGTACTACCTACCTACCTCTAGGTACCTCCGAATGGAGAATCAGCGACGAATGGACTAGACATTTGTATGATGATGCCGATACGTAAATAATACATTATTTATGAGTAGATAGCTTTTTTGTAAATTCTTGAACCCCCTTCTTTTTTTGAAGTCGGTTAATAATAATGAATATAATATTATTACAGTTTGATAAAGCGGAATGTGAATTGAAACCGTGCAAATTCATACCATAGCATAGCGCAAAGGTAGAGCACAGTGCGACATTCCGCGTAACAAAATATGTTGTTCCTACTCATGCATTGGAAATTAGATGTTTTGTATAGATCCAAACTGAAACATAACATACCTAAGTTAGTTTGTATGTTTATTGATATTGTGGTATCAGGTTGGTTGGTATGAACTGGTACCAGTCAGGTTTTCCTCATTGTGATATCCTCGTAACCTAACATCATACGAGTAAATTGATATTATGTTAAGTAAAGCTAGGTGAGTGAGTTGGCCATTATTCTGCATCTGATGGAATGCTCCCTTTCATCCTTTGTGCTCCTATAACCTATTAGGTAGGTACTTGGTAGTAGTCGTGCTTTTATTCCTATATTTCCATGTCAAAAATATTAGAGTTTGTAAGTATTCACATACTCTACGCCGTAGAGGATATGGCAATACATATCTTGTATTATGTATATCTTGAGATTAAGTATTTTGTGATATATACCTACAAGAATACTTTGTATGAGTACCTTACATATAGACGTTTGTATGAGTAGTAAGTACCAAGGTGTAGATTACCTCAAATTATTTAAATATCTGGGGAGCTGACTGAAGAGAGAATTCACAAAAATAATCCAAACATGATTAGAACCTTGAAAGTTTTTGTATATAGTTATATCGTAGTTACGTCGATGGGCGGGCAAGTACCGGAACAATTAATGGGGAATAAATCCTGAAAAGAAAAATATACTTGCTTTTTGGGGGGCCTAAGTCCTAATACAGGTACGCTGACAATGTCGATGTCGATTGTGAATGTTCCGTTTTTTCCAGTTCCACGCATGCGTGAACGCCCAGATCCTGTTCTCTGGGTGGGTGACGACGAACGCGTGGGAGATGCTGGGCTCGTGCGCCGTCATCTTCGTGGCCGCCGTGCTGTACGAGGGCCTCAAGTACTACCGCGAGGCGCTGCACGCGCGCGCCTCCGCCAGCCCCGGAGACTCCACCGTCAACATCACCAAGACGGAGTGCGGGGCGAACGGCGCCTGCGGGGGAACTGCTGTCGTTAAGTGAGTCTTCTACACCCTCTTATAGTCTGCTAGCTCCTGGGCGCAGCTACTGCCGTTGTTTTTCGAATAAAAAGAAGCCAATTCCCCGGGATGGCAGATTTGATTGAGACCGTGAAGCCGTTTCCACTAGAAAAGGCACATACATACAGTATTATATAATAATTTATGAAGAGCTTATAGATACGAACTTGCAAGAATTGACACAAGAACGGGGCAAGAGAGGCTCTGCTGACCGGCTAGCAAAAGTGAAAGGAAATGTATACTACGCAGAGGGAAATCACAAGTTCGTCTTAATTTTAATTTACAACCTGTGTGACCTCCCACGGCTGAGGTCATATCTTAAATACCTAGCATGATGATGATCACGTCAGAACTGCTAGGCTGGAGATTAATATGTTTAATGCTGGGAGCACACTCCGTATGTAACCTTGTGCATAACCACCATGTGAACTGTTATTAAATAACTAATTCCCCTTCCAGATACTCGATGCTGTCGACAGGGCACGTGATACAGACGGGGCTGCACGTGGTGCAGGCGAGTGCGTCCTACCTGCTGATGCTGGTGTTCATGACGTACAACGTGTGGCTGTGCCTGGCGCTGGTGGCGGGCCTGGGGCTCGGCTACTTCTGCTTCGGCTGGCGGAAGGCCTCCGTCATCGACCTCACCGAACATTGCCAGTAGTGAACAGTTCAACACATTCAAATAGACCTAAAGTGGTGATTTTGAGAATTGCTGGACTGGCAATAGTGAAATAATTAAATTGTTTTTCAAAGTGAATTAATTTTAGTACAAAAAACCTGTACCAAAAGTTATGAATTTGTTGCAATGAAAATGTTTCGTCTATGAGTATCATGTTAGTGCCTTTTGGTAAATTAAAAGCTTACCTAGTGTGCGATTAGTGCACACAGTTTTAAAATTAAAAGCTTACCTAGTGTGCGATTAGTGCACACAGTTTTAAAATTAAAAGCTTACCTAGTGTGCGATTAGTGCACACAGTTTTAAAATTTCTGCAATAATGCGTTTTGAGACTTGTACCTACGATCAGCAGATAAATTTATTGATGACTGTGCATATTATAGCATTGTAATGATTTATAACAACATTCCATCCGGTTTTGGTAGCGTTATGAATTAAGTAGGTAGTAGGTTTAAAGATTATGATCATAAAAAAATTGTTTTTATTTCTTACCTGAATGTAAAATAGGTAGGTTACAATTTGCCTATTATAATATGTATTTATATAGATTGTTAAATTTAATAGGATTTTCAGTATTTTGGTCCTGCCTGACTAATTCTAGCCTTGTTAAAAGTATTGAAAATAATGCACATAGCAGGTAGGTACTTAGGTAAAAAAATAAAATTTATTATTTTTTATTATTAAATTGCAAGTTTTTGTTTTATTTGTATGCAGTAGGTAGATAGCCAATAAGTACTATTTAATGGTTATAGAATAATATAGATTTTTTGATCTCAGGCTACTCGTGTTAGGTCTGCAAGTTCAAATCCTCGTAGTTTCGTGTTAATGGCAACCAGCAGTCTTCGCTTCACTGAGTAAAACATTAGGCTGGTGCACACACAGCATGGGGTTAGAGGGTAGGTAGGTACTTGTTGTACTGCAAAATTTAACAGATAAAGAAGTATCTACTCTACAACACAAAATCTCAAACTTAGGTAAGCAAAACCCTGCAAAGAGCTATTTTTCCGTATTACGAAGATTTAATTTAAAAACTAAGGAAAAACTTTACAATACTGATGATTTTATGGACAATTGTTTTCAAAATGAAAAGGATGAAGAAAATAGGACAATTTATTATTTATATATATACCTAGTAGATTTTTATACATTATCACTACTTACTTTCTTACTACTTAATCTATCTAATTTTGTAAATAGACACAGTTTATATCTTACTGTGGTGTTTCTACCTTCTTACCTGCACGGCTCATTTGTCATTCGCCGTCGATGTCGAGGCGAAAGTTCGAGCGAAGCTAACGAACGAATATCAAGTGAAGTGCCACCAGTAGTTTAACGCATTCACTGCCTACCGAGACGCGGCGGCCGGTGGCGGCGGGGGCGGCGCGCCCCGCAAGCTGGACCAAATAAAGGACGACATTATCAAAATCAAAATCAAAATCAAAGTGCTTTATTTCCTTTAGACCTTACAGGACTCTTGGACACGTCACAAAATACAAGTTAAATAAGAAATAAAATGGGAAATAAAGTGATCACTTTGATTAATTGTTCACTTCAATCTTTTTAAGGTAAAGTAAAGAAGCGAACAAGAAACCTTTACCTTGTTAGATTGTTAGTTTTAGAGTTTTAGAGTTGGAGCATAACTCGTCCCAAACTTTTTTGTCGTCTAGATAATCTGATATTTTATAGTAAGCCTTTTTGCAAAGAATATTTTTGACAATCCGTTTGAATTTATTTATAGATAATTTTTGCAACTCACTTGGAGTTTTGTTGTAGAAGCGTATACATTGCCCTTTAAAAGATATATTAATCTTATGTAGTCTAGTAGTTTGCCGTGTGGTGCCGGCATAGAATTTCACCACCCCAACTCTTCCCGTGGGTGTCGTAAGAGGCGACTAAGGGAAACACAGCGGAAGGCGGGCAGCAGCGCCTTCTGCAGAACAACTACACCGAACTGCGATCCCCAACCCGCATGCCCAGCGTGGGGATTATGGGCAATAACCCCCAAATAATGATGCCATCTATGGCGCTCATTAGGGGAGGCCTATGTCCAGCAGTGGACTATTATAGGCTGGTGATGATGAGTCTAGTAGTGGGCACAGCCAGTTTGTTTTTATTTCTAGTATTTAAATTATGAATATCGCTATTTTTAATGAACTTATTGATATTTTTATGAGTGTACATCAAATTTTCATAAATATATTGATATGTTACTGTCATTATGTTTATTTCTTTGAATTTTTCACGCAAGGATTCTCTGGGACCCATATTATAGATTGCACGAACAGCCCTCTTCTGCAGCACAAATATGGTGTTAATATCTGCAGCGTTCCCCCACAGCAGTATACCATAAGACATAATACTATGGAAGTAGCTGAAATAGACTAGTCTAGAAGTATCAACGTCTGTAAGATGACGGATTTTTTTGACTGCATACGCTGCAGAACTAAGTCTCTTCGATAGCTTATCTATGTGTGAGCCCCATTGAAGTTTACTATCTAAGGTTATTCCTAAGAATACAGTACTTTCTACTATTTCTAACGATTCCTCTTTTACCTTTACATCGGCCTTAACTTGTTTTACATTGGGTAGAGTAAATCTAATACATTTCGTTTTGGTTTCGTTAAGCAGGAGATTATTGACACTAAACCAATTGACTACTTTTGAGATTGCATTATTCACATCGTCAAAATTACTTTTTTGTCGTTTCATTTTAAAAATTAATGAAGTATCATCAGCAAACAATACAATCTCGTAATTATTCTTAACGAGATGAGCGGTCGTTAATATAAACTAAAAATAGGAAAGGACCGAGGATAGACCCCTGCGGTACACCCATTGTTACTACAGACCCCGAAGACCGTTCCCCATTAATGTCAACTCTTTGTATCCTGTCACACAAGTATGAAGTAAGAAGATCCAAAGAGTTGTCTTTTATTCCATAATGATGCAGTTTCCTGATTAATGTTTCATGGTGTACACAATCAAATGCTTTTGACAAGTCGCAAAAAACGCCTAAAGCATCTTGCGACTTCTCCCAAGCATCAAAAATATGCGATACCAACTCTACACCAGCATCAGTAGTTGACCTGCCGCGAGTAAACCCGAATTGTTTACAATGAAGCAGGTCATTGCCATCAAAATGCCTAAGCAAAATGTTGCAGCAATTATGTTGTTGACATTGTTGAATGGACAAATTAAAGTATTCGTTTGTAAAACTACCTTACTTACCTATAAATAACAATTACATTAAGTTGCTTCCTACTCAATTATCTAGAATAGTAGTTACAAATACCTACAGCTTAGCTCGACCTATTTTGCCGTTAAATTAAGTTCAGGCGCTATGTTAATAAATCCAGCCGCAAAAGGCCCACGGAGGAAAACAAGTACGACAAGTGCGAGTGTAACTCGCGCGCCGAGGGTTTGAACTTTTGTCGTTTAGGTAGGTACGTATATGACAACCTCTTGGCGCGGTGGGCTTACAACGCAGGAGGTGGAGGTTTGATTCCTGCCTCGGGACTAATATTTGTAGGATCTTCAGATTATTTGTTCGGGTGTTCTAGTCCTTTTCAGTACACAAAAATAAATCATCTAATGTGATACTTATACTTTATTAAGTATAACAGCTATCGTAGTAATACCAATAACACAAGCTTTGCTTAGCTTGTGGGTAAATGATACTGTGTGGATTATCTAGGATATATACCTATCTCTTCTCAAAATTTTTGAGAACAACGGTTTTGGTGCGCTGTGGAACTGCTATTACAGTTACTACAGAGATTAGTGGGTAGGTAAGTGGGTTGGTACCTACAATATTTTTTCGGCTTTTTTCAACCTATTACACTAAGTATGAAACTTAGACGATTTTCAAAACCTGTTTTGAATTGTCGAAATCCATATCTTTGATTTAATAATAATAATAATAATTTATTTATTGTTCAGATTACATAGATCCATATATTAGTAAAGTCTTAGCCTATGTTAGTTATTAATTATTTTAATTATTTAATTTAAATTTAAACATTTTAATTAATTAATGTAGAGATGGAGTGTTTATATATCACTCCATTTAATTTATCGGCTATTGCTGTCAGGATGGTGTTGGTACTCCCGCGAACTCTACTAAGCAGAGAAGCTGCCTTCTTCCTCATACAGGCTGCAAAGCCGTCTACTCGAGCCTCAGCAAACATGCCGGAGGCACTGCAAAATGGCGGAAGTCCCACCAGCATCCTGAATGCATTATTGTACTGGACACGGAGAGTATTGACAGCTTTCTTCGTATAAGTGAACCACAGGCTGCTCGTGTAAAATGATTGGCAAAAGGATTTGAATAGCGTTATTTTAACTTCTGTGGAGCAACGAGCAAACCTGCGAACCAACATATTCGCTCTTACCGACAATGCCCTCCGCTCCCTCTCTATGTCTTCTTCATCTCTTAAGTTATCTGTAACCCGATGTCCCAGATACCTAAACTTGAAGACTCTACAAAGTGCCTTCCCACATAATAAAAGAGGAGGCACTGATACTGGGGCCTTTCCTCCAGGTCCAAACACCATGAATTCACTTTTTTTGGCGTTATACTGCAAGCCATGGCTTGCAGCATAAGCCTCACAATGGGACAACAGTTCTCTAAGTGCCCTGACAGATGGCGCCAGCAGCACCATGTCGTCTGCATAGCATAGGTTGTTCACCTTCACTCCGTCAATAGTGCAGCCGACTGTTAAGCCGCTGAGTCCCTCTATCAGGCCATTTAGGTATAGGTTGAACAGGTTTGGCGAAGTTACCCCCCCCTGTCTCACCCCGCAGTCCAGGCCATATGCATCTGAAAGGACACCAGCCCATCTTACATAGTTCACTTGATGATTATACCAATACTCAAAAACAGAACAGAGCTCCTCAGGCAATTTAGTGTCTCTAAGCTTCTTCCACAGTATGTCGTAACACACTGTGTCAAAAGCTTTAGACAGGTCGAGGAAGCACGCGTAGACCGGCGTTCGTCTATTCACATAGTAGTGGACCGTGTGCTTAAGGCTGAGTATAGCACTCTCCGTGGACAGCCCGGACCGGAACCCGAACTGTCCGTCGTGCAGCCGAAGGTGCTGCTCCAAATGATTTTCCAAAAGCCGGTCCAGCACTTTAGCCACTATAGTTGCGAGTGAAATTGGCCTGTAGTTACTTTTGTCTGCAATATCTCCAGTTCTGTTTTTGACTATTGGTACGACAATCGTTTTAATACAATCATCTGGTAAGTACGAGTGACATACACACAAAGAATAAAACATGGCGAGTACAGCAGGCAGCTGCACACCCCCCCGTGCCGCAGGTGCTCGACACTCAGCCCGTCATGTCCTGGAGACGTACCTCCTTTCATAGATTTCAGGATTTTCAGTACTTCCTTAGCGGAGAACCGTGTCATGTTATTCAAATAAGAAGTATGACCAGCGTGCGTCTCGTTCACCCGCGGCCCGGTTCCATGTCCTAAAGTAGACCTAAAATTAAATTGTTCTCTGAACAAGTTAGCTATCTGTTTAGGATCTGAGACACCTGCCACACTCGATGATAAGCCCTGTTTCGGGTCCAGCTTTTTAATATTTTTCCAGAACATAGAGAAATTTTTATTGTTCTTTTGGCTAGCAATTATGTCCATTTTAATCTGATCTTGATGGTTTTGACACCATTTTAATTTTGACTTAAAAATTTTGCGGCTAGTACACATTTCTTCGTATAAAACACCACTATTTGGCTTTCCACACAAAAGCCATACATTTAATTTAAGCCTCGCATCCCGGTGAGCGAAACTTACGTGCTTATTCCAACCGATCACATTTTTTCCCTTCTTAAAATTCCCATTACCTGTACATGTCAAAATAGCTCCTTCACTCAATATTTTTATAATGTCATTATATAATTTATCTAAAACGTATCTATGTGAAATGTCGTCACAGTGTTTGTCTGCACATAAAATAAATTCTTTAGGAAATTGAATTAGTTTAAAATTATTATTACAGAATTCAGAATATTTATTAATTTGTGATAACTGACGATTTCCCCAAATAATTTTACTATTAAAATTACTACTATTCACTAATACTTTCTTATGAACTAGCTTTAAGTCACAGCACATATATAAAGGCAAATGGTCCGACCACATAACGTCGTAACATACCTTAATGTCCTTTATAGTGTCCCAGGCTGATTGTGTCACTACGCAGTGATCCAGCCATCTTCGCGAGCCATGCGCGTCACTTACGAACGTATATTCATTACTATCTGGCCCTAACTTTATTAAATCCGCACAGCACCACGATTGATCCAAACAAAAGTTATTTAGCTCGTTACAGAATAACTCCAGATGGGTGCGCATTATAATCACCAAGAACGTAGACAGATTCCACTCCACTACTATCAACTATAGCACTAATTTCGCTTAGGCACTCGGTAAACACTGGGAGATTGTCTAAGCACTGCGTAGGCATGTACACGCTAACCACTACCACAGTGTACATATAGACAGTGTGGAAACTACCTACAAACGCTCGAAACGGCTCACTCACACAAGCATGCGCATCTACGAGAGCTTTAAGGGGTTTTCGCAGTGCTGTCAGTAGCGGTTGTCGCGTCGCGACGAGCGGTCATGCGTAATTTAGTTTTTTGAAAAATGCTCGATAATATTGCGTTGTATACAGCTGTGTGAACTCAGTTTCATCGAAACCGGAGCTTTCGTATTTTAAACTTCCTACTGATTAATATTATAAGAAAAATGTACTATTATTATCATTGTTATCGAATAATGAGTCCGTGTAATTGATCATAATGAATTCTTGAATTTATTTGAAAATCCAGAATGAAGGCGGTTTAAAGGTTGTTTAAAGTCGATAGGTAGAATGAGAATATTTTATACAAAAATTCCTATAGGTAATAAAGAATTCCGACGTGTCGTAGTAGACGCAAGTACTTTTATGTGAATCATTTGTAATATAATAATTAAGAAGTAGGAATCACAAGCATTTTCGTATTGAAACACGGTACGGTTTGCTGCCGCTCATGAGCGTTGCCCACGCGCCACCTGCGCTGCAGTGTCTGCGCGCGCCGTAAAGTTACAACCCTATTGCTTTACTGGAGCGTAGGTATTTATTTCATCAACTAGGCTTAGTTTCGATACTGGTCATATGTGTACTGTGCCACTACGAAGAACCGGTTTGCTATTTCCAAGCGCACAGCTGTTAAACGCGCGCTCGCGCAGTTTATGACTTTAACCGAGTCAAAAACGTTTTTTCTCCATAGCAACGCCACACCTCCATAGGGTCGACCACGTAGTACTTCTTTCGATGTGTCCACAGCAGATTTTCCAGTGTATTCAAAGTCATTGTGTATCGTCCCAAGGAATGGAATGTCGTGAGGAAGCAACCATGTCTCCTGCAGAGCAACAACTGATTTGATATTACTCTCAAAGAAATAGCCCCCATTGTATGAAAATTAGTTTTTTGACCATATTTCAAAAAGTATTATATTTACAGGCTTCTCTATATTTTTAAAAGTATAAAACTTATCGAAATTTCAAAAACTGTATTGAAATGTACAAACCAATACCTCTCATTTGATACCCAACTCGGTGGGGTAGTCACCCCTTTAGAAAATTTTCCCGTCCTTTTTTGACCTTATTTCAAAAAGTATTATTTTTACAGACTTCTCTATATTTTTCCTGTAAAATATAGATTGATATCTACAAACACTTGGTACATATCACATCGATCGCTCTGCAATCTTCGGAGTTAGGGGGGGGGGAGTACCGGTCAATTTTTCGACCTTTTTCAAAATATATCAAAAAGTGTAAAATCTGTCGAAATTTCAAAAACTGTATTGAAATGTACAAGCCAATACCTTTCATTTGATACCCAACTCGGTGGGGTAGTCAGCCCTTCAGAAATTTTTCCCGCCCTTTTTTGACCATATTTCAAAAACTGTTATTTTCACAGACTTCTCTATATTTTTCCTGTAAAATATAGATCCATATCTACAAACACTTGGTACATATCACGTCGATCGCTCTGCAATCTTCGGAGATAGGGGGGGGGGACGGTCATTTTTTTGACCTTTTTCAAAATATTTTAAAAAGTATAAAACCTACCAAAATTTCAAAAACTATTTTGAAATCTACAAACGTGTACCTTTCATTTGATACCACTTTTGACTTTGTACGTTCCATTTAAAATTTCGATTTCAAAATTTGTATGGAAAATCTTCATTTTGATTTTTCATTTATTTTCATTTATTTTTCTATAAATATGTGCGGGCGCACAAAATGTATTATTATTTCAAATTTCAAGTCAATAGCTGCAGTAGTTTCTGAGATATTAAGGATTCAAAACACAAAACAGACCCAAAGCGATTTCATAAGGGTTTTGCAACCGATGGCAAAACCCTAAAAATGGTAAGTAGGTACTTACTTACCATTGTACCTACGCTGGAGGCAATGAAATATTAAAGTGTATGTTGGTAGGAAAGGCACCTTATTGCGTAGGTACTAACCCCAGCTATTCGGCTGGACAAGGGAAGACAGGCATTCATTAAACCTACTTCATTGATTTTTAACCTATGTATTATTAAAATATCATTACGACGATGTAAATAGTTTGCTTTCACAGATTCGCGCGGTTCACTGCTAATAACCTCAGAAGTACCTACTAAAACACGAAATGCGTAAAATTCATGTTACCAAACAATTAAGATTAGGTACAGTACGTAAGATAGATGACGAGATTGTTTATCCTGTAGACTCTACTGTTTTCCTAAGGTTACATTATTGATCCCTCTCTTCAATGGAGAATTAATGTTTTCGCAGGCAGATTTGGTTCAGCATTCTTTACAGTTCTTACAATAACATATTATAGGTAGGACCTACCTACCAAAGAAGATACAGCTAGGCTAAATACCAAAAAAGTGGGCAATTGCGTGCACTTCTATAATAAGCTTGCATCTGAAGCAACTGAGATCCCTATTCGTACTATATTTAAACTGTAAATAGAACAAAATCTTACCAAGAAAGCCTTTTTCTCAATAGATGATAGCACCAATGATGTTAATGTAATGCCTGGAGAGATGGGCTCCATTCCACACCAAAAATAGCATGTAAGAAATAATGCCCCACTAATGAAGAGAATAACAACGAAATCCAGGTTTTTCAAAGGTCTGCTGAAACGAGTAGGTATGCTTGGTATAAGCCGTACCGACCAAGTCGGATGCAAAGATATACGCGCTTCAACCAAAATCATCGACGCAGCACAAATGACACGTCGTCGCATGAAATGGTGATGGGCCGGACACACTGTGAGGACTTCCACAACAGAACACGACGCGGTGCGGAACATGACGCGGTGCGACTAGCGAGGGGCTGATTGCTTGTCGAGAGCCGCCGCGCCGTTGTTGTCCCTGGGCCTGGGCGGGCGGATGACAACGTGTGCGTGCGTCCTCGAACGAGTGAAGCCTAACGGAGGTTGAAGGAGACTACGTTCATAAATGGACGTCCAGAAACTAAATTAGGAGTAACTTACATTATATTTATTACTAGCGGCCCGCCCCGGCTTCGCACGGGTATTAAACAAAAATTTCAGAAATTATACACACTATGTAAAACGATGGGTTTTACAGTTTTCATACGGATCTTTACTTTTTTTAACAGCATTGGGGTTTTTGACATTGACTCGACATTCCAAAACTGACACTGGCCGTAGAGAAAAGCAAGCACCGTGCGCTATACAACCTCTTTTTCTATTCTATTCTGACGCGCCATAATAGAAAAAGAGGTCGAATATATAAGCCCACAATTCAATTATTGAATTTTTCATGCGGATCCCTAACTTTTTTGAAAATATTATATAGCCTATGTTCATCACGGAAAATTAAGGATTCTAATAGTGAAAGAATTTTTTAACTCGGTTCAGTAGTTTCGGTAAGTAATCAAAATAATATATATATATATTGATAAATTATGTAAAGGGTTTCGAGATCGGTTCCGAGAACCATAATGGTCTCGCTTAAGATTCCCCAGGCTGGGCATGCGGGTTGGGGATCGCAGTTTGGTGGAGTTGTTCTGCAGAGGGTGCTGCTGCCCACCCCCCGGTGTGAACAACACAAAAAAAAACAGAAACGTAAATTATTATTATTAAGGTAAGGTCCGCTTGAGAGACGACCTCCGTGGCGCTGAGGGCGAAGGTCCGCCTGCGACGCGGGAGATTGCGGGTTCGATATCCGCCTTGGGAATATAATATAATACCATACTGCATAATGTAAGATCTGTAGATATATTTGTTCATGGTGTTCTGGTCGTTTGCTATTTAGAAATAAAAAAAGTACGACTAAGTGCGAGTGTAACTCGCGCGTCGAGGGTTTTGAACTTTTGTCGTATAGGTTGGTACTTGACGGTATATTGACGACGACTTGGCGCGGTGGGCCAAGGTCCGCTTACGACGCAGGAGGTGGCGGTTTGATTCCCGCCTCCGGACTAATATTTGTACGATATGCAGATTATTTGTTCGGGGGTTCTAGTCTTTTTCTACGTACACAAAAATAAATCATCTAATGTGATACATATACCTACTTTATTAGGTATAACAGCTATCATAGTAGTACCAATAACACAAGCTTTGCTTAGCTTTTTGATGCTGTGTGGATTATCTAGGATACATTACTTTTCTCAAAAATTCTTGGAGCGCTGTGGAACTACCCATTACAGATACTAGAGAGATTAGTGGGTAGGTAAGTGGATTGGTAACTACAATTTTTTTTTCGATTTTTTCAACGTATTTTACTAAGTATGAAACTTAGACGATTTTCAAAACCTGTTTTGAATTGTCCAAATCCATACCTTTGTTTTGATATTGCTCTCAATGAAATAGCCCCGATTGTATGAAAATCAGTTTTTTGATCATATTTCAAAAAGTTTTATTTTTACAGACTTCTCTATATTTTCCCTGTAAAATATAGATCTATATCTACAAACGCTTAGTACATTTTACATCGATCACTCTGCAACCTTCGGAGATAAGGGGGGGGAATGGTAATTTTTTCGACTTTTTTCGAAAAGTTTAAAACCTATCGTCAACTGTTTTAGAATGTGCAAGTTGATACCTTTCATTTGATACCCACTCGGTGGGGTGGTAACCCTTAAGAAAAATAATCCCATTCTTTTGGACCATATTTTTAAAAGTATTATTTTAAGATACTTCTCTATGTTTTTCCTGTAAAATATAGATCCATACCTACAAACACTTCTTACATATCACATCGATCGCTTTGCAAAGTTCGGAGTTAGAGGGGGGTACCGGTAAATTTTTCGACTTTTTTCAAAATATATCAAAAAGTGTAAAATCTATCGAAATTTCAAAAACTGTATTGGAATATACAAACCAATACCTTTTATTTGATACCCAACTCGGTGGGGTAGTCACCCCTTAAGAAATTTTTCCCGCCCTTTTTTGACCATATTTCAAAAAGTATTATTTTTACAGACTTCTCTATATTTTTCCTGTAAAATATAGATCCATATCTACAAACACTTGGTACATATTACATCGATCGCTCTGCAATCTTCGGAGATAGGGGGGGGAATGGTAATTTTTTCGACCATTTTCTAAATATTTCAAAACGTATAAAATTTATCAAAATTTCAAAAAGTGTTTTGAGATGTTCAGATCAATACCTTTCATTTGATACCCCACTCGGTGGGGTAGTTCACCCTTGAGAAAATTATCCCTTCCCTTTTTGACCATATTTCAAAAAGTATTATTATTACAGACTTCTCTATAATTTTCGTTCAATCAAGATCCAAATCTACAAACACTTGCAATATTACACATCATACCAAAATTTCAAAAACTATTTTGAAATCTACATACGAGTACCTTTCATTTGATACCACTTTAGACTTCGTAGGTCCCATTTAAGATTTCCATTTCAAAATTTGTATGGAAAATCTTCATTTTGATTATTTACTTATTTTCATTTATTTTTCTATAAATATGTGCGGGCGCACAAAATGTATTATTATTTAAAATTTCAAGTCAATAGCTGCAGTAGTTTCTGAGATATTAAGGATTCAAAACACAAAACAGACCCAAAGTGATCCCATAAGGGTTTTGCAACCGATGGCAAAACCCTAAAAAGATCTATCTAGTTACTCGTATATTATAAGTATAATACCTATATACTATCAGTTATCTAGTACCCATAACACAAAGCTCTGCTTAGCTTGGGGCTAAATAATGTTGTGTGAATTGTCCAGCATTATTTATTTATTTCTTGATAAAATTATCTATCAATGTCATTAGGTCGTACTCGATGCATTAGGTATATAAACCGATATGACTACCTACTAGATATATATACCATTACATAGCCATCAATCATAACATAACACAAACTCTGCTTAGCTTAGGGCTAAACGATGCTATGTAGATTGTCCAGTAGGTATTATTAAATTATTATTACATATTTAAATCGCAGTAAAATGACAGTAAACTTAAATTTGGGTAGGCAAAACAAAAATGTAAAGTAATCCGAAATAAATTGCATAATCGGTAACTATTTATTTATATAGAAGTTTCTAATAGGTGCACATGCTATAATTATATTTGACGACCTCTGAAGCGCGGTGACCTATGAAGGTCCGCCGCCTGCGACGCAAGAGGTTGCGGGTACGATTCCCGCCTTGGGACAAATATTTGTACGATCTGCAGATATTTGTTCAGGATGTTCTGGTCGTTGTATTATGTATATCAGTCATCTAGTACCTACCCCTAGCACATTGCTTAGCTTGGGGCTAGGGGGCTAGGTGATGGTGTGTCGATTGTCCAGTATTTTTTTTTATTTTACTTATCGGTACGTCATGCAGCAGATCGACCAAATAGGTTCTACTGAAATAGTACCTAGGTAGAATACTGCTAGGTACGAGTAACGTGTACCTACTTTCGTATACCTAGGTACTCCCATACATCTAGTGGAGACTTAAACCATGTACCTGTGCTTAAACCAAAGTATTCAAAGTAACATTTACGATTTAGCAATCTGAACCCATTATTCTCGGTACTAGATATTTTACAATTCGTATGATGTTCGTATGTTTGTTTAATTCAATCCGGGCGATTCACTCACACTCATGCTGCCCTTCCTTTCCCTCATTCCGAAGCTTTCCGAAGGAGGTATCGAAGCCAGGCGTATTCTTTTGCTGTGCTGTCAGTGTCATTAATTTGCTTTCTTTACCAATGTTATGTCACTGTCAACCAAATCTCAAAACAAAACTCTGCTACATAGTGCTGCCAGCTAAGCTTTCTGAGATCCGTAATTTTTTATAAATTGTATATAAATTTGATTAATGTTTTATAAGGAAATATTGCAAATTCCTTGATATAATTTTTAAAGAGCAATTTGCAATACGTTTTACAGAATTAACTATAATGCAACCTTCAATACTTACAAAATCGCATACCTCAATAAAAAATAAATAACATAAAGTGGCGATTGTCAAATTATAATTTGCGTATGTGGCGCTTAACGTACGAAGCGGTGGTAACATTACAAAGAAAAGTGATTAGGACAGGACGGGTTTTTCATATCCCTTTTTAATTTTTACTTGTTGATGTTTTGTGTGAAAAGCAGTGATTTATAGAGATATTGTGCGTGAGGAGCGATGCTCTAAGCCCCGGGTCGGATACAGCGCGCAGCACTCCACGGATCGCTCGCCAGGCCGCAGCCGCCGATTCTACAGGTAACGGTATTATTTATTTTTGACGACGTCGAAGCTAATGTCTTCACGTGGATTTCCATCAACTAGAGTATATGCGATTATTCCTTGTGCTTGTATTGAGGAAACCGTAGCCCAGGAGTTCAGTTAAAATAGTTGGTAGTGCCTCTTTAGCTACGTCTTGCAGCAGCAGTGTATTGCTCCCGGATCTACAATGTGCGAATCGCCTCCGCCTTCTGTTCCGAATGTTTACAACCTCTATTAAGAATCAGATCATTAAAGTCACAAAAAAATAACTTATGATGAAGGTGATGGTGATTAATAAATAACTGTAAGGCTTATTTACCATGATGAATCACTAACAAAAAATCTGACCTTAATTTAATATAGTGAAATATTATTTGAATACCAAATAAAAAGGTATATAGATTTATGAGTTAAAGTTGTAGTCGCAACACTGCTACTGTATGAGTTGTATCATGAATCTGTTTGCTAAACTTCATTTGAGTGTGTTCTGTAAAAGTTATCATAGACATGGTCCCAAAAGCTAAGGCGCTGTGCCTTGTGGCTGGTACTCATGGTCAGGGAGCCATCAGAATGTAGAACAGATGCTGTCTGTACTTGTGGTTTCTCCCGGGAGCCTTCACCCACTGCCCTCCATATGAATGGAATCAGCGATGTCGTTATTGGAGTAGGATCTCTGGAAAAAAAGATTTTTAGTTATGTTTTGCCACAAACAAAAGCCATATTTTAATTATTTTATCAAATGGTATCTAAAGAACGTATCACAATGCATTGTGGTTATCTTATCATTATAACTGCTACAATACAAATACTCTAAAGGACAAAGTGCACCAACGTAGACTCCTGTCTACCAGATTAAGTAGGTCAGCTTTAAATCATTAAATTTAAAATATAATTCTTTTGGTTCTCTCTTACTGTTACATAAAAACAGAGTGTCAAAGCTCACCCCAATTTGATGAAGTTGCACAAAAGTATAGTCAATCTGCTGGTAACCAACTCATCTTTATTGGTGTCATTATGGAAGTAATCTATAACCATCTCCTTGAAGGGTATTGTGCTCTGTGACCCGTTCCTGTAGTTGAACTTCATCAGGTAGACCGGGTGGGAACTTTTCTCTGCATACAGGACTCCAAACTTGATAATAGGGAATTCATAAAGAACATCATGGAAATAATCTGCATAATTTTGTATGAAGGTGTCTTCTATGCCATCAAAGTAAAAATCCTTTACTAGCTCTGCTATCCTTAGCTTTTTCTGCTCATCATTAAACCACAAGTTATTTGGCAGTAGTTTATCAAACTCCTCAGGAACAGTATTTAATATTTCTTTGTTCTTGTGAACTATTGACATGCCATCTGTGTCAGTGTACACTAAGAGCAAAGGCACATCATCATAGCTGCCTCTCTTCAGAATGTGCAAAGGGTCTTCATCCAGTAAGCCATGCATATAATAATTACTTCTCTCTACACAAGGTAGGAACATCTCTGACACATTTGTCAGTTCTTTCAAAGACACTTTCATGAAGAACTTCGCCAGTTTTTCTGAATTTTGCGTATACTTATAGCCCATTTTTTGTGCGGCGTTAAAAGCGGTGCGTACAGGCTCGTAATTCAAAGATATAGGCGATAGAACAGAGCCTGATTCTAGTATGGCCTTGTGGAACAAGCCTTTGGATAGACCTGATAAAAGAAGAATTTGAACTGCAGCAGCTCCGGAACCGACACCGTAAACTGTGACGTCGGAGGAGTCTCCTCCGAAGTTAGCAATATTCCTTTGAACCCAGTACAGCGCTGCGACTTGGTCCTTTAAACCAGCGTTACCGGATGCCTCCGGTATCTTGAGACAGAGGAACCCTAGGAGTCCTAGACGGTAGTTGAAAGTCACTACAACTAGGCCTTGACTGAGGAGTTTCGTTGGGGCTTTGTGAGAACCCCACCTGAAAGAAGAAAGCTCAAAACTCAAAATTTCTAACTAGAATAACGCCTCTCGAAATTGTTATTCACTTTCTAGGTCAACGGAAAACCTTTCACTTAATATTGAAAGTCACGAGGTTAGAGGCTACAGTTGAGACCAATAGAGACATGATGTTTCAAAGTTAATCAACAAAGAATCTTCAGGAAATCCCAACCACAGAAAGCTTTGCATTGCACGATAAGAATGGAAGTCAGCATACCCGGTCTGAAAGTGTCCATCATGCACAATGACGAGCACGGGCAGTTGTTCTGCGTGCTCCGGCGTGAACACGTTGACCACGAGGCAGTTGTCGTCGCCGGCGCCGGGCTGGTGGCACTTGACGCGGTGCGTGGCCTCGAAAATGCCGTCCCATGGAGGAGGAGCCTCCGGCGCCTGTAACCACAACAGACCTCAAGCATAGAACGGTGGGGCTGCTGGTGAGAAATTATAATTGGTCGAGGTAGCTCGCCTGTGCGAGGATGTGGAAGGGTCTATTTCCACGAAAGCTGCGCGAAGAGCTTTCGCGGTGAGATCACCTAGTTGCCTCGCTCATCTCGGATGGAAGATCTTCCTAATCGTGATCTATTACTGCTCTGTCGGCCTTGGTCTTAAATGAACAAAATCTTAGTGGCATTCATAAGCGAGTCTTTGAAATTATTAGGTCCTACACATAGATAAGTCGCCGTACAAAATGTACTTTCACTGGCAGGCAAGGCGCCCCGCCGCCGGCACACATCGACTCTTTATTATCAATTACTTTGTTTCTTGTGTTTACCCACTATCCTAAATAATTCCAACGCCTCACCATCTACTCTACTCTACCTGTGTTTCAACAACCCGATTAATAGGCAGTGTTTATGTACATGCATAAAACGTTGTTCATAATATATTATGTACGATAACCTACACCTGATGATTAATATGCTAAGTTTATGCCATAATTTATTCACACAGATTCATTACCGAAGTACTTAATAATTGATTTTGTTAAATCGTTCACTCATTAAATGTATTTCATCGAAACAATCTAATCCGTATCTTATCGATTGTCAGTTTCCTTCTGCTACTGACAACTCATGACATGACCTAAATATCTTGGAATAACCCGCAACCTGTCATGCAGATATATCAGCTATGTAGGTATGTATATGTTAATATGTATTAGTAACTAGTGAGCAAAGTCCCTATAAACACGGGCGGATAACAATCGCCGACAAATGGGATCGGCACGGCAATCAAGTACTGACCTTCCTGCCTGGCCTAGTGCCGGAAGAGCTGTCTCTAATCGAATCACAGAGCCTCTAAAACACGATAACATTTTAAATCATTAGAATAACGCTAGTAAGTTTACTGAGAAATTTTGTTACCTTTCTATATGTAAGTTCTGCGTAAAATATCAATGGTGAATGTGCACGTTATGATTACGAGACAGCTTAGTGTTTTATGGCGGATGGATAACGGTTCGCGAAGGGGTCGGCATTATTGCTTCGCAGTTAATGGTCATAAATACTAATGAGAGTATCTATTGAATACTGTTGTACCGAGATGGCTTTTAATATTCTTGCTCTCCACTTTACTTGCTCTACTATCTACGATATAAGTGCCGAAGATTATTAAGTGCTTGTTGAATGTGCTATTGCAATAGCAAAGGTGCAACACCTTTGCAGGGCACACTGCAGACAGTGACCTCATGATGAATAAATATACCTTGAACCTGGTTCTGGCGGCAGCATAGGGCAGGCCGAGGTAGGCATAATGCGGCGGGTCAGGGTCGAAGTACCCCCTGGCGCGGCCCTGGCTGCCCCAGACGTCTCGACTTCGACCCTGGGGCACGTGCCACGCACCCGCCGCGCACACCAGCGCCACTATCACTCTCGTCTCCATTCACTAGGGTTATCTACTCAATGCAATTACGGAAGTTAAACAAAACAACAAAATATTTTTATTTTGACTACAAGCAATTGCGACTCTAATGTCATCTAGAAACAATAGCCGTAATGCGGCTTAAGGGTCTCCCCTCGACTGAATAATTCCTGAATATTCTGATGTTGTAGAAAACGTAAACAAATAACATGCCTCATTAGTTAACCTAAACATAACCACAAATTCAAAGTGTTATTTAATATACGAGTCATGTTTATTTGCTAAATATATACCGCTTACAATAATACTAAGTACATGGCTCTAATCGGATTCAATTAAGCATAGTGGTGGGCGAGTCGCGTGAGTACCCTTCACTGCCAATCTAATTTAGTTCTTGTTAGCCAGAATATTAGGGTAATAAAGACGTAATTGCCCGGTGTTATGGAAATTGCGAAGTTGCGTTCTATGAAAAAGTCATTGTAGAGGTCCGTCCATAATTGCAAACGTCCTACGTGCACCCCTTTCTCTGGTGCGGTTTCGGAGGTGATGTGGAGGAATTCTTCGTCGGATGCAGCACCAGCTTTTAATCCACTCCACTCGATGCCGCTTGCCGTTGGAGTTCTGGAAATAAAAAATCTAGACTAAGAGGATCGCTCTTAATTGCATCTTGCTCTTTATCAATACAGAAACATTGTATCACCCATCCGCGAATCCATTTATTGAGGGTTATTGAGCCGCTGAATGACGTAAAATTATTATCTACAGTAAACATATTGACATACGTACGTAAGCAGTTAAAGAACATCTTACCCATTATTTATGAAGCTAACCCACAACTTCACCATAAGATCAATCATCTTCTTATCTCTGGATTTGTCTTCTGGATTGTAGCTATCTTGTGTAAACAAGTAACCGATGATGTCACTTCGGGCTGCCCCTTCCACTGGACTCTCCAATGCTATTAGCTCTCGATTCAATTCTCCCACGTAATCGAATTCGAACACATATACAATGGCACCAGCATCCACTAGGCCCCTGGCGGATCGCATAACAGGGCTCAGATAACTGGCGTCAGTAAACCATAGAGATAACTCCTTCATGTGATCTCGACTGATAATTGCGTTCCCGAAATATTGCGCCTTCACTTCCAACGCCTTCTGATCTCTTTCGGCTGTGCTATGAAATGACAAATCTTTCGGTAAAAGAAGTTCGTAGTTTTCGTTCAAGTTTTCGATAAAAGTATCAGACGTAGCTACGGCTTGATGAGCTCCCGCGTGACTCGCGGATCCAATCATGAAAGTGATATTGATTTTCGTGTTCTGCAACGACGCCCATGGGGAAACGCCGATAAAAGATTCTTCATTGCGTTCGATGCACGGATTGAATCGCATTCCTTTAGCCGCTTTTACGATTACTTCGAGTGTAGCCTCTACAAACGGGTTGTTTAGTAAGGCGTTGGTGTCTTCATTTCTTATATTCTCAGCTAGTGTCCATGCCGTATTCTCAGGATGCCTATCTAGAGCCATGTGGGAGAGTATTGATCCACTTTCAGTGATAACTTTGTTGATGTGTCTCTTGGTATGCGGTGACAACGCCAAGTAGCCGGCGAGGGCGCCCGCTTCTCCATCTCCACTTACTACAATATTTGATGGATTTCCTCCGAATCCTTCTATGTTATCGGCAACCCAATCTAAAGCCTTCGATAGATCTTTCAGTCCAGCATTCCCTGGTGCCGTTTCATTTTGTAGGCACAAGAAGCCAAGAGCGCCGATTCTGTAGTTAGGTAATACGAGGATGACTCCTTTAGAAACTAAGTGTTCAGGGCCGTAGATCATTGGATCACCGCTGTAGAAATTGCTATCGTGAATATGGAAGAGCACACTAGCAGCTTCCGCGTTCACTGGCGCAAACACGCTCAGAGTCAAGCAGCTCAGATCGCCTTGATATCTATCATCTATGAATTGAGGACACCGTTTAGTATGTTCTTTAACCTCGTGAATAATTTCCCACAATTCTGCAGTATGAGGTGCCTGGAATACAATAAATTATTTACGTGAGTATGAATAAAGCTAATAACTATCCATAAATTAACGATGTAGCTGTTGTTCAAACGAACAGTAAAAAATATAAACCAAATGCTTACCGCGAAAGGGGTGCTAGTCTTTCCATAAGGGACATCAATATAAGCGATGATATCAGTATCATGCCATTTGACTCCTTTTATAGGTCCAAGCGTAGTTTCTACTTCAGGCAAATCGTCGTCTTCACCTGTCTCTGCTTCCTCGTCTGAGTTGATACATGAACTGTCGTCTGATGACGAATCAGGTACTTCGGGAATTTCGTTAGAAGGACTAGGAATCTCATTAGATAGTTCAGGTATTTCATTAGATGGATTGGGTATCTCATTAGATGGATTGGGTATCTCATTAGAAGGTTTCTCCCCGCTAGCTGGTTCATCCGATTCTCTGCTTCTAGAACTTTCATTAATGGAGTCTTCCGGCGAACTCAGACCGTCATCGGACACCACGTCATTGCTTACTTCATTTAGAAAATTATTTTCATTCGTTACTGGTATTTGTCCTGGATTTGAGCCATTAATTTGGAGTGTTGGGTGTATGGGAATAACACTGACTGTAGAAAGTTTTGTGACGTCATGGCGATCAATAATATGAACTTGGCCAAATGTAGCTGATGCCAGGCCGGCTGTGAGCAATGTTGCTACCCACCGCATCTTAACTTATTTCTATTTGCTGGTCCCTGTAAATTACAATTGAAATAATAAGTGTTCGGTTTTATAAACAAATCTAAAACAAAAGCTACGAAAATTATACGAAGAGCCTAAAATAATTTCGCAACCATTTCGCAACTACTAGACAACTCATTATAGAATACTTTCTACAAGTAGGTCAATACCGCAGTTACTGCTGTAGGCCAGTACCGCATCCGTAAAATTTCCTGAGTTTAATTACATAAAGGCACATGCCCGGGCAATTAAACAAGTTATGAATTAATCAGTAAGCGGACTCACCAGGGCACAACATGTGTACAGTTGCCGTCAGCAGCGTCGGAATAACGGCACGTTGGCACTACGCTGTGGAGGCAGCGAGATTTCAACTATCGATCGTACGTAGCATCGCGAGAAAAAGCCTCATATAATATTTTTTTAATCTGGTACTCGACAAGGTCTGTTTTTAATAGTTAAAGCCTTCAAGCTAGCGGGTAGATTAAATAGTTTGCCTTTGCGGGCTTTGTGGACGCCATGCTGCTTCGCCGTAAAACTCTTATGAGCGATAGCACTTATGATCTGACCCCATTCAAGACGGAGGTCGTGCACACAGTCATTTTTCTAAAAAAGAAACTGAAAGTGGTGGCAAATCTACGAGTATCTATAGATGTTTACTTTAAAGGTCTCAAGCTGCCAAATCTACTAAGATCGAACGCAGAAAATTTTACTTTTATTGAATCTGTCGAAAATGCCGAAATCCACTTTTACTGCTAGCAATGCCCGTAGTAATGCGGAAGTTACATAACTAGTAGTTTATCCACTTGGCTGTACACAAAGCTCGACCTTTTATCATATCGCTAAACCTTCTGTTATCACTATCAACCACTCGAGCTAGATATACATAATATACTTTTTAAGCTCACCTGGTTGTTGGATCTATTTTAATTTAACCTCTATGGGCAAGTCATCAGCAGTGTTTTCTTTTGAACCACGATATTGTTTCACCTATCCTTCTCATTTGCTGAATGTAATACTTTATTAGCTTACTCTGTTTATGTTTGTGTAAATCTAGGACGTGTACAAAATATATTCATATAATTATTATTGCATGGGAAATAAAGTTGTTTATTAAACTCGATCTAATTTACAAAAAATCGTATTTACTCGAATTCAAAACTTAAAGTATTCATCATATGGACATGAACGTATATTATGTTGATTTGCCAGGAATGCGGAGACACGTCTGAAAATAATAAAATCGTAAAATTTTGTTTGTATCAGTATGTACCTGTTTACCTGATTATTTTATTTGACTCATACATAGTGTAAATCATAATATGTAACAAATGTAAATAAATAAATACCTACTAGTAATATAGTAACTCACCTGACTTGAGGGTCCAAGCTGTCGAAAAAGTAGAGGACGTCCCGTTCCGCAGCACTGGGCGGCCTCATGTTCACGCTGAACGGGTCCGTGATGTAGTTATACAGAAATCTTTTCCTGGACACCGGCGGCCATGTTGTATTGCCCGTCTCACAAGTTGGGTTCCTGAGGTTTTTCTCGAACGTGATTAAATTTATCAAAACCTGACAAACAAAAACTATGAAATAAATGACATCCATGCATACCCGCAGTACATGAAGTTAGTGACCATGTCAACCATATAAACCCTCATATTGTCATCCTCGCACTTCGGAGGGTAGAAGCGTTCCTGGTCCAGAATGGAGTTCGGGCGGAAGATGCAGAGGTAGTCGTCGAAGTGCGCGGCTCCGGAGTAGTCCGTCCAGAAGCCTCTTTTGACGAGGCTGTCCTCGGCCTCGTACGCGAACTGGTACAAGTAGAGTGGAGCGCCGCCCATCGCGGCGCGCCACTCCGCAGCCTTGAGCACCGGGTGCCGGAAGTACATGTCCGTATAGTATTTCAATACACCTTCCAACGTAGGATTGCCTTTATAATATTTCTGCCAAACCAGCTGACCTATCATCGAAACATTAACTTTTGGCAAACTGTATATATGTCTCAACGACACATCGGCTGTGGGATCCACTTTCAGCTTCTCCATTAGGCCCTTACGTAACATCAACGCTTTGGCGAAACCCATTTCATTGTTCGTGAAGCCCATGAGGATAGGATAGTGCCGGCCTCGGCCCATGGCCATGAGGGTCATCGGATCATCGTCTATAACTCTGGTGCAGCCGGGGAATTCATCTTCTACCACCGGAGGAAATGTGATGAACGAAGTTTTAAACTGAGCCATTGTGTTAGCATCCATGATTTTGATGAGAGGAGTTCGCACGAGCTCCCTGTGTATGAGCGCGGGGTCCGTCTCGTTGATGCCGAGCTCGTGCAAGAAGAGGGCGGCGGCGTCCCGCGCGTACGCCGGCGATGCAGAGTAGTACGCAGGGAATGGATTGCAGCTTAGTGCTATAATTCTAAAAAAAGTAAAACTCATTTCTTATCAGATCTTTATGCTTCAGCCCCTATATAAAAAGGAAGAGGCCAAATGCCAGATAGTGATAAATGTTATTTAATTCTTCTATATTTTCATCTGACCAAATCATTTATTTTTTTTGTTATATATAACTACTAATATTAAAAAGAGGAAAGATTTGATTGTTTGTATGTTTTTTTATTTGCTTGAATTGAATTATTTATGTAATAAAAATATGATTATTGGCTATAGAATATCTTCAAAAAAGCTAGGGTTCCGTATGAAAAGTAAAATTTTTGTTAAATACTCGTGTGAAGCGGGGGCGGACCGCTAGTGTTTAACATTATTAAAAGACGTATTATATAATTACTAAAATATTGCAGGGGAGCACAGCTGCCTATATTCAATGATTAGGTACGAGTATAAGCAGTAGTTGTTCAGTGTCCATGCGGATTCTCACCTTTTAAACAATCCTTTAGTAGCCGTTGACAAAGATAGGAGGTACGCTGCAGTTCCCCCGCCGCTGTGCCCCATCAGGGTAACGTTGCTGGGGTCTCCGCCGAACGCGCGCGCGTTCCGCTGCACCCACTTCAGGAGAGTCACCATGTCGCGCAGCCCTTGGTTCCCAGGGATCTCTTTGCTTCCCAACGAAAGGAATCCAAACACATTTAACCTAAAACACAAATAATAATGTATTTTATAATATTCCGTTTACATTTATCCACAATGCATTTGTTTTACAAAACAAACCTAAAGTTAAAGGTGATGACAATTATTTCTCTGGTCAACAGAAACTCTGGTCCGCAAAAATCTGTAAGACCAGAGCCAGATTGGAAAGCTCCTTCGTGAATGAATACCAGTATCGGCAGCCCCCTTTTGATAGTGTTATGCCAGATTGCAGGGTTCTGCGGTACCGCTGCCGCCGGGACATGCAGATTCAGATAGATGCAGTCTTCGCTCTGACCTCTCGGTTCACACTTGAATCTCCCGAAAATGCAATCTGCTTGAGGGCATGCCGGAGCATCTTCATAGGCATAAAACGTAACAGAATCTCCCCAGGGTAGCACAGGCTCCAATTCCTATAACAGAATTTCTGTTAGTTTCTGTCAGTTTCTGTGGAATGATTGATTTTGAGAACTTCAGTAACACCTTAGTGTTACCTTGAACCGCCTTATTCCTAGCGGGGGTTTCCCGTATGGCACTCCTCTAAAGCTGGCATACTTGGAGCCGTCTTCAGCGCGGCGCAGGCGCCCGCACACCCACCCTGATTCTATGCGGATGCGCACGTTACATTTTTGGGATTTACAGCTATCGTAATCATAACATTTTGCTGAAATCAAGTGTCAGTAAAATCACAATGCAGTTTCATGTATAGCTATTAAATCAATAAACAAAATACGGCCGAGAATCGTTATGACTTACCCTGCGTTAGACATACAGTAAGGAGAAACACTATTTCAAAGGCATGTGGGAACATCTCAAAGATATCGTTCTACCTTATCTACAAAAATAGTCTTATAACGTACTTATGCTGCTGTATTTCGATTTATACCAAAACTTATATAAAGGTGATTTCACACTTAATTTTCGTCGTAACAATTGTTTTCAATCTATGGTTTAGGAACAGTTTCTGCCCTGCCCTGTTTCTAAAGGTTTTTGCGAAAACAGGAAAAGTGCGGTCCTTAGAGCTGTATTTAGGTCGCCTAGCCCTTTTTATTATAATTGCGATGCCCCACAAATAACTACCTAGTATTAGTATAGTACCTATATTTGACTGTATGTCCCACTCTTACTCTCTGTATCGATATAATTTATTATTTGCTAGCAAACAAGTCTGCAGTCTTGACAGTTGTTACACAGGTGGTCCGACTGTGAGATGTGGATGTCTAGGTTATCACATGCTTTATGACTCATTGTGTGTTTTCGGACACATTTTTTAGAGGGCAAGTCAAAAGCTTGGATACAGTTGCTATTATTCAATGTGTGACAAAGAGCACTTACCACGGAACGGTTCTATGGACTAGATAATATGGGAAAACGATCCCTTCTCTGTTTACTTATTAGTTTACCAATTCACACCGAAACAAAAATTGGTTTTTTAGCATTGGTTCATATTAGGGCTTGTAAAAACCGGGTTATTTTAGAAGCCGGTTAATTCGGTTTTTTTATTTTCAAACCGGTTAAAACCGAGTTTTTCGGTTATTTCGGTTATTTTGCCAAAAAGAGTCGTAGGACGTAAAAAAACAGTAAAATTCGATTAAATTTACATATTATTAAGCTTAACACTGATTAATTTGACTCAAATCACAATTCAGTCTTATTATTACATATCTACGGTACGGTTAAATGCACGTGTCACTCATTTTCATTTATTTGCCTTTGGAGCTCAAGGCATACCTACTTGGTTACGTCAATTTATATTTCAAGTCATGAAATCTGTAATAGACCTAAAATATAGGTTGTCAGTCAGACACAAAGTGATAACAAACAAGGTACCTAAGCAAAGCAATACTAACAATGAACTGAGTAAACGAAAAGACGAAAATTAAATTAATTAATAGATCTGCTGGTAATGGGCATCGTCTAAATTAAAGTTAATAATACTATAAAATACATTATAAAATGCATTGCCTAAATAAAAATGCAAGTTTCTGAATTTTTTGCCTGATCGTCGGATAAAATTGTAATATAGATAAGTGATGTCTTACGAAATGTATTTATGAAACGAATACATTCGGATAGTTGAATATGACCACCTATCTGTCAAAGAATCGGAAGTGTATAACCGGCCTGATGATTGAGCCTGGCAAAACTACACTCATGGACATAATTAGAGGAACGTTTCTTCAATCTAAAAAAAAACTGAAATATGTACTAATAGTGCTTAGTACAAACTGGCCACATATACCATAATATTTAATTTGAAAAAAGAATTACTTCAACAGTCTTTTGTTTCAGGTGTTTGTTTTGTTTATTTACTATTTTCACTAGTCTATTGGAATAATTTTACTAAGATGTGCGTAATCAATTCATAAAATTCTGTCTGATTTAATTATTTTTTCAAATAAACATATCGCGATAGTGGTGCTTACACCTCGATGAATAATTGAAGGGACAATGCTGGATCTTTGCGTAGCTCAGGTTTCCAAAGCTGTTACTTTAATTGAAAATGGTCACAGTTATAAAGAAGTGGCTCAAAGATTACGGGTTTTACAAATCCATCATCTTTCGAATTGTTCGACGATATCAGCAAACTGGTGAGTTTAGTACACGAGACGTGCAGGGCAAGGTCGCAAAAGAGTCACTTCAGCGAAAGACGATTGATTTATGGTGAGCAGTGTTCTGAGAAATCGCACTTTGACTTCTTCTAAGGTCAGATCTATGCTCCAGGATGTTCGACAGGTTACAGATAGCACTAAAACCGTAAGAAGAAGAGCTGGAATAAAGACGTACTTGCCAGCTAGAGGCCTTACTTACCACAGATCATCGATTAGCTCGGGCTTACTTTGCTCGCTCATACCAAAACTGGAATGATGATGACTGGGGGAAAATATTTTCATTGACGAGTCTAGGTTTTTCTAAAGCCAGATGATAGAAGGGTTAAAGTTTGGAGACGACCCGGCGAAAGATACGCTCAGTGTAACATTGTCGGAAGAGAGTCATAATGGTGGAGGGTCATTAATGGTATCGGACGGTATTTGCATAGGGGCGCGTACGGAGTTGCACATCGTAGATATAATGGATCCCTGATTGCGGCTCGGTACGTAAATGATATTTTAGAACCAATTGTCATGCCCTTTGCCCTTTGCTCTCTACATCAGAGAGAATTTTCAATTAATGCAGGATAATGCGCGACCCCACCCTGCAGCGATGGTTTGGGAGTATATTTGAGAGGTGGCCAGCACGCTCGTCAGACTTAAATCCCATCGATAAATAATATTAAATCTGTGGAGCGATCTCAACGCCCACCTCCGAGACACAGCACAAATTTAAGTAGCAGAGCAACTACCCCATTCCACTACAACTACCACACAGAGGAAGAGCGATTGAAGAGTGTGGAATCGGTGAGGGATCAGGGGGTTCAACTGGACAAGGAATTGAGGTTGCCAGCGTTTGTACAAAGGCGTACAGAATTTTAGGATTCATCTTACGAGCTAACTGGTTTACAAAACATTCGGGCACTCACAGGAATAATATGATGCTCTGGTCAGAAATCAAGAAGAAAGCGCAGTTTTTGTATGGGATCCTCATAAAGCTAGATAAAGTCTCGTTATGGAGCGTATAAAGGACAATTTTACTCGATACCTTTATTAAAAGGAATATATGGCGTCAACCCTTTCTATTCCTTTATGTATATTTATTCGTACTGGGCTAATATAACTAATAGGTATAATACATTACTGTTGTATTCAACTTTTCTTGGAATTTGGAAATCAGGAGAGGTAGGTAGAATGACCATCAAGTTCATGGTGTTGATAAGTCTGTGTCAACCGGATGAATATGTCGGGGGGTGCAGGCGGTTACCTTTGTTCTCAAAGCGTCGCGGAAGAACTAAACTGATTAACAATGCACCACTGTCACTCATCAATCAAGCACTTAATCTAGTAGCGCCGACCATTGACGTATTCCGCTGTTCACGGGGCATTATTCCCAAGATTATCTCCATTAGTACTTACTATTCAATTTATCCTATTGTAGTATCTTTTTGTAAAATAAGTTACTGACATTATTAGTCCATTTTTTTGCATTTTATTATTATATTAAACTGAAATTACTAAAATTTGTCACTTTTTATACGTTCAATAGTGTTTTTGAGATGTTTGTTGTCCTTACATATCGTATTAAACGATAAACTAAGTAATTTAATAGTCGGTGGGTGATATTAAAACGTTTAGAATGCTATTTTTTAAATTTTTACTACAGCAAAAAAAAAACCGAAAAACCCGGTTATTTTGACCAAAAAACCCGGTTAATAACCGAGGCAAAAACGGCCGGTTAACCGGTTTTTCGGTTAACCGATTAACCGGTTTACAAGCCCTAGTTCATATGTTAATTGAACTGCCATTGCTGGACATGGCTCTGGATCAGAACTACGTACCTACAGTACCTAATGGAAAGTTCAACTGATCCAAATAAATAATGCTGTCCAATCCATAGAGCCATCCATTATCTGCCCAAAGCTTAGCATAACTAATATACCAATATAATCGTAATCAATTTAAATCTATTACTATTCTTTGTCAAATTCCATTTCGGTAGTGAGCGCCATAGCGCCCTGTCTTCAGTTTGACGCATCAGTTTGTGTGCTAGTTCCTTCTCAATCCTTGGAATGGCATCGTACGTGTTCATGTGCTCTCTTCCTATTTATTTATATCAGTCGATAATACGAGTACATGTAACGCATTTGCAGTAGGTACCTTACTTATTGAATAGTTATCGTAAGCCCGCGTACTGTAGGAACATATTACCTTGGAAAATATGAAAGGGATTGTAAAGAACATAAGACAAGACATAAATTCGTAATATTTAGTTATGAGACGAGTATTCGAACTGCTAATACAAATCCGACAAACTTCATACAGAAGTATAGGAAGTCTTCCAATGAATCACATCGCTTATTTATAACGACGGCGTTAGTTTAACAGTAGGTATTCAATAAATCTTTATCATCGTCATCAATCAGACGCGTGTGTAATTAAATCCAGCGCTGAATCGATGCTTCTGAAAAATAAAACAAAATAAACGTTAAACCCGCTGAAAACCATAATTAAAAGAAAACATATAATTGTATTGTTTAAAATCAAGACTTAAACTTTGGCTTGTCGAGCAGAATTTATATTCTGTGGACGAATTACTAGAACTATCTTTTTATTTATTGCTGTTCGATTTATTACGAGTTAGAATGTGTTTAATTCATTAATTCACAATATTACATGTAAATTGGATTTATAAATCATATGTATTTCTGGATGATACATTTGATAGGTATATCTGGTAGAATATGTGAAGAATATACAGTTCGTTATAATAAAAGCTTAGATACCGGGACTCGGGGTCAATGCTGTCAAAGAATTTGAGCATATGCTGCTCCCGCCTGGTAACCTGCGACATCCGTACGATGTCGGGCGCAGTGATGCGGTTGTACCTTAGGCTGCTCTTCGCCACCGGTGGCCACAGCTCGCCCTCGCATATCGGCTTACTGAAATGGTAGCTAATATACAGTGTGAGTTTTTTTTAAGGCAAATTAACCGCCGATAACTCTAACGGTTTCAGACATCCCCTTAGTAGCCCTGAAAAAACCTTCTGTGTATAGGTAATAAAAATAATATTAAGTAAGCACAATACACACAACCTACCGTTTAGTATCCACTGATAAACATGACCTTGAGCAGTAATTGTACTTTCTCTTGTTTTTTTTGTGTGTGCTAATAAAGTTATTCTATTCTATTCTATTCTATTCTAATTTCATTACTATTACATATTTACTTCTTAGAAAATACCAATATTAAGATCCACATGAGATCTGTCAGAATTAATTGTGATATGTATGACAGCCCCAATAAGTACCTGCATTTCATAAAACTGGTGATCAATCGGAGCATCCATCGTCTCATCTCATCATCCGTGTTCCTCGGTGTATTGAATGATTCAAGCTTGCTCAATATGGAGTTGAAGCGGAACACGCAGGCCAAGTCGTCCATGTGCGCGGAGCCGCGGTAATCCACCCAGTGAGCTGCCTTCACCGGACTGAAGATGAAGTCGTAAGCGAATTGGTACATGTAGGTCGGCGCTCCACCCTGGGCCGCTCGCCACTCGGCCACCTTCAGAGCCGGGTACTTGAACATCATGTCTGTCAAATATCTTATTAGACGGTTCAATGTATAGTTGTTCTTAAAATATATTTCATCGATCTGGTATCCAATACGAAACACATCATGTTCAGGTAGAGAGTATATTTGTCTTGGCGACACTAACGCCATGTTATCCAACTTCACATTCAGCAATAAATTCTTCTCCACTATGAACCATCTCAAAGACGCTGCTTCGTTCTCTGTGTAACTGATCAGCGCGGGGTACTCGTGACCCCAGCCTTCAGATATGAGAGTCATCGGGTCTTTGTGTAAGATTTGCGTAATTCCAGGGAATTCAGAATCTACGACGGGATTGAAAGACACGATACCCGTATTGATTTGCAATGCGGTGTTCGCATGCATTATCTTAAGTAGCGGCATTTTGAGCAGTTCTTCGTGGATGAGCACAGGGTCTGTGTGGTTGATGCCTAAGAGACGGAGGAACAGAGCGCTAACCTCTGCTGCGTATTTAGAGGACGTGGTAAAGTAAGATGGCATTGCAGTACCACTCATCAACACAATCCTAAAACAAAAGGGCTAAAATAAGAGTAAATTCAAAATTTAATTCCGGAGGATCTGTTGTGCACCTTTTGAAGAGTCCCTTGGTCGATTTAGACAGAGATAAAATATGTGCTGCCGTGGCGCCGGCACCATGACCCATGAGCGTCACATTCAGGGGGTCTCCGCCAAAGTAGTATGCGTTTTGCTGCACCCAGCGGAGACACGTAACCATGTCTCGTAGTCCTTGGTTTCCCGGGATCTCTTTGGAGTTGAGCGAGTAAAATCCAAATACGTTTAGCCTGAAACAATATAAAATTATAAATCTAATATTTTCCCTCCGTGTCACCCAGCCAGGTGGGAAATCAATGCGAAAACCTAATAACATAGAAATAAATAAGGAAAGAAGAAATTGTTCTTAACTTAACATATAACGACATTACTATGTAGTCTTAACATAAATAGAGCTCTTTTTGGTAACCAGGTGACTGATAAATACCAGAAATTATTTGGACCATAAATAATTCCTATAACCATCTCAATAAAGAAGACTTATTTAAGCATATAAAACTGCACCAAAAGCACATAATACCTGTAATTGAATGAGATGACAATGATCTTTTTCGGCATTAAATATTGCGGCCCTAAGATATCCGTGAGCCCAGCTCCGCTCTGAAAGGCTCCTCCGTGGATGAACACCAGTATCGGCAGGCCGCGCCCCGGTCGAGGCGAGGACGTGGACCGCGGCAGGTGCTTGTATGGCACATGCAGGTTCAAGTAGATGCAGTCTTCGCTCATGCCGTTCAAGTGACGAGCCAGGCGCTTGAAGATCTGGTCAGTTTGGGGACATGCTGGCGCGTTCTGTGTCGCATCCAGTACGAAGCCCTGTTCCCAGGCATTAAGTAGTTTCAGTTCCTAAAAAAATTTAAAACGTCACATTACTTGCTGACTAATTTAATATGCCGACCGCTAGATGCAGCTCAATTCAATTTTTCTGCTGGCAAAGTCCATCATTCAACTATCGCACTAGCGTTTAAAAATGTATCGATACGACCTACACACAACACAAGGTACCTGGAATCGTTTTCTTCCAACTGGAGGTTGCGCATAAGGCACGCCTCTGAAGCTTGCATACAGAGTTGCGTTCTCGTCGTAGAATATGCGCCCGCAGATCCACCCTGGCATAATGCGCAAGCGCACTTCGCAGAGCTTGGGTTTGTTATAAGAAGCATTAGAACGGCCGGCTGCAGAATTGTTTAAAGTTTTTATTTCCGAATTTCTCTTAGCACACACCACCAAGAAATAAGTAGCTATAATTACATTTATGAAGGAAAAACTAGCAAAAAATAATTTAAGTTTTATCTTTATCTACAAAATGTCCTGAGTCTGAAATCACCTTTTTTACTTTACCCCCTTAGAGTAGTAACACTTTGTGACCCTGCAACTGGATCTGACTGATATTGATCTCTTACCTTGTAGATTATACACCAGGAGGTATGCTACAGTGAAGGTAACTCGCTGAGACATGCTGCCTCTACCGCGCCCTCAGCTCAACAACTCTTGCTCTACCATCGCACTCCTCCTGTTCCTTTGTCTATTTTACACCTATACCGATAGTTAATAAACAAACTTGGAAAGTAGAATAGAAATGGACTTGCTATTGTTCACCATAAATAACAATAAAGGTTGTGTTTCATCATCATCATTAGCGACGGCCTTTGTAGCGAATTCGTTTCCTGCCTCGGGACAAATATTTGTACGATCTACAGATATTTGTTCAGAGCCTTCTTGTTTTCTATGTATAATAAAAAAAATCAATATCAATGTCATATTATTGTCATCTAGTACCATAACACAAGCTCTGCTTACCTTGGGGCTAGGTGATGCTGTGTGGTTTGCCTGTAATAGTCCACTGCTAGACATAGGTCTCCCCCTAATGAGCCCTGCTATAGCGCCCGGTCTTCAGCTAGTCGCTTCCAGTATCTGCCTGCAGTCTTTCGCAGATCGTCAACCCACCATAGTAAAAAAGGGTGGTCTTACTACACCTTAGGGAAGGTTTTGTTGATTAGAGATATACGTAGGATGTCTATACTATACTAATATTATAAAGAGGAAAGATTTGATTGTTTGTTTGTTTGAATTGAATAGGCTCCGAAACTACTGGACCGAGTTAAAAAATTCTTTCACCATTAGAATCCTTAATTTTCCGTGATGAACATAGGCTATATAATATTTTCAAAAAAGTTTGGGATCCGCATGAAAAATTCAATAATTGAACCGTGGGCTTATTATACGTAACCTCTTTTTCTATTATGGCGCGTCAGAATAGAAAAAGAGGTTGTATAGCGCACGGTGCTTGCTTTTTCTCTACGACCAGTGTCAGTTTTGGAATGTCGAGTCAATGTCAAAAACCCCAATGCTGTTAAAAAAAGTAAAGATCCGTATGAACACTGTGAAACCCATCGTTTTAGTGTGTATAATTTCTGAAATTTTTGTTTAATACCCGTGCGAAGCCGGGGCGGGCCGCTAGTATGTAATAAAAGTTTGAAAAGTGACACACGTCTATGTTCAAGAAGAGCGGCATATCGGGCGCCTATATTTATTCTTTCGCAACGTGGACGAGCAAATTGCAGACCGATACTCCTTGGTGCTGTTGGTTGTGTTCGCTAATATACATATCTAAAATAATAAACAAAAAAAATTCTAATTAAAATTTTTAATGATAAACAAAAGGAGATTGTTCTCAATTCGAGTATGTAACCGTTTTTAATGTTTCATCGAAGTAGAAAAGGTTGAGGTGGCCCTAAAAAAGTTGTATTTCCGAGAAGTTACTATTTGTCCCGAAAAGTAATATGAAGTCGTTTTTTTTTGTTTTTGTAAAACACACCAAAGGACATCATCGGGATTTCATACATTTTTGGTCCAAATATGAAAGTGCCGGCCAATAAAAAAATATGCTGTATTCCGTTAGAACTTGTCCCCCTGAGTATTTATTATTATGACACCAAAGCTGTAGGGTCATTGTCCTTGGTTTTATTGGAGTTCAAAAATTCAACATCTTCATACATTTTCAGTGAATTTAATAAATAAAAATAAATGCTTTGTTCTACCATATTTTTATTTTGAACATCGTTTAGTGAGATACATTGGTTCTTGACCTATTTTGGACATGTTGATCTTGTTTTATGTTTTTGAGGATTATAAATAAAACTAGAGGGTATATGTGCCCGAGTTGCAAGCAGCTCGGGGGGAGTGCTTCGCCTTAGGCGGCCTTATCGCATTGGAGTTTTGACTTTTCATAACCTAAAACGTCTTTGATTTGATGGAAATCGATATCCATGTGTAAAATCTGCGATAGTAAACTGTCAGCCATCTTGGATTTGAAAATGGACATCTTTTTCGTAATCTACGTGTTTGATTTAGTCGAAAACGATACCCATTTAAATGGGTGTTGGGTCACACAGCAAGGCTCGCTTCGCTCGCCTTGCAGTGTGACAGTTGTCGAATTGCGGTTCGCTTCGCTCACCGCAACAACAGCGAGCGAAGCGAGCCGTGCTATGACCTCCCACGACCATCCTCTTCCAGCAGGCGGGGAGCATTACGGCGAGCGAAGCGAGCTGCAATGCGACTAAGGGGAGCGAAGCGAGCCGTGCTGTAACCCCTCTCTTCCAGCAGGCTACGGGGAACAGCATGGCGAGCGAAGCGAGCCGTGCTGTAACCCCCACGAGTCCCCATGAGGAGGGTCGGATTGCGGTGAGCGAAGCGAACCGCAATTCGACAACTGTCAACACTGCAAGGCGAGCGAAGCGAGCCTTGCTGTGTGACTCAACACCCATTTAAATGGGTATCGTTTTCGACTAAATCAAACACGTAGATTACGAAAAAGATGTCCATTTTCAAATACAAGATGGCTGACAGTTTACTATCGCAGATTTTACACATGGATATCGATTTCCATCAAATCAAAGTTATGAAAAGTTAAAACTCCAATGCGATAAGGCCGCCTAAGGCGAAGCACTCCCCCCGAGCTGCTTGCAACTCGGGCACATATACCCTCTAGTTTTATTTATAATCCTCAAAAACATAAAACAAGATCAACATGTCCAAAATAGGTCAAGAACCAATGTATCTCACTAAACGATGTTCAAAATAAAAATATGGTAGAACAAATCATTTGTTTTTCTTTATTAAATTCACTGAAAATGTATGAAGATGTTGAATTTTTGAACTCCAATAAAACCAAGGACAATGACCCTACAGCTTTGGTGTCATAATAATAAATACTCAGGGGGACAAGTTCTAACGGAATACAGCATATTTTTTTATTGGCCGGCACTTTCATATTTGGACCAAAAAAGATGATGTCCTTTGGTGAAGAAATTATCACGATTACATATCAATAATATCCATGATACAAACATATACAGTGGTGGACACATAATTAGAGACACCCCGTAATTGATCACAATAAACTTGATTTTGGCACTACCATTAGCCAAAGTAGGTATTGAATATAATGTAATTGTTACTAAATCATACATGACGTTGTATTCTTAAAATGGGGGACAAAAAAAGTTGTGTTGCTTAGTAGTTTAGACACTGCTCACTATCCGAATCTAATACAAACTTTTTTAACGTACCTGTAGCTGGCCAGCTAATTAAAGACAGTGAACGCTGTGTTCTGAATTTAAAAAAAGAAAAAAGAACTACATTCGGTTTTTCATTGTTTTGCCGCGTATTTGCAGGAAACGTCGACATTAACTATAATATTTTAGTTTTTGTATTCAAATTAATACGTTTTACACCAAACGATATGGGAAAAAACAAGAGTTGCGATTCGTCTACTAGAAAGATAATCTTGAACTTCCATAGCAAAGGTTGGTCATACAGAAAAATCGCAAACCATTTGAGCTGTTCTAAGGACATGGTTATGAATGCTATAAAGCATTTCAAGAAGTTCAATACGACCGAAAACATATCCAGAAAACCGAGACCTAGAAAAACCACTCCGCGGGAAGACTCTAAGATGGTGTTGTTGGCAAAAAAGGAACCTTTCAAAGGATCAGAACTGATCCGCTCGGAAATATATGGGGCAGGAGGGTCGACGGGTGTGTCTGCAAGGACAATTAGACGGAGACTATGTGAGGCAAACTTGTACGGAAGAGTGTCTAGGAAGGTGCCACTTTTGAAAAAGCAAAATGTTAAGGCAAGGTTAGCGTTTGCTAAAAAATATGAACACTGGACTGAACGAGACTGGAAAAATGTGCTTTTTTCGGATGAAACAAAAATTAATATGATTAATTCTGACGGAAAACAATATGTTAGACGCCCCCCGAACAAAGAAATGGATCCGAAGTATACCAAGAAAGTAGTGAAACATGGAGGGGGAAATATCAAAGTTTGGGGCTGTTTTTCAGGACTTGGTGTCGGACCTGTCAGGAAGATAGAAGGCAATATGGATAAATACCAGTACAAAAATATTTTAGAAGAAACCATGCTGCCCTATGCTGAGCAAAATTTACCAGTCATTTGGACTTTTCAACAGGATAATGATCCGAAACACACCGCAAAAGTAGTAAAAGATTTCTTAAGGAACCAGTTTGTGACAGTTTTGGATTGGCCCCCGTACAGTCCGGATTTAAATCCAATCGAAAACTTGTGGTACCAGGTGAAGAAGACAGTGGCGGCAAAGCGTACATCAAACGTCGATCAACTTTACACAGCTTTTACAGAAGCGTGGGAACAAATTCCGGTACAAGCTTGTACAAAATTGATCGCTTCCATGGCTAAGAGATGTCGTGCTGTTATTGCTGCAAAAGGACATGCGACCAAGTATTGATACGCATCGGAATGCTTTATAAAAATGTGTTAGAAATCCTACGTACTAAGATAATTTCAATGATTACTCTATTTTAAAAAAAATCTTGTTACGCAATGTAGCGTCTTTAATTATATGGCCAGATCTTACTTATCTTATATTTTACTTACACTGCTTACTTTTAAGTTTTACAGAGTAAAAGGCAAGTTTTGTTGTAAATGTTTCGTTTTAACATTACACAATAACAACACAAATACAAATTAATAGTGCAGCAAGTTACAATGGCAGTCTGATAAAATATATACAGAGGAATAGCTTAGTTATTTCAATATGCTTCCAGTGTCTTTAATTATGTGACCACCACTGTATGTGTTAAAAATAGTGTCTACATAATTTTGCTACATTGTATACCGATTTCTGACGATTTAGATGGCTACATTCATTTGAAATGTAGTTTGTGTACTTGACTTTGAAAAATAACGAGTAAAGTTATATAGGTAATGTGAAATTTTAGGAGTGTATACATATCTGTGCAGCTGACTGTACATAGGTACGTTTTTGTAAGACAAAAACATATCTCACCTTATTTTTGAAAGTCACCATCAGACCACCGGTGTCAGTATTAGTTATATTCTGTGTCTAGGTATGTAGGATAAGAAGAAAACAACGACTTGAACTTCGACTCGACGACCTCTGCAGCGCGGCGGGGAAGGTCCGTCTGCGTCGCAGGAGGTTGCGGGTTCAGGGTGTTCTTGTCGTTTTCTATGTATAATAAAAAAATATGTATCTACGTAATTGTATATTACTATGTATAACAGTTATCTAGTACCCATAACACACAAGCGCTGCTTAGCTTGGGGCTAGATAATGCTGTGTGGATTGTCCAGCGTTATTTATTTATAAATACTTGTGACTAAGACGTACACAGAAATATGACGTAACAATTTTTTTAAAATTAAAACCAAGAAGTTAAATCTGATTCTGAAACCGTCATTCACAGGCTGATGTTGGTTCAACTGCTGGGTTTCTACACTGTATTGCTATCCCTTAAGACTGGCACAAAAACTATTTTTTTCATATTAAGTAGGTACATACTTATTTTCTAATAATCCAATCAGCATCGAACGATAAGAGCCCCCTCATTCTTTTTGGCATTTTTGGCATGGAGCCATTAAAACTATGTATTATAAAATGATATGGTAGGTTCATATAGTAACTATGACGCTTCATTGGGTATGTATGTAATGAAATTTGACTTGTCTAAGTGCTTATTTTGTAAGCCTAAAGAAATAAAGTTATTGAATCTGAATCTGTACCAATTAATTAATTAAATTTTATTTGTATTAAAAAAACATGTGATCTTCATAAATGAGTAGAGTTCACAAGGAAAGGTAATCGTGCGGATACAATTGGCGAAGTCCCCCTGGATACGAATGGCTTGGCAGACGTTCGAGTAGCATCCATCGCACCCGCCCCGTCGTCGTCGTCGTCAGTATGATGCTGTTCCGGGGCGTTCTTTCTAATTTTCCTCTCGGAATTTATTTTCCTGAAAAAAATTACAATATATGTATTAACAAGAAATTCTATCGCACTAGATAAAACTATTAACAATAAATTAATTAATATGTAGTTTAGGGCTATACTATACATACATTGTATGCTGTGTGAATGGCCCTTTTTTATTGTTTAGGTACTAGCTCCTGCCCATTGTTATGCACGTGTTTTTCTGGTATGTATGGACTAGGATTAAAATTATTTATAATATATAATTATTAAAATTATATATAATATATATAATTATTATTAATATATTCAAAATGTTCACCGCTCCGTTTGGTACATGAAAATGTATTATCTACCGGGATTCAGGATCAATGGCGTCGAAAAACTTGAGCATGTCCCGCTCCTCGCTGGTGGGCTCGGATATCCTGAAGGTAGCGGGCTCCGCGATCAGGTTGTACAGGAGCCTGCCCCGGGCCACCGGGAGCCAGGCGCGCGCCCCGCCCTCGCACACCGGCCTACTGAAATGGTCCATCACCGTGAATGTTGGACATGCGTCATGTCATGAGCATTGAACATGTTGCTCCGTTGTATTCACTCACATAATTTGTATATTGTGTTTTATAGTTTTTGGATTCCGCTTACAATGCATACATATTTTGTATAAAATATCAGATTATCTAGACGACATAAAAGTTTGGGACGAATTTTGCTCCAACTCGAAAACTAACAAGGTAAAGGTTTCTTGTTCACTTCCTTACTTTACCTTAAAAAAAATTAAGTGAACAAATTTATTGTTCACTTCAATTTTTCTATAGGTGTACAGATGTTTATATGCATGCCTGCACGCTCAGAAGGGTCTGTGATTCTTAACTAGCCAAATTATAAACATCTGACAGAGGTAGAATGCAATAAATGATCGAGTAGGTATTGAAAGTGGTGAAATAAAAATATCAAGTAGGTACCTGCACATCATAAAGTCAGTGATTAATTGGACCATCCATCGTTTCATGTCTTCATCCTTGTTCTTAGGCGGGTCAAAGAGGTTCATATTCCTCAGCATAGAGTTAATGCGGAACACGCAGGCCAAGTCGTCCATGTGCGCGGAGCCGCGGTAATCAATCCAATGAGCTGATTTGACAGGACTGAATATAAAGTCGTAAGCGAATTGGTACATGTACGTAGGTGCTCCGCCATAGGCCGCGCGCCACTCGGCCACCTTCAGAGCCGGGTGCTTAAATATCGCGTCAGTAAAATATTTTGTCAAACCAGACACGGTAAACTTTCCTTTGAAATATCTTCGATTGATCTTGCGCACAATGTCATCCAATCTATTATCGTTCATTAAGAACAATAATCGTGGTATTACCAACGTTCTATTATCCAGCTTTACATTCTCCACTACGTGCTTTTCTACCATGTACCATCTCATGGACGCTGCTTCGTTGTTTGTGTAACTGATCAGCGCTGGGTATTCGCTACCCCAGCCTTCGGATATTAGAGTCATCGGATCTTTATCTAAAACTCGTGTAATGCCTGGAAATTCTGACTCCACGACTGGATTAAAAGACACAATGCCTGTATTGAACTGTAGTACACTATTCGCGTGCATTAACTTTAGTAGCGGCATTTTAACGAGATCTGCGTGGATTAGCTCTGGATCGGTGTGGTTGATGCCGAGCAGCCGGAGATACATGTCGCTCACCAGCTTTGTATATTTGGAAGAAGTCGTATAGTATGATGGCATTGCGGTTCCACTCATCAGTATAATCCTGAATCATAAATATATACATACATGGAGCACAGGGCAGATTGATTCTTTGTTCATAAACAATTTTATGCCCGGTGTTTACCTTTTGAAGAGACCTTTGGTTGCTTGAGACATAGACAAAATATGCGCTGCGGTGGCGCCGGCGCTATGTCCCATAAGCGTAACATTTTTGGGATCTCCGCCGAATAAGTGCGCGTTTATCTGCACCCAGCGGAGACACATCACCATGTCTCGGAGCCCCTGGTTGCCCGGAATCTCTTTCGTGTTGAGCGAAAAAAATCCAAATACGTTTAACCTAAAATCTAATAAAGAATCAGGCTTATCTGAATAGAATATATAATTATAGCAACAAAAGCCATTCACCTATAGTTAAACGTGATGATAATGACGTTCTTCATCATCAAATATTGCGGCCCTAAGATATCGGTGAGCCCAGCTCCGCTCTGGAAGGCTCCTCCGTGGATGAACACCAGTATCGGCAGGCCGCGCCCCGGTTTCATCGGTGGAGACCGCGGCAGGTATTTAAACGGTACGTTCAGGTTCAAGTAGATGCAGTCTTCGCTCATGCCATCCAGCCGGACAGCCATGCGCCCAAAAAATTGGTCAGTTTGAGGACATGCGGGCGCGTTCCGTGTAGCATCCAGCAAAAAACCCTGATCCCACGCATGTAGAGGTTGCAGTTCCTGGAAACCCGGATTGAAATTCGTATTCTTTGGAGTCTACCTGATCTTACGTTATAATTTGCAGGTGTTGTTGAGTAGGTAGGTACCATTCCCCACCTGGAATCGCTTTCCTCCAACAGGAGGCTGCGCGTAGGGTACTCCCCTGAAGCTGGCATATTGAGTTCCATCCTCGACGAGCATTATGCGTCCGCAAAGCCATCCTACCTCGATGCGCAGGAACACCTCGCAGCGCTTAGGTTTTATATTGGAACCTGGTTGGAAACAACTGGCTGCGAAATTGTTAATTGGCAGTTACTCTCTTAAATTTATTTTCTTAACAAAATTTAACAATATTAAAACAACAACTTTAATGGTTTCTTAGAAAAATGAGGGCCAAAAACCTACTGAAAAAAACACAATAAATGTTATGCAATATGATCCAGCCCCTTAAGCAGGAATTGAGACTTAGCTAGGTACAAAAGATTATAGTATGACTAGGGAGGATTATGCAATATGATACAATAAGAAAGTGTCCAATTTAATCATTTGCTGACCGTTTAAATTTTACCCGAAAACAAATTATGTGCTTAATAATTAGGTACATTTCAATACAATGCAATGACTGGTACAATTTTATGTCAAAAATTTTAGTTTGCCGGTTTATTATTATTAAAAAGAATTATCTTATAAATAATGTACTTGCCTTGTAGAATATAAAATGCCACAAGCTGGTAAGCCAGAGTAATAGCAGCTCCCTGAGACATGGTGCTCCTCCTCTTTTCACAAAACTACTGTGCAACTGTTTGTTATCTTGTATTGTAGGTAGAGGTAATGTTAGGACTATCTAACCGTTACTTCATTGTTTGTTTAAACTTTCGATTATTTCTAAAGCCGATTGTTGTAATTATGACATCAGTACAGTTTTGGTACGTAATGTTTATCTATTCAAAATATTTTTATTTCCTCTAACCAATAAATACTTTGAAGGATACCAATCACAACAAAATGAATGACTACTTAGCACCGTTATTTGTATAGGAAAGCAGGATTAGTAGAATAAATATAGAAGCAAGTGTGACAGCCCATTCGTGGCTTTCTTGGAAACCCAAGATTGTCGTTGTCAATCAAGGAGCTGTTACGATTAACAAAAAAATTTTAATCTGTTCTATGTGGGAAGTTTTAAAACCTGGATATAATCTCATAACAAGATCCGTCAAGTGCAAGTGTAACTCGCGCGGCGTGGGTTTCGAACTTTTGTCATTCATTATTTATACAAATAATGTAGGTACCACTTACTTCGGACGAGAGATAGATAAAAACCTACCGGTAAAATTTTCGTCTATTTGCGATGAATTTCAAAAAGTATGAAACTTATTTTCAAAAACTGTATGAAATTTGACTTGTCTAAGTGCTTATTTTGTAAGCCTTAAGAAATAAAGTTATTGAATTTGAATCTGAATCAGTTTTGTAATGTCAATAATATTCATTTCGTACCTCACTCTACGAAATAGACATACGGAAACTAATTTCAATAGAAAACTTTTGAAAAATGCTCACAATACTAATATTTTAACAATTTTTCAAAATGTTTTCTATTTACATGCTTTTCTTTATATTTCCTATAAAGGTGTAAAATATAAATATATATCATACCAAAACGCCTATTACATTTCAGATGGATCGCTGTACGAAGTTTGGAGATATGGGAGGGGATTTTTGGGCATTTTTTGAACCTTTTTAAAATAGTCGAAGAGTATGAAACCTGCCGAAAGTTGTTTTGAGATACAGTACAAACCGATACCACTTCTCTCCAGAATCTCGTCGTCATCGTAGGTCTCTTAAAATTTCGACATCATAATATTTATTGAAAATCGTCATTGACATTTTTCTTGAATGTACAGGGGCACGAAGTACGAGGGCGGCACTGAAAATTTCGGGAATCAAGGAAGTGACACAACATTACAATTTAAAAATGTATTTATTGCTTTTTGAAGTATTCTCCGCGAAATTTGACACATTTTTCCATACGATGGAACCAATTATTGAAGCAACCATTCCATTCGGAAGTTGGGTCTCCAAAATGGCCGTTTTGTAGGCGTCCGCAGCTTCTTCAGGTGAAGAAAACCTCTGACCACGCAATTTGGTTTTTTGTTTCGGGTTTGTTCGCATATATCTAGGATTCGTCACCTAATACGATGTTGTATACAGCATTTGAGGGTCCTGTGTGGAATCTTTCGAGAGTTCTGACGCACCAAGTAACGCGAGCCACTTTTTGCTCTTCACAGAGCGAATGCGTCATCCATCGGGAAAACAACTTTTTTACACCTAATTGTTCATGCAATATTATTTGTATTTGACTCATACCAATGTCTAAAGTTGCCTAAATTTCGCGATATGTCACATGTCGGTCTTCCTCAATCAGCTTACGCACAGCATTAACGTTTTCTTGGGTGACTGCAGTTTTTAGACGACCTTTACGGGGATCATCACTGAGCTTGACACGTCCACGTTGAAATTCAGCAAACCAGCGATAAATTGTGGTTTTGGATGGGGCTTCATCACCAAATGCAGAAATCATCCGGTCAACACACTGTTTTTGAGTTAAACCACTTCGAAAGTCACAATAAATCATCGCTTTTGAATTTTCTCGAGTCAATTCCATTTTCTCAACGACTAAACAAGTTTGACGAAACCTTGTGACAAGACCGAGAATCTTTTTTTAAATAAATAAATGGTATTAGATTTTTAAAACCAAGGAGTTTTCAGTTAAAAAGATTTTAATATGACAGAAACCGTGGAAATATTCCATTCCCGATACTTTTAGTGCACCCCTCGTATATAAATAGTTAATAGTTGAAGTAGTTGCTGAGATATTAAAGATTAAAATTGAACAGAACAAAGCAAGATCATAAAGGTTTCGAAATCGATCTCAAAACCCTAAGTTTCGTTTCAACTGACTAAATCTTATTAGCGATGATTTATATTGAACTATGATTATAATATTAAACAGTGCATGATCCGTGTCCCGTCCGGGCCCGTCTACCGCCCCGGCGCGGCGGCGGCGGCGGCCGGCCGGCGGCCACGGCCGGGTCTATTTCAATTGAACAGTTCTCAGTTTTTAATTTTCACTTTTCTACACATTGCACCTTACTTTATATAGCGGGATCTCACGTAAGTATTATGTTGTATTAGTAAGGGCCAAATGTAATTAAAACGGCGTCGTTTCAAACAAATAAAGTTACAGCTCTACAAGTTAAATGTTACTGAAAAACATCGAAAAACATGCTTAAGATGACTTTCAGGGTAGTTTAGGAAGAGATACGAAGATGCCCTTGGTGGCCACCAAAATCTATTTTCGTATCTCTTCCTAAACTAAATAGAATAAAACTATTACAGAGGCATTAAAAAAAAGGCTTATGATAGGTATCACAAACTAGACGATGGATTTTTGAAAATTCCTTTGTTAAACAGAATAATAACATAAAGTAGGTGGTGGCGCTAGTTTAGGTGCTGTATGCGCCTTAATTATCGCTAACCATCTCCCTGCTTAAATAATAGTAATGCGTACTTCTCACTTATTATTATTTCAAAATAATATTTTTACTTAACAGTGGTATTATTTAACAGCCAATAACAAACATTATTTTACGAAACCCTGGTGACTTTTCTACGGAAGCCACTTTATGAATCGCTGATCTAAACAACTGTAATTATTGTGCACAGCACAACTGATACATTAATGCGATTGTTTTTTCCATAGTTCGTTCACTGCTCTCTACCATCTTATCAGTTTGTTTTTTACCCTAATAATTTGTTTGCAATTTCCACCCCATCTGATTGAGATTCACCTACACAGCCTTAACATAAAAGAGTAAGAAATTCTATCTAGAATAGATCGAACAAAAACAGTAGTTTGCATAACATATATTTTTATTTATAAGACACATTAATACCAGATCACCTGTGGAAGAGTACTTCGATTGATGGTTATTCATATTAACCATAAAGCATGGCAGAGATGTATCTGAAAAAAAAAATACTTTTCTGTATTTATAGAGAAAATAATTTCTGCCCATGATATCAAACTGCAGCGCTGATAAAATCAATCGAGATCCGTACCTAGAAATTCGTATTGGTTAGTAGTAATCTGCGTAACATTCTATAATTACCGGGACTCAGGGTCAATGCTGTCGAAGAATTGGACCATATCCCGCTCCTCGCTGGTCATCTCCAACATCTGTACGATCATGGGCTCGGTGACGAGGTTGTACTGGATGTGCTGTCTCGCCACCGGTGGCCACAGGGCGCCGTTATTGCACGTCGGCTTACTGAAATTGTCAACATCATTAAAATCAATAAATTCTTGATCTTGAAGTTTAATCAAACTATTTTGCTTGGAACCCTTGGAAATAGCCTAGCCTGCCTAGTGTGACTGTCATTGTGTGGCTTTCTATGTCATTGAAAGAAATTGTCTCTTTTTTCTGCTGCAAGATATACCCCCAAAGTTAAAATCTCCAAAATTTAAAACACTTGATTCGTACTATCAATATCTAATCGATTTTTGGCAGGTACATGCTGTTCTTACTTGCGCAATACATAAAGTGCTTACTTGCATATTATAAAGTTAACAATCAAGTAGACCATCCATCGTTTCATGGCGTCATCCGAGGTTATCGGTGGATCGAATATGTTGTGGTTCTTCAGCATAGAGTTAACGCGGAACACGCAGGCCAAGTCGTCCATGTGCGCGGAGCCGCGGTAATCCACCCAGTGAGCTGCCTTCACTGGACTGAAGATGAAGTCGTAAGCGAATTGGTACATGTAGGTCGGCGCTCCACCCTGGGCCGCTCGCCACTCGGCCACCTTCAGAGCCGGGTACTTGAACATCATGTCTGTGTAATATCTTAACAAGTTGTCCAGTGTATAATTTCCTTTGAAATATCTCCGGTCGACCTCGTCCGCAGCTTCAGCCCTCATATCATCAGGGAGTAAGGTTACTAATCGCTGTGACAATAACGCTATGTTTCTATGCTTTATACTATGCAACACTTTCTTTTCGAGGATAGACCACCTCAAAGTTGCTGCTTCGTTGTTTGTGTAACTGATCAACGCGGGATACTCGTTACCACACCCTTGAGATATTAAAGTCATCGGATCTTCATGCAAGATTTGTGAAATGCCTCGAAATTCGGACTCTACGACTGGGTTGAAAGTCACTACGCCAGTCTTAAGCTGCATCTCGGCATTCGCTTGCATCAACTTGAGCAGCGGCATTTTGACGAGTTCTTCATGGATGAGGACTGGTTCTGTGGAATTGATACCGAGTAGCCCGAGGAATATGTTGCTTATGTCCGCCGCGTAATCAGGGGACGTAGTAAAGTATGATGGCATTGCGGTACCACTCATCAGTATAATTCTGTAACAAAGGAAATGAGGAAAATATAATTATATCTAAGAAAAAGAGACATAATCGAGAAAGTTCTATTAGTATCTGTCATGCTGTGCACCTTTTGAAGAGTCCCTTGGTTTCTTTGGACAGAGATAGAATATGTGCTGCGGTGGCTCCGGCGCCCTGCCCCATGAGCGTCACATCATCCGGGTCTCCGCCGAAAGAGCGCGCGTTGCGTTGCACCCAACGGAGACAAGTAACCATGTCTCGGAGCCCCTGATTGCCCGGGATCTCTTCTGTATTTAGCGAGTAAAATCCAAATACATTTAGCCTGAAATCGGATGCACAGTCATGTAATGTTTCCAGTATAATATTAGTATAGAAAGAAACAAGAGACTAGATTCCGAAGTAGAAAATCATTTCGTTTTCACCTGTAATTAAACGTGATGAGAATAATGTTCTTCAACACAATATATTGCGGTCCCAAGATGTCCGAAAGACCAGCTCCGCTCTGGAAAGCTCCGCCATGGATGAACACCAGTATCGGCAGGCCACGCCTCGGCTTTAAAGGTGGGGACCGCGGCAGGTACCTATATGGCACATACAGGTTCAAGTAGACGCAGTCTTCGCTCATGCCGTTCAACTGAAGTGGCATGCGCCCGAAGAACTTGTCAATTTGGGGACAAGCTGGTGCGTCCTCTGTAGCGTCCAGCATAAAATCCCAGCCCCACGGATCGAGGGGTTCCAGCTCCTGGAAAAACGTGAATGTGTTATTTCTAAAATCACTCCACGTTTCATTTTAATGTATTGATCAACGAGTACCTTGAATCGCCTTATTCCAACAGGAGGTTTCCCATAGGGTATTGCTTTGAAGCTCGCGTACGGAGTTCCGTCCTCAGCGAGAAGTATGCTTCCACAAACCCAACCTGTCTCGATGCGCAAGTGCACCTCGCAGCGTTTAGGCTTCATGTTATAATTGTGGAAATTATAACAGCTTGCTGGAAATTAACGGAGTACCTACACTAGAAATGCGTACCTGACTGTACCTATTTGTAGGTCTCGTATTTGTGCAAATATAAATATAAATGAACTTGCTAGTTTTGTTAAGGATAATTGGCTAATTTAGTAACATTGTTAATTTATAGAAAGTGTATTTTAAATGTTTAGTTAAACATTTAAACTACACTTTCTATGAATTTAAGAAAAAGATAAATGTGTAATCTTTTTCTTAAATTAGGTATACCTACATTATCTTTTAATTTAGTTTGTGCAACTGTTATACAATAAATGATCGAACAACGAGTTTTTTTTACCATGTTTAATTGTTTACTAAGCTAAATAACTGTTCTCATGTAAGTGACTGTGTCTTTTTTGAGAATAAATATCTTTAAACCTAAACCTAAATATAAATAAAAACCAATATTAAATTCATAGAAACAAAACCGGTAATGTATCACACTCGTATCATATTAAAACAAACCTTAAATTTAATCAAAATCAATTTGTTGCCATTTTTCTGGAAAAATCTTATTCTAATAAAAAATGTTGGGCAACACTTACCCTGAAAAAGATAAATGAGTAGGAACGCTAGAGTTAGCGTTATTTCCTTAGACGTTGTGCTCAATGTCGTACTCATTTTCTTCCGACTGCTACAATTCTGAGTGCATTTTTACGACTGCTACAATTCCGAGTGCATTTACTTTGTCTGTATTTATGTACATTTAGTACATTTCTAAAGACGATTGTTAATGATCTTTTGTGTAAATCTTTTTTCGTGTTCTCTCTCGAATAAAGAATTACTAGAGTTGCTTACCTCGACTTGTTTACCCAGCCTGAACGAACATTGTTTTAATTAATTATTGTTGAAAAAACAATACATCATCATCAGGCAGCAGATGCAAATAAAGTTTTGTGCTTGATTATGCTTTTCAGACCAACAAATTTTAATGCAACTAACTGCGCCAAAGTCGAGCAATAACACTCCCATGATCGTTTGGAGGTCAGGCCATTGAAATGATCATTTTTAGTACATAAGTGTGTGAGCAAAACCAGGCGCACACTTTATTTCTTCACTTTCATAATACGATGGGAAGACAGACGCACGCCGACATCTCTCTGTTCGTGTCGATTTGCTGTCTCATCTTATCCTTATTGGATGTTGTAACTTAACCTAACCTCAAAACTAACCAAGTGGTTTTCTACACCCCTGGAAGCTGGTATCTTGTCTTCAACGAAGCCATAAATTTTTCATCTCTTTGTTCCAGGTAAGTGCAAATCAGCAGTCTCTACCTTATGTGATACTGGGCAGTGAAGCATCCTGAAGACTCCTTTACTCGTCAGCATCTAAGAATTGATCTAACTAGTTGCACCCTGGTATGTCACAAGTACCTTCCAAAAGTAAGGAAGTCTTCTGAATCAAACAAGGGTACGTTACGTCGTAATATTTTATTCTGTTTAGGGATTTAATAGATAAACTGCTGATTTTTTGTTTCAAATTGAATATTTCGTTTTTAATGATAATATTTGTTCTATTGCTATAGTATTATTTTAGTATCAAGCGAATTCCGATAGGTGCCTCATTAAAAATAACAGGCAAACTCGAAGGTAAATTATACCTTTTATTATACTAGCGGCCTAACACAGTGGTCAGAGTTTGTATTCGAATACTAACTCTTGATTTCTAGACCGATAAAAAAAACACCCACAATGTGTACAGTTACACTGTTTATAAACTATGTATGTTAGTTTAAGGTATATATTTTATATGGGCCGTAGTTTTTAAGTATTTTACCATCCTGTACTAGACTAATGTTGCCTGAAATAAATGAATTATTATTATTATATATATAAACGACGCTAGCTAGCCATTGAAACGAAACGGGCCAGAGGATAAACTGAGTGTATGACTTCTCCCTGAAAGCAATTATATTACTGAAGCTACTCAAACTCGATTTCTAGAGTAGTAGTACTTGTCAAAAATATCGTTCCACACGCTGACTTCTGCTTTGTGGGGGAACTCCATCATCTTCAGATCTGTGCTGATGTCGAGTAAGCGAGGGCTGTCCACATCTACCGCATCCCAGGACGTAGGCTCCTTAAATGTTGGATGTCTGAAACCACAACGAAGTTTCTGGAGTGCGGTATTTGATTGTACTTTGTTAGTAATCTCTTTCGTATCCATTTATAATTTATAGTGATATGTATTGATAACTAATTAATAATACATATAACATTAATACTCTTTGTCGCACCGAAATGGTAGAGTTGAATCTATGATTTGAAATCCCTAAAGGTTCTCGGAAAATCATTATTTGGCTTGGTATTCCGTGTTATTTTGTACTTCTCGACCATTCCAGTTCAAGTATCAATTTAGTTTCAAATTACAGTCCTAGTTTATTTGAATACTCACAGATACTTCACAAAGTTCGTCCATAGCTTCAGCAGGTTTCTCTGTACAACCTCCTCGTCCCCTGTGAGATCCCTCCCACTGAACAGATAGGCGAGTTCGTCGGAATGCACGGCGCCTTCCTTGCCGATCCCGGGTTCTTCCTGTACCCCCAGGCCGCTGGGGTACGAAAACCTGTAGTAGAATACCGGGTGGGAAAGCGCGTGAAGGCGAACGCAGCGGTGAATGTGGTTCACGAAATACGCGTCCCTACAAACAAAGACTTTTTTGGTACGAGTATGGTCACAGACGCATTGCACTAAAAGCATTGTGCACGCTAAAACAATTTGAATTTTGTACCTGTGAAAAGAGAGCATCGACCTCATACTCATTTCATTTTTGAAATACATGTCCTCAATTTGTCTGACAATTTGATTAATTTCCCTGTCGTTCAAAAAATTCAGCTCCTGAGGCAGTAAAAGCGAAATCTGCTTCTTTGATACCCTCGTCTCGCTTAGTACCGACGCAAATATGTAAGCCTCATCGCTGTTGAATCCGATAATCATTGGAACTTTCCCAACCCGTTTTGTGTTAAGAAGATCGATCGGGGCTTCAGATAGTAATCTCTCTTCGCGCTTCAGCGGGGTTTCAATGCATATGCCAAAAGGGAAGTAGGGTATAGCGAGTTTGTTGCTGTTTTCGACCAATTCCTGGATTTTGGCATCCAACAATACCGATGTGGAATGGTTTTGTTTCGACAACATTTTACCTAGCATTGAAGCTCTTTCTCGAGCATCGTAGTTAAAAGCCCACGGAGCTAAGATGGTGCCACTCTGTAGAATCGCGCCGTGATAGAGCCCTTCAGCCATCGACGAGATGGTAATAGCCTCAGTTATTGCCGCACCCAGACTCTGCCCTGCTAAGACCACCTTCGCAGAATTCCCTCTAAACGCTACAATATTGTCTTGGACCCATCTCAGTGCTAAAACAACATCTTTAACTGCCGCATTTCCTGGGATTTTATCGTCTCCCACGCATAGGAAGCCTAATGGTCCGATCCTGAAAGAATACCATCCTTAGAACCGAACTTCAACATCTAGAGATATTAGATCCGCGCGTGATCAGGTAGAGATAGGACATTTTATAAGTACTAAGACAGTACCAGTTACCTACGCGTGGTCGGTAGCGTCTGCCAACTCGCGTTGATGCCAGTGAGATCATTTTATACAATGAAAAATCCTTTTTTTTGTTTTGTTTTTTTTGTATGGTCAGAACTTCTTTTCTACTAACCGATAACTGGCATTTTTTCGTCGATTTCATGCAATTTTTTGGCACGCGGATTATACCTGTGATGAACCACCACTACGATGACTTCCATCAGCACTAGCTTCCGCGGGTTGTACTGGCCGGCGCCCCCCGCCACCCACACCACCACGGGCCAGCCACCGCCTCCGGATGGCACGTGGACATCTAGCTCTAGACAGTCTTCTGTACTGGACACGGCCGAGCATTGGCACTCCTTGGAATGTCTTATGCCGGACCAGAAAGGGGCTAGCCCGGCTTTCTGCAATTGTTTTGAAAACCAATAGGGATGAAAAAGGAACAGATGATAGTCTACGCCTATGATATCATCAGATTATTATCTGATATTGTCCTATAGCTATGTAGAAATCTGTAGCTGAGAGGTAAAGAGTAACAACCGCCATATCCAAAACTTTTCAGGATGAGCTTTTGAAATGTTTGTAGCGGGAGTTTTGTTGTTAAATGCTAATAACTTGTAATGCTTTAATTTAACTAGAGATTTTTTAATGTATTTCTATACAAATATACTATAACTATAATGTTATTCAATTGATAAAATTGAATTATAAGTATTTATATAAATAATGGACTTATTATTCATTACCACCAAAAACGTTAATTATTTTTATTCATTTTCAAAACATAATAATAATAAGTCACATACAAGTCGCCTATTATTCATCATTGTGTGTACTATTTTTATAATTAGGTTACCAATAAAAATCAAACAAAGCTGTATTAAAATAATTTAAGAAATTCCTATCAGTTTAACTGAATTTTTAATATTTTTATATTATATATTCACGCTGGCCATTGACATGGGGCAGGTTTTTATAAAAATCGTAAAATATTTGAGGAATTCATGTTAAAGTTTTTGCAGGTCTTAAAATTTATTTGTTGAAATTGCGTTTAAACCGGTTCTTACAATATACCATCATCTGTACATATACCATATCAATGAATGGTACATTTTGTCCATTAGTTCCTTTCTTTCTATTGATAAAAGATGATGTTTTGCTGTCATGTAAATGTGCGAAATTTTTGAAATCTTCAATTTCCATATTGATAACATCTATTGGCAGTTTAGCTGATGAACAAGCTCTAACAACCTGCTGCCAGTCCCATGGAGCTGCAGTCGAAAATTGCCTAAGCCTGTTCTTGTGTCATACACGCACAATACGCACATGGACGTAGACGGAATTCACTCATTGGACGAAAGACACAAGAACAGGCAAAGGCTATTGTCGATTCCAACTTCGTAAATACTTATGTTCAATGACCTCTAAATGTGTAATAATTTTCAGCAACTACTAATAGCAAGCATATACTCGTAAATGCATGTTTTTGTTTTGCCCTGCGCAGTTGTCGGACCAAATTACTACCGCTTTAACATTTAAATTCTCAGCAATCCATAAACCATTTCATGAGGCCTGATGCCAGTTCATTTCCACCTCTTCCAGCTTTTGATTCATCCCACATACCTCATGTACATTTACCTATTAGAAGAACTGTCCAAAATTGTATAGTTTAATGTCCACAATTTCCTAAGATAAAACCTTTGTCCATTTGTGAGCAGAGGTCTAGGAATGCACTTTTGTAGGTCGACCATCAAAATTTTTTCAGAGCTATTTATTAGACTGCTTTCTTTGTCTTCTGCTTTTCTTTTGTATCTGCTTGCTGCTTCTTCCATGTATTTTTTTTCTTTTCTGTTCGCAAAAAGGCGCGAACGTTGCGGGGTAACGAATAATAAGTCCGGATTGAGTGGCGCTGCAGTTCATGCGCTTGGACTTGTTATCGACCGCTCGTATCAACTTTTGCCACAGCGTCAGAGGTAAACTATGTTAAGGGTTAGTATTACGATTTACTTCTAAAGCTACAACTGACTTATTACTGTTTCATTGGCAATAAATTATAAAATATTGCCGATAGGACTTATAACTTTTTACCACGTCATAGAGCGCACATTTATAAAGCAAAATTTGTAAAAAAACGATTTTGACAAAAAGTGGACTTGTTATTCTTTACCTCTCAGCTACAGAAATAAGCTAACAGAATATTAAGCGCTTCTGAACTTAGAAATCTCTCTTAAATTTTTACCAATAGTAATTAAGTTAGAACATAAAACAGCCATTTTTTTCTTTATCGTCTAACATACACCTTTAAAATAATGTAAAGAAGCTAGAGAAGCGGCATTACAGATAGAATAGCATACTTGCCTTGAATTTCATGTCAACAGCCGTGACCGTGGCGTAAGGTATTCCTCGGTAGGAGACGTACCCGTCATGTTCTTCGCCGATCAACACACCCTGAGCTGTACTGATCAAATTCTGACCCTGACCCAGTTCCACTAACCCAACTACCACCAACAACAAAAACATTCCGAACCCCTTTTGGGAATTCCCATAAAAGCTAAATATACTAAATATTGTTATGAATTCGCAACAGAGTTCGCACGCACCTCGCACGCGACAATCACTCACGCTACTTATTGCGAACTCATTTTGCTGTATGTAGGTAAAAATAAATTTTAGTTTCAAATAGTGCTGGCTTTTTATGAGTAATAGTCCGGCCAAATATGATCAACAAATAAGTGTGAAGTTACATCAATTCTCAATAAGCTGAAAATCGGTGAAATCGTTCAAAATATATTATAAACAAAATCAGAAAGTTCCCCATAGGGGGAGGGATGGGTTACATCAATTCTCAATAAGCTGAAAATCGGTTAAATCGTTCAAAATATATTATAAACAAAATCAGAAAGTTCCCCATCCCTCCCCCTATGGGGAACTTTCTGATTTTGTTTATAATATATTTTGAACGATTTCACCGATTTTCAGCTTATTGAGAATTGATGTAACTTCGAATGTCTAAATTGACCGGACTAAAGTTCAAAAGTTGAGCTCTACAATAATTTAACGTAATCTAACTTGGTTGTTTTCATTTATTAAAACAAAACAACGAAGTGTACCTTCAATAAAACATGGTTTATGTGGTTATTACCTACAAAATAATGCATCTACGTATCTACCTTCATCTCTACAAACATTACGGATTTAAAAAACTCCATTAAATTAAATAATCGAATGAACTGAACCTAATATTAATTCTTCAGTAAAACTCGTCTAAGAGTAGCAATTTAGTCTTAATCACTATTATCAATAAAATCCTTTATTGAGTAAATTACAAGATTAACACATCACATCACACTCTACTACATAACCCTTACATAAATGTGATGTGAATTTTAGTTTTAAATAAAATGCATGAGTTAAAACATTTACCTCATCTCTATGTTTATTGGTTGGAGCTCGCATGCGCCATTATTGTTGACAGTTTCATATTACAACAATACACAGTGAAAGTGATTTCATAATACATTACAAACACTATTCTCTCGTTGCTATGTACACCAATTATAAGTAGGTATTTTAGCAAACAATTGAGATTTGCTGTAAAATTATCTTTACGTACATAATCTTTACATAATGTATATACGTTTTCTAGAAAGGAGCGTAGTTTGAAGTGTTCATTATAATTTTATGAGATTTGTAATGAAACCAACAGGAACCATAATAATGTTATATTATATTCTATATACATACCTTACGATACGACTATTTGTATAGGTTTACAAAATAAGCTAGATAAGTCAAGCAACAAAAACATATCGTTACAAGTATTTTATCCATAACCTTATCAAATTATTCTAATTAAACATGACTTGAGAGCTAATGACTAATTCAAAGGACATCCTTAGAAGGCATCATCAAACAATACTGAGTACCTTTCACCATATGTTACTGTTTCTGCGGATAATTGGATTATTGGACGTCAACTTTGGACCTCCTACACGGTGTCATTACATCCCCAGCCACAGCTCAAGCTTTAACCACTAATCAGTCTGTTCATTGTCCACGCTTAAAATTACAAAATTGTTCCAAAACCCTATCACACCAATGATTTCACCCTCCTCTAGAGTGACAAATGACAACGATTTCCATCCATGGACGATTTATTCAGTTCACTTCTATTTCACAGTCCTTACAGTCCATTAATTAGATAGATTATCGAAGAAGGTGAGCATGTCCCTAAATCTGTCGATGATGTCCCGATTGCGGAAGATGGGCTGCTCTATATCCTGGAAGGTCAGATGATGCAAGGTCGTCGCCGGCCATGCTGACTCGTTGTTACACACCGGGTTGCTGCAAGTGGAACCTTCGTATTACAATCCAATATTTATTATGAATGAAGCTATGCTTTCTGCGTTATTATAATACAAAAATATTTTTTTATATCTTGAAGACTGAAATGAACTTGTAACTAAAGGCAAAGAAGAACTTATTGAACTAAATTTACCGAAAATATTACACTGTAAGTCTTCCTTCACTGTTAAAAGAGCTATGATATTACAGGTACCAAGTTTCATAGCAGTTCCTCCATATAAACAAAAGTTTGAGGGTCTTACCTGCAATGCATGAAGTCAACGACAAAGTTGGTCATCCAGTCCTTCATGTGATCATCCCTATGCACGGGCGGCAAGGAGTTGTGCAAGCCGAGCACGGAGTTGGTCCGGAACACGTAGGTGAGGTCCTCGATGTGCGCGGCGCCGCGGTACTCCGTGCCCAGCGCCGCGTGCACCGGGCTCTCCCTACTCTCGTACGAAAACTGAACAATAGGACAATTTCATGATATAGAAAACATTTGAGAAATTACTATATTTATTTCTTCGCTTGGCTTCAATAATAAATTGCACTTTCAGTTTAAACATCATAAATAACACTACAAGAGCTATTCCACGTTTTGGATCCCTTCAGTGACAGTGTAGACGTCGAACGATGTATTTTTGAAACCAGCGCGGTATGTCTGTATATTGTCCAGGCAACATAATGCTGGGTGAAATATTAACCCTTACTGTACGCAAGTAAAATTAAATCACCTGGTAGAGGTAGAGCGGCGCCGAGGCCGGCCCCGCCCGCGCAGGCACCAGCTGCAGCGCCGGGTATTGGTAGTAGGCCTCCGTGCAGAAATTAATGAAGCCTTGGGTCGTCACCGGCCCCTCGTAGTAGCGCCGCAAGATCTTCTCGCTAATGCGCGGCGTACGCTCTGGCAGCGTCGTGAACAGGAGTTGCACCGGCACGTTGATGATAGGGTTCTTAGACACGCGTTCCGCGATGTTGATCTGATCGAGCCGTGGTCGGAACACCTCGCACTCTGCGCTCGTGAACCCGACGATCAGAGGCACGTCCGCCCCGCGCCCCCGCTTCATCAGCGCCTCGGGGTAGTCGTCCAGCACGCGCGTCACGCCCGGGAAGGCCGCCTCCACCGTCGGCGCGAACGTCAGCAGTCCAAACTGGTCCAGCAAGACCTTGTGCGCCTCGTGGATCTTCCGCACGGGCATCTGCACGAGGCGCCGGTGCACGTCCGCGGCATCCGTGGAGTTGATGCCGAGGAGAGCGAGCAAAGACTCGGATAGCATCGCTGCCATCACAGGAGACGGGCTGTAGAAGCTGGAAATCGCTGTTCCACTCATTAGAAATGCTCTGGAAAGATGAAAACAGAAAACATTGAGAACTGCGGATTCTACTGTCTTCTATTGTTCATTTTGTTTTATTGTGTACTAGCGGCCCATCCCGGCTTCGGCTTTCCTCTTTATAATATTAGCATAGATAATGGTATAATTTTTAGTTTGTTTGTGTAATAATTATTTTATATGCATTTCTATGATCTGAAATACATGAATAATAATAATTATCATCACAGCCTAAGTAGACCGTAAGTAGAGTTCTGCTAGGCAAGCCGCGTGCCTTATGAGATCTCAGCCTCAGATCAACTAACATCAGTAAGTTACCTCTTGAACAGTCCCTTGGTGGCTTCGCTCAGCGTTAACAGATGCGCACTAGTAGCCCCGGCGCTCTGCCCCATGAGCGTCACATTGTCAGGGTCTCCCCCAAAGGCGCGCGCGTTGCGCTGTACCCAGCGCAGGAGCGACACCTGGTCGCGCAGGCCCTGGTTGCCGGGGATCTCGCTCGAGTTTAGAGATAGGAAACCGAACACGTTCAATCTGAAAACAAGACAGAAATTTATAAAGAATTCAGTGTGAAAACGACAAATACAGCAATGTGTCCTTATTGCAACGAATGTTAATCAATGCAAATGTCTAAATATAATAAAAGTCATTATTAAAAATATTCTCGGGTATTTATCGCGTTAATTTCAACGCGTTTACGAGTACATTCTTTGGCGAAAGAGTGTAATCCTATTCATATCACGTAAGTTCAAAAACCTATGAAACGAAGTGTTGTTGATTATAAAAGAAATTCAATCAAGTTCACAATTTTATTTCTATTATCAGTAGAGAGTTTGCTTCTTCGCACTACGTATGGGACATTTGTTTTACAACTGGACAAAAATTAAAATATTTGCGAGAACATGATCGTCCTGCTTAGCCGTAGCTGTGCAAATAGTTCAGTGTTGCATATCCCGCTTCTGGTATTACTGACCTATAGTTGAAGGTGATGACGATGACGTTCTTGGAGACGAGGTACTCCGCGCCGTGCAGGTCGGAGTCCCCCGAGCCGCTCATGAAGCCTCCACCGTGGATGAACACTAGGATGGGCAGCCCACCTTGAAGAAAACATTGTAATGTTTATCGCTGCAGATGGGGTGCCGCGAGAAATATATATCTATCTATTTGTTACTCAACCGCAGTGATTAAACTTTTCTTTAATAAAATAATACGAGTACCATACCATTACGGTATCGAAATTATAAAACCAAAAATACTCTTTAATTGTATCAATGGCCCGTATGTATATTCAATGAAGTGAGTTCTACCTGTCGTGTAAGGTGCGTGGAGGTCCACCGGCACTGACTGCGTGTAGTCAGGCAGTGCGTCGATGGGCACGTGTATGTTGGCGTGAATGCAGGCCTCGCTCATGCCTTGAGGCGTTGCCAGCCTTCCGTAGATGACGTCGCTCTGGTAGCACACCGGCCCGTCTTCTGTCGCGTCGAACAGCTGCTCGCCCCATGGCTCCACCGGTTGGAGTTCCTGGAAGGCACAGCACACCACATTCGTTACGATGGGAGAGTACAATCATGTATGGAAATGAACATGATTTTCTACATAATTGCAATATTTGAGCGATCCATCACCTATCTCAAACCATAGCGCAGTTGGCTGCATTAGGACGAAGATAATCAGATATTGGTCAACAAATGAAAACACTTTGTCGTGTTGTTGTTCGACGTAAATAACTGTATGTAGATATGACAAGTTTCTAGCGGACTCTAGTGCGTATCGATGGATTCGACACGGGCGGCAGGTTCTGGCGCTGGCTAGCGATGTTTATGAATTAGGAATATCTATTTACCCTAAACCGTAGGTCTCCGAGCGGCTGCTTCCCGTAGGGCACTCCTCGGAAGCTGGCGTAGATGGCGCCGTGCTCGGCCCAGCGCTCCAGTCCGCACACCCAGCCCGCCTCGGTGCGCGCGCGCACGCGGCATCCGAACGACTCGCTCTGCACGGACCATGCTGCAACCAAATAAACTGAATTTAACAAACATGTAGTATATAGTAAACTTTTCAGCTGCGTATAACAAGTGTTTACTTGAGAGGACGCGGGGCGGAGAGTGGCCGCTAGTTCGGAATGAGACGAGACTGGCAAGCATTTTGTCCCCTCTATATCTCAATCATTATTCATCTTTAGGACTTGCTATCTTGAATCAGGAATCTTAAATTTCAGAATTAAATACCTATGTATTTTGATGTAGTAATTAAATTGTTCAGAACCAAAAAGTGCCATGTTTTTGATTAGCTGGTTTTCATTGAAGGTGATGCCAATATCTGAACGAACTGGGCTATTCTTCAGATTTATTTTTTGATTTATTTCATTTACAAGATATTCAGTTCTCATCTTTGTATGACAATAATACTTCTTTGTTTGTAGCCTAAACCAAAGCAAGCATAAATCAATTTCAATGTTTTATTCATAGTTTATGCTGCAATGTAATTAAATCCTCCGAAATACGCGCCACAACACAATCATCAAAATTCAGTTGAATCAAGTTGAATGGACATCGAAAACCTAATACCTACTTTATAATATAAAATAATGAGATGAGTTCTGTACAAGATGGTGAACTTTGTAGGAAACAAAATGTCATTCATCGCGCATTTGCTTTGTTTGTATCCACTAAGAACACTGACCTGCAAAATCTATCACAGGCGTCAGTAGAGCCCTTGTTCTCGGGTCATGCGCAGAGTGCATAGAACCGTAGATCAAGTGACCAGACCATGATAAGCAAAAGGTTGTTGATCTAAGCTGCATTTGTTGTCTCTCTACCTATCAGTCACTCCGTAACAGCAGTTTGTTTGTGAACACCACCACCTTGTACCACATCGCACTTTCCTCCGCGCTGTCCATTGACATTATCAACTATGCACTATTGTTTACATTGAGGTTCTTGATCTGTATGATACTTAAACATCTATGATCAACGATTCCGTCCGTTCGTTCCATATCCAGAAAGGTATACAGTGATCAAACTGACATATTTAGCGGGGCTGGCGAAGTTGTGCATAGATGTCGCTCCATACAATAATATAAAATGACATAATGTATACATACAGACATAGGTAACTATGCTACTTTCTAAGTCGAACAAACGCGTGGGATAAGTTAAAATGAGTATTAATGTTTGCACTGCCAACCAAAGCTTTAAAATATAGAGGTACAGCGACACGACGTTGATATTATTCTTATTTAAATTAAATAAGCGCATCTGATTAACATCTGCAGGCAATGCTTTCACTAGGTACAGGTAGATGGAATAGGCAGCTAAGTTATTGACGTCAAGATAAGAAGGAACCACCACAATAATGTACACACCAAACTTTACAAAAATAATTCTTGAAACCCCAAAAAGAAAGCTAGGATATGGAAAATATTTTACTCTCCGTGGCTGGTTACTATTTCTTAATTTTTTAGGGTTTTGACATCGGTTTCAAAACCTTTACGGGATCACTTTCACATCACATCACATCGTTTTGAATCCTTAATATCTAAAAACTACTACTACGAAACTACTGCAGCTATTGACTTGAAATTTGAAATGATAATACATTTTGTGCGCCCGCACAGATTTAAAGAAAAATAAATGAAAAATCAAAATGAAGATTTTCAGTACAAATTTTGAAATCGAAATTTTAAATGGGACCTACAGAGTCGAAAGTAATCAAATGAAAGGTATCGGTTTGTAGATTTCAAAATAGTTTTAGAAATTTTATTGAGAGCAAAAATCAAAGGTATGGATTTCGAAAATTCAAAACAGGTTTTGAAAATCGTCTAAGTTTCATACTTAGTGAAATATATATTAAATATTTGTATGAACTAGACATGTTAATAAATAATATAAATGAATGGTTTAAAGTAAACAACCTACTTTTGAACATAGAAAAAACTAATATTGTAAGGTTTTTTCTAGGAAATGGCCAAAGTATTGATCCCGCCCATGAGTCCATTGTTAAAAACTCAATGAATGTATTGAATGATGTTAAATTTTTAGGTATTAAGATAGATAGTAAGTTGACATGGATTAATCACATTGACTCCCTTGTGGGAAAACTTAAGTCGTCTGCTTATGCAATAAAAACTATTCGTCAGCTAAGTGGAGTACAGACTGCTAAGGCTGTATATCACGCATACTTCCACTCCGTCATGAAATATGGCATACTGGCCTGGGGAAATGCAGCCCAATCAAACCGAGTTTTTATATTGCAGAAGCGAGCGATAAGGTTTATTCTGCAAATGCATAAACTAGAGTCTTGTAGGGAAAAATTTAGACAGTTAAATATCATGACATTCACCGGAGAATATATATTTCAAAATTGTATTTATGCTAAAATTCATGCAGAAGAATTAGACCTACAAAGTGACATCCATAATTATGATACACGCAAAAAACAAAATGTAGCTATCCCGAACCATAGACTAGCAAAATTAAACAGGAGCTTTATTTACCTTGGTATAAAATTGTATAATAAATTACCTTTACATATAAAGAAACTAAATTTTAAGAGTTTTTGTGAAAAAATCAGAAGTTTTTTAATACTGAAATCTTTTTATAATATTGAGGAAGCTATTGCTGATGAATTTTATATGTAATCATTATTTTATTCATACTATTGTATATGACTTTTCCGAGTGTACGTGATTGTATCAAAAAGGAATAAATAAATGAAATGAAAATACGTTGAAAAAAGTCGAAAAATGAATTGTATGTTGATTATATGTCTGATTGGGGGAGTGGTTTATCTAGGACATGCTACACACTACGCATCCCTACGATAAAGACTGAGTGACGGGACAATGGGCTATAGCCCAGGGCACACTGACGCAATAAGATATTTCCTCATGATCAACAGATACAAAACTAAACATTGAAATACAAATGAATAGAAGCAACACCTCCTACAAACAACAACAGTCGTACGCCGGTCCTTGAAGGTGTTGGCTCCACAGGGCTCGTGCAGACTCCGGCGTGCGCGGTGCTGTATATACCAAGTCTCAGACGCGTAATATTAACGGTAAGCACAGCTCACATCACAAATATATACCTAAGTGTGTCTATACACATAAATATTATGTAATCTATGTATTGTAAGATGTTAAGAATAACACAATGCAATACCTACAATATCTTTACTGACAACACCATGTTATATATGTACGCCACATATTTATATCTAGTACTCATAACTTAAACTCTAATTAGTTTAGGACTATAGAGAATGTGTGGATTTTCCATGATATTTTTTGTTATTTTTAAATAAGGAAGTCCTGGTTGTATTTATTAATATATGGACAGTTTCATTTTCACAGCTTGTAGAAAAAATCAAAGATGACTATTAAGATAAGAATGTCACAATACGTAAGGTCGTTGCTCTGGTTTTCGCTAAATGTTATTCCGCCTAGTAACACGCATCAGGTGACACATTGAATGTGCTAAAATCGTTAGTCCATTAAACCGGTTGTTGAGAACTAAACAGAAACGATTTTTTTATAAAACTAGTTTAAATTCAACAATAGTTCTTAGTAAAATTACCCATTGTTTTCTTGTTCGAAAAACTTAAAACATTCCACACTTATATTAGTCCTAATACAGGTACTCCCTGAAAGTTGACAGCATCCAACAACAGGTTAGTAAGGAACTATTTCCCAGAGCAACAGTACCCATAGAAGAGCACCTTATCGCACGAGTATACTCTTTACGTGTTATTTGAAATTAAATTGTAATCAAATTAATTGTGAATTTGAAGAGCGCAGCGGCTTCGTAGAGGCTCTACGCGGGTTCCTGGAATACTTATTGACTGGTCTAGTGGCGAGCAGCGCGCGTTCAGCCACCATTTTGTTCGAGTTTCATAAACTAAGTGGAGCTTGTCTTATGCATTTTTGTGGCTGAAACATTGTTTGAAATCTAATTTGTACATTTTTTAAGTTATTTTTATAAAATAGCATCATCGAAAGGAGGTCAAAACTTTTGAAACTACATTATAATCATACATAATATATCACGGGATCATGATAAATATCCCGATATTTACAGGGTCTATTTCTAAGTATGTTTTTTAAAACAAATAAAAAAACCACGTCGATTTCTTCACCATGTATAATTTTTTAGCCTAAAAACAGTGTAAAAAGGGTTTCGACGTAGATTTTAGTTTTTAAAAACAATCAAATTATTGTGTAATGTTGAGACCGCTTCCACAAAAATAAGCAAGAACGTATTAATATTAGGTATTTTAGGATCGTGGAACTGGTTCTCATGATTATCTAAATGCGGAACAGATAAAATAGACTTTCGACTTTGAACTTCGGTATTTAGTTTTCGCCTGTTATTGCTCAGGCTGTTGTTGACCCAAAGGTTTAAGTTGTTCGTCAAACAAACAACGTGCCAGTAATGCTGTTTTGTGGTTAATTAGTTAATTGTTTAGTGAAAATAATCGCTAGTTGACCTGTGCCCGTTGCATTGATATCGGCAGTATCGGCACCTGGTCCATTTGATTGTAGGTGTAAACCCGTGTGAGATAACTTGTTTACTGCCGTTATCTGATAACGTGCGCAAGCGCCGCCGCCCCGCCCCGCGCCCGCCGCGTGTAGCCGTTGTCAAGGGGGCGGGGGCGGTGCTACTGAGCTTTTCCTACTTCATTTAAGCTTTATAATAAAGCATTTAAACAAAAAAATAATTTGGGGTCGAGCAGCGGTGGTCTAAAGTTTAGAAAATAAGCAAGGTTATATTTTAAATCATCATTATTATCATCATCATCATCATCATATCAACCTCAGAATGCTCACAGTTATCGATATCATTTAAAGCTGTTCTGAACTTTTGCTCCTACATGCTATTATTGTTTTTCTTAATGCCGATGATGCTACAGGTACCTAAAGCATCATCAGAAAGAAAAAATAAATGTATAAGTAGATGCTTAAAAGAAAAATAAACGGATAATATTCATAAAAACCTCTTTAATTACCTGAATCGTGTCCAACAAAACATTACAACAGCTTTAATATACATATAGAAGCGATACATAGAGCTGCGATACTTAATACATACCAAGAAAATTAATTCAGTTGGCAGTGAGCTTCACCAATTACGGAATGTTTCGTCCGGGGTAAACAGACTCTTTAAATAATAAACAATATCTAGCCACAAACGAAATATGCCTGTCGAACTGATGAATCTGTGTCGATACAAAGGATCTTATTAAACTAGATACAAACAACATTACCAAAGTAACAGAGCTTGTGTAGTTGCTTGTATGTGGTATATACCGCCTAGCGCCTGTGCTGTTTTACAATTGATAGGTACCTAGCTCCATTTATCGTCTAATATTTTAAGACAAGATTTAACGTAAACCTACGAATTAACATCACTATAAGATCACATCGGTGAAAACGTCAATAAGAAACCAAAATATGTGCATTTCCCTCCGTCACTAGTATGAAATGGTATTGTTTAGATTGTCGTAAAGATGTAGACACAAATAGCGGACTCACCCCCGACGAGAACACACAAGAGCACCGCGGCGGAGGCGTCCATGTCGACCACTCGCTGAGCACGACTGCCGCCGCGCCGCACACTCTCTCTATTTATTTACTTACTCACATAGGTACCTATATACCTTACCATTGAAGATACATTTGTCACTGAAACCGGGGGCTTAAAGAGAACTTATGAAACTATTCTTTTCTGCGACGCGACGTAGGGTTCGAAGTGAATGGTAAAGCTTACTATCCGACTTGGTTCCCGCTTTTTCCTAAGCAAGTTTTTAAAATTTTACTTATAAGTACAGTCGTATTTATTAGATTTCTTTGATACATTATTTACCAAAACCTATTACGGCGTTTTGTTATTTTGAACTAATAAAGATTATCACCCCATACAAAAACATCTACATCTACTCGAAAGAATATTATCTTAAAATGTAATGTTGGTGTTTTGCTATGATCACCCAAGTACTGTACAGTACCCACCCATTCGCTGTTCAGGACTTCAATCCAAAAGCTTCTAATACTGTTAATCTAATAAAATTTCTTCCTCAGTCTTATCTGGTATGCCTTGCTGAGTTCCCTCTACACGATGTCTTGTTGATATAGTAGGTGCTACCCATTCCGACACGACGTAGACCTAAGCAATAGTTACGTAGTTGGGTCAGTTCAGTAGGGGACTGCATGCGTACAAACCGTACCTAAATATCTGACCCGCCTGGCCGTCTGCACCTCTTGTTGATACCTAACGTGCCTATACCTAACTGATAAGCGACATCAAATCACTTGAATCACTTTACACGTGGTGTCCCGACTGACCCAGGGTCGTTGGCACACGGAACGCTGCAGCTGATAACGATGCGTCTCCGGGATCCAGGAATCATCTTAATAATATCTCAAAAGATCGCCTCAAAATCAATAGATAACTTTTATTTCTTTAGGCTTACAAATAATCTCATAAATAAATAAAATTTTAATATATTGCCTGATCTTCAGTTCGCGCTTATAATATAGTTGCCATGCTAGAATACAATCGACATGGGGAACGGGTGGAATTTTATGAAAATTGGTCTATATATCTTTGATATTTGTACACCTAGGCTAAGTAGAGCCGAATAAAATTTCCCTCTCAAATCTGCCTCGTCAAAACTATAATTCATTCCACAATCAAAGAAAAACCAAGGGCTGCGAGAATTCGGAACTATCTTACTCTTTATCTGTTTATATTAAGTACCTAGTAGTTTTAGATACAAAATTTTATTTATATTACTTATGTAAGTTATGTAACCAGAGGAATGTAACATTCGAGTCAAATCCTCAAGGGCTTAACGAATGTTAATGTTTAATAATTAGAATAAGTTTTTTAAGAATAAATAAAAAAAAAAAAAAGAACATAGGATAGCTAAAGTGCATTCTGCATGAGAAATGGGACAGGTTATGTTTACAATAAAAAACAACTAGGTATATTGAGTAACTATTACTTTTGATAAATAAATTTCTTAAACCCTAACTATTATTATTTTACCAAAAAATAAATAGGCTTCGAAATACTTCACAAAATCGTTTTAGTACCTCAGATTCAGTTTCATTGCTGCTTGTACCATGGTTTGGCGAGGACCTCTCTATATAAGTATTACTACTTAGTATCCACTAAGAAAATCGCTATGTAGGTATAACTTTTTTGTTGCGGGAATGAAATGTTTTCCTCCTTTTTAACACTTCAGCAAAATCAAGCTATCAGATATTTTCTCTGGTCATACCTTGTCCAGCCATTTTCTATACCATTCGACTTCTTTATTAAAATTATGCAAATCGTGTTAATGAAAAGAACTTGAATTTATTTGAAATCAAATAACGCCACAACTAACATTGCTGGGATGTGCGACATTAAACCGAACGCAGGCAAATTTCGGTCTCGAAATCGCTGCTCCAATACGGATCAATGGATGTAAATGAATGGATCTCTTTAAAAATCGCATGGCGTCTCAGCAGGGTGACTGGATCGATGTTGTAGGCGAGATACTACTCTGTCATCTTGACAGAGTAGTATCTCGCCTGTACCGGGAAAAGATCAATAATACACAAAATGTTAGTTATTCATCTAATTTTATTTTATCGCCTTCAAAGTATGCTCCTTCAGAAACGATACACTTACGCCAACGAATAGTCCAATCATCAAAACATTTTTTAAACGCTTTTTCCGGAATTGAATTCAGTTCTCGTCGCGAATTATCCTTTATGTCTTCTACCGAATGAAAACGTGTGCCACGAAGTGGTAATTTGAGTTTAGGAAAAAGGAAGAAGTCGGCTGGAGCCATATCTGGTGAATAAGGTAAGGCTCGATAGTATTTGTTGAGTTTTTGGTCAAAAATTTGTTTACAATTATGGCCTTGTGCGAAGGCGCATTATCGTGATGCAAAATCCAAGAATTTTCTTTCCACAAATCTGGCCTTTTTCGCCGAATTTGCTCTCTTAAACGCCGCATAACGCTCAAATAATATTCTTAATTTACCGTTTCACCTTCCGGCAAGAATTCCGAGTGCACAACACCTCGATAGTCAAAGAAAACAGTCAACATGACTTTAACTTTTGATCGACTTCGGCGTGGTTTTTTCGGTTTCGGTTCAGTTGGGAGTTGGGAGGCGCCACTCCGAAGCCTGTTGACTAGGTTGCATGTCAAACTCGTAAACCCACGTCTCGTCACCAGTAACAATGCGTTTCATGAATGTTGGGTCGGAATTGACTCGTTCTAGCATGTACTCAGCGACTCATATGCGATTGAGTTTTTGGAGAAAATTCAGGTCTTTTGGGACTAGCCGAGCAGCAACATGTTTCATACCCAAGTGATTATTTAAAATGGTGCGGATCGACTCGTGAGACACAGAAAGTTCAGCGGCTATCTCTCTCAAATTTGAATGAGGATTTTCAGTCACTAATTCCTTCACTTTTGCGACGTTAACTTCAGTTGAAGATGTTGATTGCCTACCAGAGCGAGGCAAATCTTCTATCACATCTCGACCGCTTTTAAACGTTTTGTACCACTCATAAGGTACGGGATAGGTCAAATCACTTTAACATCTAATTAGACTCTGCATCATGATTATGAATGTATGCGGGTTAACTGCAACCTAGTTCTTGTTAGAGGAACACCAACGTATCATCCCTTAACGACGGGTGAGTGCGGTTCGTGTCGCGCCCTTTCGTCTTCCCTTTTGCAGTCCTACAAATCCCTTGGATGATAATCACGTTCCCAGCGTGCGGAATAGGATTACTTAAAACGAAGAGAAAAGAGTTGAAAAAGCCTTAAAGCAGCCTGCGCTTTCTATCCTAACAATGTAATATTTATTTATTGCAAAAGTCTGACGCTAGTCCTCCCAATTATTATTATCACACCAACAAAGAGAGAAGACGGAACATCTCTGAGGCTGAGGCTGAGTCTCATGTAATGTGTGCTAATGGTCGGCCGCCCGTCTGGCCGTGTGGGGGAGGACTTGTATGTCCTGTGCTGATTCATTACATTGTAGCTCCGCATGCAGCTCCTTCCAAATATGCTCATTTTCTTTCGGTCATGGTAGTGGAGGAAATTTATATAACTAATTGTTAAAACTCGTATAGCTTTTGGCAAATATTACAAACTTTTTTATTAGAATTGCAATTCTTTCACACGTTGGCTACTTTATTGAACTTTTCATACGTACCCATTTGAAAATATTTGAAACCCTTTTTTGAAAATATTATGTCGCCTATTTTTAAATCGGTCCATTAGTTTCGGTTCTATTCAATCCAAACAAACACAATCAAATCTTCTTTCCGCTTTATAATATTAGTATAGATTAGTACTCGTATAGATAAAATAGATAACATTTCAGGATTAACTTATCAAATAACTCTGGCTCTATACTCAAAAATCCAAGTGTAAACTTCCCCAATACCGAATGAATATGGGTCAATGTCGTCGCCGAATATGGGTCAATATCATCTGAAATGTGCAATGCCGCCCCGCCCAAGGCGGCCGCTGCCTAACAACAGATACCAACGCACACTGAAACTATCGCAGGAACTTTAATCGACGCTGTGGAATGAACTAGTCTTAATTTTAGACCAACCGGAAGACTATCAAGATTAAATTAATTATTAATTTTGATTTAAAATTCCAATTACTGTATTTTAATATTCTTATAAAATAAGTACTAAGACTAGTCAAAACAGTAGATAAGTATAAAAACTGGCGACCCGCTCCTGCTGCACGGGTGCAATGCTGATACAAAAACCTTCGTCTTGATTCTCTCTATATACTCGTATTCAAACACCGCATCTAAATCCATCGCGTATTCGCGTAGTTTTCAAGAACCAAGCATACATTGGGACAAATAGAAAGACTGCGGAAAGTGACTTCATATTATACCATGGTAGTGATAAGGAAAAGGGTGTATTTGATTTTCTCTTCAATTAATTTTTTTGTCCATGAGTGGAAAAAGTTAAAAAGAAACCACTGGTACAGTTACTATATCACTTATGTGTCTAATACATGTTCATGTTTGTTGTGTAAATCTACGTTAAATGTGATTTTGGTACATCTCAATATTTATTTAACCTATTTAAATATATAATAATATTTTATGCCTAAAGCACAACATTCAATTTCTTACATGCTATTGTCGGTGGAATGGAGCGACATCTGGCCACGCGTTAACATCATTGATGTTTTAAATTATACATCGAGTAAAAAGCTTTTGATAAGATTTTGTTATAAGTATGATTTAAATTTACGAATAAGGACTAATTTCCTTCAGATGGAAGCTTTAGAAGCTTTTCCAAATTATTTCCTACCCTAAGGAATAAGCATTAGAATTTACAAGGTAGCCCTTAAGTTATTATTACAATGCAATAATGGGATTTGTTCTGGTTTCTTGTATATCTCGTGTAACCATCACAAACTTTCAAAAAGCGATCTCTGTTTTTGGGCATGTATAGGTACATTAGGTTTTCATAGATGCATCAATATCAAATAACTAACTCTCAAAGATTCGCGTGGCTTTAATTTATAAATTGAGTTCACCACCGTATTTTGTAGAACAAAAAAAAAGATAGTTTCAACGTCTGCCGCTTGTCCCCAAATCAAAATAAAATACTACATGACCTAATGACATAGTACATACTGAACTGAAATAAAATATCCTAGCTTAGAAGTATTTTCATCGTATATTTATGAAATTGTTCGAACTGAACATAATTAGGCTGCTGAACGACCTTTTAATATAATAATATATTAAACACAATTGTTTCGTTTCCCTCGGGATCCCGCCGAAATTTTAATTTGATGCGATACTATTGACTAATGTTGTGATTATAATTAGCAAACAGCAAAATAATAATAATCGTAAACAACACAACAAGTTCATAGGCAGGCACCAAATGTGCCAGAAAACATTCTACGTAGCTTTGATGGTTTGTAACTTTTTTGAGCTATAGTTTCGTTTCACTGATTATTGTAGTCCATTGATGTGCTAATAGGGCATGCATTCCGAAATTCCGGAATTTCGCAACTCCGGAATCTCGGACAGTTTTTTACTATATTTCAATTCCGGAATTGAGTCGAATATCGTAATTCCGATATTAATAAAAACACTGATCCCAACTACCTTAATCCTACACACGCCGTGTCCTCCGAGCTCGAAATAAACGATTCATCGTCTCCTGCTGACGAAGACGTTGCAGTTGATGAACCAACTCTGCAAGAGCAGCTAGACAAAGAACTGGATGAATGCAAAAAAAGTCGCAAGAATCTAAGGTCAATTTTGACCTTGCAGGGTTCGTGAAAGTAGAGAAATAAATGTGTTATTTATAACGGAGGACAACGAGGTGTGCATCTAGCGTGTAGCGTTTGTGTGTCGAATGTGAAAGAGTATTTTCGAGTGCAAGCTACATTTGTAACAGACTTAGAAGCTCGCTCTCTTGTTATTCTTGAAAACGCACTACCAAGAACAGCGTTTCCTCTCAAAGTGAAAATTCTATAAGTCAAGTGTTAATCGTTTTCTCAGTTTATTGCCAAATTAATATTGTTGTGTTTATTATTAGCAGAGATAGGAATAGGTAGTGCAATCTATGGCTAATGACCTCAAACATTATCAATAGTATGGATACGTGCCGGAATTCCGGGAAAAAGATCGAGAATCGTTTATGTTACACTTCCGGTATTTTGTAAGTTTCTTTTATAAAATGTAAATATTTCACTAACCGTAAGTTGCCCCCAAGGCGGAGTCCTATCGCCTGTTTTATGGACCTTAGCCGTGGATAAGCTCCTGCGTGATCTGGCAGACCTTCGCATTGATGCGCAAGGTTACGCAGATGACCTTGTGATTGTCGTGCGAGGTTTCTGCCAATCCACCATCTCTGGTATCATGCAGCGAGCTCTCAACACTGTCAGCGACTGGTGCCGTAACAGCGAGCTCTCAGCCAATGCTGACAAAACTGTGATTATACCTTTCACTAACAAACGAAGGCTAGACAAGCTTGTGAAGCCTGTACTCAACGGTAAAATCATAACGTTTTCCACAGAAGTAAAATACTTGGGCGTCACCATCGACCAAAAACTAACGTGGAACACTCACCTAGCCAACGTCTTGCAAAAAGCAAAGATGGCTCTAGGGGCGAGCGGCAGACTAATGGGTAAAAACTGGGGCGTTAACCCCAGGATTGCCCTTTGGCTGTACACTGCTATTGTGAGGCCGATTACAACTTACGCCTCTATGGTATGGTACAACAAAGCCTTTCAGTCCAGCGCAAACACCAAACTGAGCAGACTACAAAGGACTGCCTGCCTTATGGCAACGGGAGCCATGTCCACCTCACCTGGGCTTGCACTTAATGCACTGCTGGGACTTCCTCCTCTTCATATACACATACACAAAGAGGCAAAGACCAGCATGTATAGGGCTTGCATTGGAGGCCGAAGGAACTGGCTCTCCCAGAAAATGAGATCTCTTCAAGACTCAACTCTGGAATCTCCCATCCTGAGCATGACAACTGATGCCATGCTCCCACGCCATGTGTTTGATAAACACTTTACAGTGGAACTGCCTTCCAGGGAAGACTGGCTGAATAGCCAGCTCCCCTGCAAGGATGGGTGCCTAACATGGTACACAGATGGCTCCAAAATGGGATTGGATGTAGGCTGTGGAATATACGGAGAGCGTCCTAGGTTTACCAGGAGCATAAACCTAGGAGAATACGCCTCCATTTCCCAAGCAGAAGTATTCGCCATTCTCGAATGTGCTGATATAAATCTGCAAAAGCGATACTCCAACCAAACTATTTTTATTAACTCCGATAGTCAGGCTGCCCTTCTAGCCTTGGATTCGAAGGTCATCACGTCCAGGCTAGTCGAGGACTGCCTTGCCCTGTCACGCCTGAACGCTCTGGGTTCGAATAACAGAGTTATCCTAAGATGGGTACCGGGCCACGCGGGCATCAACGGCAATGTGAATGCCGACGAGCTCGCACGGTCCGGGGCAATGGGGGCACAGTTTGGACCAGAGCCGTTCTGTGACATTCCTAAAAGCCTGGCTAACAGAATCCTGCTGAACACCTGCTACGAGGAATCCATCAAGCTATGGGAAAATTCCTCGGGCATGCTTCACGCAAAATCACTGTTAAAAGCCTTCGACAAACGGTACACCAACCAAATCCTAGCGCTAAACAGGAACAATCTTCGCACCATAACAAGAGCCCTAACTGGACATTGTCGCCTTAACAAGCACATGTTCAAATTGGGGCTAAGCGACACGAAATCCTGCAGATTTTGCGATGAGGCGGAAGAAACGCCTCTCCATCTGCTAGGAGAATGTGGTGCACTGATGCAAAAGCGTAGCACTCGTTTGGGCAGGCACCTGCTTAGCCCAGACGAACTACGTGATATCACCCCGAAGGATATCCTACAGTTCTTAGCAACTGCAAGGATAAGTAGCGAACTATAACGCCGCGCCTCCGGAGGTGAACCGTTAAAGTGGCGATCACAATAGGCCAACCATGGCCGCAGCGATACTAAAGCCATTAACAGTAAAAAAAAAAAAAAAAACCGTAAGTTATATTATTAGGATAAACAAAACGAAGAACTTTGTTACTGCCTAAACCCCTTCTTCACTTATCGCCGCCGTCGTAAAGTCGAAACAATGCATTCCATAATAATTTTGGTTTGAGGCAGTGTTGCCAATGAAAATTTTTAGGCGGCCGTGTATATTATGTAAAAAAGCCGTGTTTCTATGGAAAAAGATCATCGGTGGGCCGTGTCATTGCTTAAAAAAAATGTAAATAACGTTTAATTAATGATAATTAAACGTTTTTAACATTAAAAACCTTAAAAATGCGCCATTTTTCTATTTCTTTGAAGAAATAACAACAAATAATTATTTTTAATAGCTTTAATTTTTATTTAAACTTATTATTCACGGTATAAATCTCGAATACTTTATATAAACTCTTCTTTGTTCTTATTCAAGAAATATTTTTGCTTGTCTTTCATTTTTTGGTACATTGAGGTGCGTTCAAAAGTTCTGCAATAATTTTTGCTGTTGTTACTTTTAATGCATTCTTTTGTCTAGAGAAGTCCGCTAATAGTTGAAGTAAATAATTTGTTCCTCTTCTTTGTTTTTATATTGTTCACGTGACTGAAAATTCGTTCACAATCACTGTTCGAATGGGGCAATGATAAAACACTTTTGAATAAAATCATCACTTTCCCATTCAGTCCTATAGCATAATGTTTTCTTTTCGCAATATTTTTCTTTTTTGGCGTAGATGGTCCCTCGTCACTACTTTCACAGTCCATTTTGTGATAAAAACTGTTAAATAACACACTCAATACTCAAAGAATAAATGAATACAAAAATTAGGGCAATAGATTCCGTGTTTAACTTATGAGTTATGATAGCAAGCTCTAGGAGTAATAGTGTTCTGTGAGCTAGCTAATCATTTGTATCACTCATCCACGAAAATAAAAAAAAGGATGCACTATTTGATATATGATAATTGGGAAATCCCCGTCTATAGCTGCACGCCATAGACATTTTACTTATACCTAGAGTAGAAAGAGTAACAAATAAAAATCGTCAATCCTAAAGTGCTGTTCCTCTCGATCTGTCAAATAATATTTGTATAAGTGAGAAGTGAGTAATTTCGCGCATCGGAGTTAATCAACTACCGTAGAATTTGCGAATAGCCGTAGAATCTGCTACGGCTACAGGGTTGCAGCCGTAGGCCGTGCATTTTGTGATATTTTGGCCTGAAAGCCGTAGAACACGGTAATTGCCGTAGCATTGGCAACACTGGTTTGAGGCTCCGGCGACGGATAAATTTCCCATACCTACAAATCGTCAGTGAAGTTCTAACAGTGCGAAAGTCATTTTTGGACGGTTCTGACATTTGAATGCCATTTGATAGAGAACGATGGCGCGCTTCGTTTTAACCAATAGAAATGAAGAAATTCGACCAATTACATCGCGTTATTTGAAAAATACTGACACTGCGTAACTCAACTTGAGGTGCAAACATTGCGTAAGTCAGCTATTTCCTCGCAAACTTGACGAGCGACAGGTGATCCGTTGGTGAATTTTGAATAAAGGTAAATATTTGCAATTTTTATTGGTTTTTCGGTCAATACTTTCATCTTATTTGTGTGTTAAGTAGTGTTGAGGTTTTGTATTTATTAATCTAAGTATTTTAATCAAGTTTAAATACTTAAAAGACCTGCAATATCTGAAGCAGTTCTTTGGTTCATGACAAAAAATGCCTTCGAACTTCTGCAACGAAACAATATTTGGAGCCACTTTACTTTAAAACTAAGCTCTGCGTACATAACTTTACCATGGTACAACCTGGCCAGTAAGGAGGAGAGCTGCTATTGGTTTGATGAGAGCAATGCTGGTCTGGTTGCCTCAGTGTTTAGAGGTACATCATGCATCAAAGACTTCCTCAAAAAAGCGCTACAGCAGAAATGCATGCCGATAATTTGATATTCTGACGGCTGTACAGCTCAGAATAGGAACGTCTACTTAGCGAAATCTATTTTACACCTAGCCATGACTAAAGACATTGTAATAGAATAAAAAATCTTGGAGAATGAAGTAGGGAATCGTAGTAGCTGTGGCAGTCCATAGAAATAACAGTTTTCAATTCTTGTAGGTGTTTTCATTTAGGTTCAGATATTTTTATGGGGACTTGGTGAAGTTTTGGCCTATTAGGCTTGCGTACTGGCATTACCACTCTGGGTTGTAGCCCTTCGGGGCTTATTTTATATTTGAATACGCCGCAAGGATTGTATTGACAATGTCGCATATTGGGAAGGCAAATAGATCTCTTGAAATTTTATCTTTTGCTCAATAGAACTGTGCACTGCATCACACTCCATCTGTGTGTGCGCCCTACACATAAAATAAGCCCCGAAGGGCTACAACCCAGAGTGGTAATGCCAGTACGCAAGCCTAATAGGCCAAAACTTCACCAAGTCTCCATAAAAATATCTGAACCTAAATGGAAACACCTACAAGAATTGAAAACTGTTATTTCTATGGACTGCCACAGCTACTACGATTCCCTACTTCATTGATCTCTTAGAATAGACTGTTAAGATAATACCTGCCTAACTACTGAAGACTGAGTTCAGATAATAATAGTTACTACCTATTTGATTTTGATGTAAATACAGGTACCTTATAATTTTGTTATTCATTGTTTAGATTTTTTCGTTTCGTAAGTACATTTTTGAGTATGTCTGATTTACATTGAAGCAGTAGGTACCCTTACCTAACGTAACCTAACGGCAAATTCAACTCAAGTCAGTGCTGACTTGAGTTAGGCGTCAGTCACTAACTCAATGTAAATCAGCTTTACGTAGTATAATAAATCATTTTTTAAGAGGTTTTAAAACACAGAGTTATTTTGTGGACGTTTAATTATTTTCTTAATTGGTCTGTATACTTAAATAAAAACTTTACACCCCTAATCAGTTTATTTTTATTATTTAAAGTATCTAGGTACATCTCAGGCCTTACTAACATTGTGTCAGGAACATAACGTAAGTCAGAGTAAAATAACAGAAACACCACGTAAGTCACTAAATCATTCATAAGGAAAAGATTTTGAGCTTGTTTATGCCTTTCATTATTTCCAAGAATTGATTGAAAATACATGTATCCAAAAGCTTTTACGCAGATGTTAGTTAGAATCATTTTAAACCTTTTTTTTTGATTCCTGTAAAGTAGCCACTTTTGACATCCGCACTGTTAGAACTTCACTGACGAAATGTAATACCAAAATGATTTGTATTTTGAGCATTATTTTCGCCATGATCTGATATTATTTGTAATAGTACTTATCTAGGTTTCTGCCACAAGCTATATTGAAAATGCTTACCTATGTACACAAATAATAGGAAAACGTGTTTTCTTTGATTAGGTAAATCCGGTTTCAGTTCAATTTATTTTCGGTAAAGTATTTTGAAAAAAATTGTGGTAGAAACCTACCTACATTAATACAATTTTGAAACAAATAATAGTAGTTCATTTTGAAAATTTGCTCAAAATACAAATCATTTTGGTGTTGTTTGTATATATTTGGCTCAAAATACAAATCATTTTGGTGTTGTTTGTATATATTTGGGAAATTCATCCGTGTCGCCGAAGCCTTAACTAAAAGTAAATACCAATATGGCGGCAAGTTTATCTTCGTTGATAATAATGATGAATTGATAATATCAATCTTATTATTGTATATTTAAAATATTATTTTACATAGTACAAAACTAGGAATAATAATTTCTCATTCAATTCCCGGGACTTGTGGCATGTTAAGATAACCTTCTGAAGTCTCGGCAAATGAACTACCTATTCCTATCACTGATTATTAGTTTATGTAAGTTTTAAAATGTGAAACTAATATTATTCGTGTTTTATCGTAAGATTTTGATATATATTCCTAAATAGATTAAAAGACTGTTAATATAACACATTCAGTTGACTCGATCCCTTCCTCAAAATAAAAAGTTCCAATACCGGAACCAGTTTCGGAATTCCGAAATTAGGCCTCCAATATCGGAACTCAGTTCCGGAATCGAAAACATTCCGATATTGCATGCCCTAGTGCTAAACGATACCAGTTCGGCACTTTTGGTATCTGTGTTCTTTATTGTGTAATTAATAATTAAGTGTTGTTTAGTGGCAAATGAATGATGTGTCTTATAGAAGTACATAGTTCAAATGAAAGTCAAGAAAGCTCCTTTGATTGTTATTGCGTGTCCGTTATCATATCACCACAGGCACAGCTACGATAAGATAGGCTTTGTTTGTTTTGATCGAGTTTGCGTGTGCACGCCACGCGCCCCCTCGCCCGATCGCTCCTGATAGATAACTCGGCTCCAAGGCGATCAATTGAGAAAGTCTCGCATATGCATGGCCTGACCATGACCACCTCCATGCTCAATTCACACTCATTTACAAAACTTCCGAAAAAGAATTTTCTGTGTTCCATGGTATGTTTCTCTCTTTCTCTTTCTTCCCAGCTAGTTATTGCGTATGGTAGTGGGGTCAGCTTTCATTATTGATATCCTCCACTTCGCTCTATCTTTGAATCAGCATCGGAAGCTTGACACTCTCTTATGTCTTCTAACGGTACATCCTTCCACCATATTCTGGGTCTCCTTTTGGACCTACGCCCTGGGTGGGATGGAAAGCTGAAGTTGCAAACTCCCTATTCCCTATTCCATATTCAGACGGCCTTATCTTCTCGTGCCCACACCACACCATTGCCTGCTCTGCATCTTGTCTACGATGACGAGTACGTTACGGATTTTGTCGAGCCTGGCGACGACGCCCCACATTCAACTTAGCATATCCATATCGGTGACTTGGATGGTATGCAATAAAGCTGAAAGGATTTGTCTCACTCACTGCAGTCCGTACCATTGTACCTACCTTGCTCCTCTGCGATGATGTTGACATACTTCTTGCGAGGGCTGTACTATATCATGTCTCTGTGCTACGTAACTGATGAAACGCATTCTCCATGTGAAAAAATGCGTCGTACAATGGTCGGTTGTCGGACTCGATATTTTTCAGCAATCATCCTGAGAGCAAACATCGAATCGGTTATTCATTCATACTCGTACATACATCAATCTTTACACGTGTAAAGATTTCGGCCTGTTAACCGGTTGCTATTAAATAACCAGCTAGGTAGGTATATTATGTCTATGTTAATTAGGGCTTTGACGTTGATTTACGACGTAGCTTATGGTCTCGCTTTTTCTGTCCTGCATATTTAAAGAAAATAAATGAAAAATACTTTTCGTAATATTTTAAGAAACACGGAGATGGGGGTTTATATGTTAATGTTACACTCCCCCCATCTCCAAAGTGTGCATAGCGATCCGTCTAGATGTGTGTATATTTGGAGTAATACCTTTTGCAAAATGGTGAAAAAATGGGGGGATACCGTAGTTTGCAATCCATGTGATATGTTTCAGGCGTTTGTAGATTTTAGAGGAAAGATATAGAGATATCTTTGACAAATGGTCAAACAACTAATATTTAAATGTGGGTATTTTACTGAGTGAGATACTGAGATATCAAATTAAAGAAAGGTATGGATTTGGACATATCACAACAGTTTTTAAAAAACGTCCAAGTCTAACGTGAAATACCTAAATTGAAAAGCGTCGACTTTGTTTAAGTACTACCTACCTCCCTAATCTCTGAGGTAACTGGTAACTGGGATACAATGCACATATCTGTATACTACAAAATTTCAAAACCTTCGGCGCTCGAGTACACTCACACTTGACAAATTTTGTCTTATGTTTTACTAACCGGTGAATTATCATCACTATTTAGAACATGATAATTTATGTCTACGAGTTTGTTTGTAAAAAACTACTTAGGCACGCTTCCTTATGTTATATAGTGTGTGACAACGTTTTTTTACACGTTATATATACTAATATTATAAAGAGGAAAGATTTGATTGTTTGTTTGTATTTTTGTTTGAATTGAATAGGCTCCGAAACTACTGGATCAATTTGAAAAATTCTTTCACCATTAGAATCCTAAATTTTCCGTGATGAACATAGGCTATATAATATTTCAAAAAAGTTAGGGATCCGCATGAAAAATTCAATAATTGAACCGTGCGCTTTATATTCAACCTCTTTTTCTATTATGGCACGTCATAATAGAAAAAAAGGTTGAATATATATAGCCAACGGTGCTTGCTTTTTCTCTACGGCCAGTGTCAGTTATGGAGTGTCGAGTCAAATGCTGCTAAAAAAAGTAAGGGATCCGTATGAAAACTGTGAAGCCCGTGTTAGTGTGTAAAATTTCTGAATTTTTTGTTTAATACCCGTGCGAAGCCGGGGCGGACCGCTAGTATATAATAAATAGCCTGTCGTGTTAGAAAAATTATGTATATAGGTAGGTACTTAGTAGATGGTAGACTTGAGTTATTTATTTTAGCGATCCGTAAGGGAGCCAAAAGCAACGGAACCCTATTAATAAAGGTAGGCCGTGTGTATGTTTTTTTTTTTTTTTTTTTTTTTTTTTTTTTTTTTTATTTTTTTTTTATTTGGAAGACAGACAGTACATAGTAATATAAAGAGATACAATAAAGACTTTCTTAGACCAGTAAAGTCTCCACTATAAAAATTTTTCACTTAAAAACTAGTGAACAGACAGTTTTAGATTAAACAAACAATTTTAAAGATAGATATTAAAAAAGAACAATATTTTAAACAAATTAAAGAAAAATAGAGAAGAAGGCTGAAGGCAAAATAAAACAACTGTAACTAAGATATTTCGTTGTTGGCAGCAGCAATGCTAACAATGCTTCTACGAAAGGAGATGGCGGGTGAGTCGAAGATATCTGTTTCATTGAAAAATTTATTGTAACTATTGCAAGTTCTATATAAAAACATATTCCGTCTATAATTAGTTCTAGAGGTTGGAGACCAAAAAGTTTTCTTTTTCCTAGATGAAGCTCGTGGACAATGCAAATAGATATTTTCAAGTAACAACTCTGAGTCGATCTGATTGTTTAACAGTTTATGTAAGAACATTTGATCTCGTATATTGCGACGAATATGTAGATTAACTATAGAGTCTGTAGGGGCCGTCGGAAAGCGGAATAAATAATGTTTTAAAAATTTATTTTGAATACGTTGTATTTCATCAATGTGAACTTTATATTGTGGGTTCCAGACGGTTGATCCGTATTCAAGAATTGATCTGACGAAGCTGTTATACAATAAGATGAGAGTTTTAGGATTTTTGAACTCTCTACCAATTCTCATAATAAAGCCAAGCATTCTATAAGCCTTGGTTGTAATTGTATCGAAGTGAGTGATAAAAGATAGCTTCCGATCTAAATAGACACCTAAGTCTCTAACTCCTGATACCCTAGCAATTTCAGTATTATTAAAATTGTATTTAAAAATTATAGGATTCGGTTTTCTTGTAAATGATATAACATTACATTTATTTGCATAAAGGAAGATACCATTAAGCTCACAGTATGAATAGAGTCTATTAAGGTCTTCTTGGAGAAGTTGACAATCAGAAACAGATGAAACTTTAATAAATATTTTTGTATCATCAGCATAAATCAATGCATTGGAATGATGAAAATTATCAATAACATCATTAATAAAAATTAAAAATAGAAGTGATCCAAGATGGGATCCCTGTGGAACTCCTGATGATACTGGAACAAAAGATGAGCAATAGCCTTTTATGGTAACAGCCTGGCTTCTAGCCTGTAGGTAAGCTTCCAGCCACCTTAAAAGATCACCGTGAATCCCGACATCATCGAGTTTCTGAATAAGCAATGAATGAGACACCTTATCGAAGGCTTTTGAGTAATCTGTATATATAGTATCCATCTGAAAACCATGTTCCAGAGCTTCCGATATCAAATGTGTTAATTCGCATAGGTTACTCTCAGTAGAACGCTTGCTCATGAATCCATGTTGTTCACGAATGATGATTGGACGAATTACAGGGAAAAGGGTGTCATAAACAATTTTCTCAAACATCTTAGCAATAGTACATAGCTTCGAGATTGGTCTGTAATTTACAGCTTCATGCCTATTACCTGACTTAAAAATCGGTATTACAAACGATTGCTTCCATAATTTAGGAATACGACCCGTGTTTAACGAAAGTTTAAATAAAAGAAATATAGGTACGTCTAAGACTCTATGATGTTGTTTTAGAAAAGAAGGTGGCAGTTTATCAGGCCCACAACCCTTATTAATATTTAAATCTTTTAAATATTTTCTTACAATCGGAACCGATAATTCAATGTTGCTCAATAATGTTTTTGAATTATTACAATTTATACTTCTAATAGGAGACGTGTTAGCTGGCTCAAAAACCGATTGGAAATGATAGTTGAACATATCACAAATTTCGTTTACATTAGAGGTAGAAGTGTTATTATAGCTCATAGTATCCGGGAGATTGTCCGCATTTTTCTTCGACTTTACAAAAGACCAAAAATGTTTACTGTCTCTATTAATCAAAGATTCAGAACGAGTGATAAAATTAGCGTAGCATTCACCTTCAACTAATTTTTGTCTTTTTCTTAGTAATTTAAAAGTTTCGTAATCCATAATGTTATTATACCTTTTCCATTTATTATGATATTTAAGTTTTTCTTTAATTATTTTCACAAGGGACTTTGAATACCAGACTGGATATCGATTATTAGATTTTATAACTTTTTTCGGCACATATTTATCAATAATATTATTTACAACATAATAAAAAGTATCAGTTGCAATCTCTACGTCATCAGTATCTAGGCGAGATGTCCAATCGACGTCTGATAAAACCTTGTCAATGACTTCATGATCAGCTGCGTGAAAAAGACTTAGAGTTCGAGGAGCCGGACGAATATTCCTATAGCTTAGTGCTAGAGACTCTATTTCTAGAGTAGGGTGATGGGGGTCCTCCGGCAGTAGCGGTGATTTACTTCTGACTAAATTACATTCACGATTGCCAATGACCAGGTCGAGGAGCCTGTCGTTTGCATTTAAAATATAATTGTATTGCGAAAAACTTGTAAACGCCAAGAACTTATCCAATTCAGTAGCAAGATGGTCACAACCAGAGTTCATCAAGATTGGACGGTTGTTGGAAATATTCCATTGACTGTTACTTATATTAAAATCTCCTAAAACTAAAAAAACATCATCTGAGTGCTCGATAGAACACTGTGATACAAATTCAAAAAATTGTACTAATGCCTCACGATGAGCACCACCATGGGGTATATAGCAACAATAAATTCTAAGACTAATTGAATGATTAAGATTTATTAATAACTCTAAAGCTTCGGCGTAATCATTGACGATCGGAACGCATCTAAAAGCAGTGACAGAGAGCTCACGCTTTACTGAAACTAGTACTCCGCCACCCAGAGTATCACCACGTGATTTGTAATTTCGATCACATCTGTAAATACTGTAGCGACCATCAAATAATTCACTATTATAAATTCCTTCTAAAAGCCATGTCTCACTCAAGCAAATTAGATCAAAATCAGATTGAAGAAGGTTTCTAAAGAAGATATTAGTTTTGGTACGCAAGCCCCTAACATTTTGGTAATATATTTTAAGTTTAATTAAAAGATCCATCGAAATATTACACTTAGTTCATAGTAACTTGCAATCATTACACAAAAAATTAATAAAGCATCAATTATACGCCAATGTGTTAAGTTAAAAATCAAAAATATAAGTATAAAATATGTCAAGTTTCGTAGAAGCATGAAGCAAGATGCTGCAATAAAGCCGCACGAACAAATTAAACTATAAATAACTAAGCCGACTGAAATGTACAGATTAGAGCTATAACAACAAAACCAAATTTTAACAAAAAGATCCAACATGGCCCCAATTTCAAGCAAAAACCAACAAAATATAACACCTATGAAATTTTTTTTAAATCGCCCTCGGAGCTTATATGCAGTACTGGGCTAACGTCAGACATGCGAACCATTATTGTGCAATTCTTCACCCAAACGTACTTATAGTTTTTTTCTTTAGCAAGTTTTTTTACGTTTTGTAAAAGCGCCTTATTGTACTTAGTTAGGTGGTCATTAAAATACACAGGGAAGTCTTTACCGACAAAACCGAGATTCGACGATCTAAGTCCACGAAGTTTTCTCAGTGAGCTCAAGAATTCATCTTTTCTAGAGCGACACAGCATACGCAAAACTATCGGCTTTTGCCTGCCAGACTCGCTGGAAGAGGGCGCGACACGGGTAATGAAGTCCACGTCCGAAGGCGTCAATACAAAATGAGTCCGCTTAGCTAACTCCCGCACCAAGTCCATTAGATTCTCTCCACGGGTCTCAGGGATGCCAAAAATCTCGATATTAGATCGTCGGGCCCACTGGTTTCTCACGTTGATATCAGCCTGTAGTTCTTTCAACGAAGCCTTCAATAACTGGACCTCAGAGATTACAACGTCGCACTTCTTCACTTTATTCTCCATTTCCTCGATTCTAGTGTTGAATTTTGTGTATTCCTGGCCAATAAATTCAATGGATGATTTAATATCCTTTAGCTCATTCTGCACGTTTTCTTGGTCCTTTTTAATAGAGGTTTTGATATCTCTAATATCCTGCTTCAATGAAGAAATTTCAGTCGAGAACAATGCGCTAAAATGAGCACTAAGCTCAACCTTCATTTTGTTAACTTCGCTCCTGATTATTTCTGCCATATCTTGGGAGCTACACACAGGCGACAGTGTTAGAGGCGAACTTTGAGAGGAAGCTTTACATGCTCCAGGAACTTCTAATGTCAAAGGAGAGTCTTTCGCAACTTTATCTTCGCGTGCTCCGGATCGAACCGGGGTACTGTCTGACTTGATTCTTCTGGATTTGGACAGGCAATTTGGGCAAATCCATGTTGACCTGAAGTCCTTCGTGATTCTTTTGTTTTTTTCGGGCAATATGCACTGAGGGTGATGAGGTACTTTGCATGCCTTACATATTAAGGCGCTGGAGCTATCTCCATCAGTCGATTGACAACAGCCATAGATAGTCATGGTATCTAAACAATAATTTCGCGGCCTGACGTCAATACCTCTTAGCTCAGTTGCTTCAGCGCCCAACCTCCACGCAGCGACCCAGAGTTCGAGCCCAGGTAGCAGCAATAATTGTGCACGGCAAATAAATATTCCTCACCGATCGGCGACGCCTCCTCTAGTATCCTCTCACTCGCACCGGAACCAGGAACGCCCACTGGGAGGAGAAACGCGTCCAAATCGTGCAGGAAGAAACGAGAAATCCGGAATTCAATAATCGACCAATAGAAAAATAGTTCAAAAATGCTCGAGCCAGAAGCGAGCGCACGTCTGTTCACAAGCTAAGGTAGAGCCGAACTGTATGTCTGTCTCTCCGTGCGTTAGGGGATCTCTGCATATGAATCACAGAACGTGCATGACAAATAATAAGAGCTGCGTAATACTACGTTACGGAACCCTTAAAGCGCAAGTCCGGTTCGGTCTTACCTACCCTGCTATTATTCATTTGGACAGAACAATACAGGTAGGTTGAAATACGCCCCGTGCCTATGTCAAGTTCACCTGCATGACCTTAGTATGTAAGCACGTGTACGTGAGGCCTGTACTGTACTCTGAAGCAAGCCGCGCGCGCGCGCTAGTCGCTGTCTTCAAGGCGAAGCGCTAGCGGCGCGGCGTACACGAGTTATATGAAACAACACGTGTAAGTGATTGTGTTTGAAAACATTACTTTTACGTTTATTCTTGCTGGGATAACGTAATGCAATAGAGTCACAAACTAAAACACTCGGACAAGCTCTGTTTCTTCTGCTCTGTTGCATGATGCTTCGTGGACTGTCTAGGGTTATATTTATTTATAGCCGGGATGAGTTTCTCTTATTTCCCCGGGACTAGCAATAAACATTCAAAGTATTTGTTGCAACTAACCACAATTCAACAGAGATGTTAATAGAGAAGTAAGCTATGTTGTCCCGATGGAATAATGGAATGTTTGGTCCTCCACAACAAAACTGTTGCATTTACTGAGAGTTAATGTCAACCGACGACATCAAATAGAGGCAGGATGTTCTCAATTCTGCTCAAGAAAATTGTTTTACTCTCCACTCTCGAGGGATTACCATTCATTATTCCGTAAAAGTATTGTGAAAGAAGTTTTATAGTTTCAGAGAAGATAGACAACAAATTATTAAATAAAATAACAAGATTCGTCAAGTGCGAGTGTAACTCACACGCCGGGGATTTTGAACTATGTATATATCTTGTATAGATATGTATATACTATAGGTATAGGTACCAGTTACTAAAGATTAGGGAGTAGATAAGTATGTATGGTACATACATACTGAAAAAAAAATCTCTTTCTAATGTACCTGTCTCTTAAAATTTCGAAATATGAAAATCGTCATTTTGATTATTTCTTTTTTGTTTTTTTAAACGGTAAAGGCACACAAAATGTATAGGTAATTATTTTAAATCTCAAGTCAAAAGCTGCAGAAGTTGCTGAGATATTAAAGAGTAACAACACGACAGGAAAAAGCGAGTCTATAATGGATTTGAATCCGATGTCAAAACCTTAAAATGCACCTCAAGTCGCTGATAGGAGGATACGGGATATGAAGGGTGTATGTTGCATCGCTTGTCAAAATAGGAGCGGGGAAGGGTCTATGCTACCTTCGCAACCTCCTCAAAAAATGATAGTCCACGCAGGTATTTCATTTTTTATAAAAAGGGGTACTTAAACTTTAACTTACAAAGTCATGGGTATTTTTGGAATTTACAAAGACTGAAAAGTCTGTCCAAATTGTATAAAAATATAAAATTGTGTTTTATTTCTATTGTTGTACGGTTCTATCGAAATCCAAATTACTCACTAGCAATGGCCACAGTATAATCTATGGCAATAGCTACTTTTTTATCGACTCACAGTTTAGAAAAAGCTAAATTAACTTAAAATTAAACAAATATTATTTTACTATAAAAACTATCGTAGTTTGAGGAATACTTTCTGAATGTTAGCGGTTTTGGAATATTATTTAGTTTATGAGATGTAGGTGTCCATTACTGAGTTTGAAGAATGGACTTAAGTCCATTCAGAATGTAGAGCAGCTCCTGAGGTCGGTGCGTGTGTAACGAAGCCGTTATCACGGGACCCTGAAGCGGCCCACATCGATAGGACTCCGGTAAACAATAGTAAGTACACGCGGAGCACCGATAACCCTGTCTGTGCAGTGCAACCCTCACGCCGCAGATCTACAACTCCACTGGATCAGCAAATCAGTAATCACGGCAGCGAAAGTACAACAGTGTGCGTTAGGAGTCATACGTCAGTAACATCATCGTGTTTACTGCTTCAAATCAAACAAACAGATGACGTAGTCTCATCTGACTCGTGTCATCTAACATGCTATTGTTACTATCAGATTAAACACACGGAATTATTATGACAGGTACGGTGACTGCTATCACAAAAGAAAATCATTCAACAATGTGTTTGCCTCCCGAGGCTTGCGATTGCTACGCGAGCTTGCGTGCGCGGAAAGGTGCCTTACCTAAAACCAGCTCTACCTTGGGGAAAGGCCGTCAGCTACAAAATGCTGAGGTTGAGTCAGGGTAGTTAATTTGTTTTTAATAAGTACCTGCTCATTAGAAATTAAAAGATTGTTTTTATATTCCTTGGCATGCGCATGTCTGTGCCGGAAGATCTCCAAAATGAGACTGGCCCTGATATAATACAAGGTTTAACAGATAATATTACATAATGTATAAGAAAAACATGTGGAAATCGTATTTTGGACATACAAGTCATAAATACAACTAATAAAAATATAGGTACAAGTCAGAAGTAAGTTTGTGTTGATGCAAGTCATATTAAACATGGAGTCTTCCAACAACGTATCGCGAACAGTGGAAGAGAAAGAAAGGGAGCATTTAGCCCTGCCAATAGTGCTTGCCGAGTAAGTTAGGGCCAATGGGTACCTAGACCTACTACCAATACCTGACGGTGACCGGTACCTAAGATTAATAAGTGATTGATAGTCGCATTAGATCAAAGTTCTCCCTTTCGAAAAATCTCTACGGCTTTGTACCCGGCTTATCACCAACCGAAAAGACACTGCTATTATATATTAATAACTCAATGACGATTACGTATATTTTCTTTGTAATATTATCAACGTCTTCTGACCACAACAGTTGGCATTATGCTGAGCTGAGCCGTGCCACATTTTGCATTGCTACAGCAGAAAGGGGCTCAAATACTTACTAGGTATGGAAGTGCCAAGTAGTTCCATCCAAGCACGATATATCGTTATGAACCTTCTTTAAATGGAATGCTAGCCAGCCCTGTTTGATTCCGACTCATCAGCTGGTGCACCCGAGGTCGGGCCACAATAATCCATCAATCTCGTCTGTAAAATTGTGCAATAATGCTCCGAAGCGATTTAGAGCGGAATGGCGAGATATGGGTTTCGTTTTGGTGAGTGAGACAAACAATTGAAATGTTAAAAGATATAACGAAAGAAATACTACTCGTAGGTTTCTTGATAAAACAAAAACCCAGAGCTGTTCTAAAACTGATCATCCACAAAATTTGTAGGTATAGTTTCCCCTGCGTCGACACTCGGCTTCTCTTATGACTGTCACTGTTATGAATACGGCTGCCCGCGGCTATGTACGGGATTATCAGGAAGTTAAATCCTTTTTGTTATTTCTGGTTTAGATCTCTCTACATGTTTGCAAATCTTCAGCTCGGTCCGTTTCGTAGTTTCAATGTAGGGGGTATCAAATGGACAACAGATCTATACAATTTTAGGGTTTTGACATCGGTTTCAAAACCCTTATGGGATCACTTAGATGAAAATAAATGAAAAATGAAGACTTTCAGTACAAATTTTGAAATCGAAATTTTAAATGGGACCTACAGAGTCGAAAGTAGTATCAAATGAAAGGTATTGGTTTGTAGATTCCAAAACAGTTTGTAAAATTTTGGTAGATTTTATACTTATTAAAATATTTTGAAAAACGTCAAAAAAATTACCATTGACCTGTGTTAAATTTAGTATTTACCTCAATAGTTTATCAAAACTTAAAAACCCGTACAAGTTTAGTCAAGCTTCGGAAACAAGACTGCAGCCGCAAATGTAGGACACTAGACTAGGCCTCAACTCACAGGTATTCCAACAATTCAACCAAAAATATAACAACATTCGGATAAATCTCAACCCTAAGTTAGCACAGATTCGTGTACCGTTGCCTCGTAGTCGGGCCCTTATCAGCGAGATCAGCCGTGGAAAAAGCGGTTCGGATAGCAACTGCAGTGCACTATCACAAGAGCAAGGCCGCGGACCGGTCCACACGTGGAGCCCCTTATCGACGCATCGATTGGTACAGATGCGCTCTAATAACTACCTTATACATATATTACTAAATACTATTTTATTGCTATTCATGTTTCAATACACATTGGCGGAGTGGAGTGGAACATACAGGTGGTCACCTAAATTCTGAAACAATAGCTTTCAACAGATTTCGTGAGACCATCTATTATATTAATTGGTACAATCAATGTGATAATGAGTCTGAGGTTCTGTGTTCGGGTGTATGTATGTGATTTTATGTTTGCCCATCGATTTCTCCGTCAGCTATGGACAGATTTAGTTTTTCGGTATTGCAAAAATATGATAGTAAGGTCTTTTATCACTCTTTTATCATTTTATTCCTGAGAGATTAGTATTGGTTCAGCAAAAAAAGGATTCGAATACACGTGTTGAATGAAAAATTTGGTGGTTATTTCGAAAACATACGAAAATAAATGGATAGGATATGAAAACAATTGTATTTATTTATGTTTCATAGCAACATATACTGCTCAGCTCAAGCAAGACCTACACAATCAATATCTATTGAATATAAATAGTGTTAGTTTTCTTTTTCAAAAACTTCGGGATCGATTCCCGAGTTGAGTAGGTACAAGATTTTAAATGGTTGAATGCAGTTTTCTTATCAGTTACTATTCTTACTGACATGGTTCCTAAGAAGAAATCTTTGTATTTCTTATAGTTTCAGACTTTCCCATAGTGACCGATTTAAATGTGCCACACTGTATATCTTATAGAGATATTTTTAGTGCAAAGTATACTAAAATTAAAAGGATTAAACAGCTTGGGTATGTATAACCCACCCTAGTCGGTGATATATTTAGGTAGTAGGTTGTGATTACATTAGTACCAGGACGCTTGCATTCGATATCGCCGAAACAATCCCCGGGCCAGCCGGGTCACGCTGATTGTCCGGATGAAGACGGTTGCATGTTTGTTTATTGTACTCTCAAAATCTGTCTTTTATTATTATTATAGGTATACCTACATTACAATCTCATTCTATGTTTACACTTATTCACTTCTTTTTCATCGTGGACCTGCTCTTTTAATTAAGATACATAGAAAATAATGTATCATACCCCACAAAGAAAGAAAACATTTATGAAAACAGACATGCTTAAAGTAAAAGAAGTATAAAGGACGGCCTTATCGGAACAGCGATTTTTATTCATCTTAATATAGTATACATATATACATATAAAGGAACAAGCTATTTTCTGTTAACACCGCCCAGCCCAAACCGCTGAACTAGCTTCAGCGGTTTGGGTTATAACTAAAATTTGTAGGGACGTTACGGGTAAAAGAATCGTAGCTTGGAAACGTATTGAAATGGCTGTAACTTTCCAATAAGCGATGTTTTTGAACTCAAATGTTATGTATGTACATATGTACAGAATATACAATAGATTAAGAAACATGCTTCAGGATATTTCTTAAATCTAATAGGAAAGATCGAAACCTTTCCTACGCATATTTAGAGTACTTCGGTACTCTATGCTATATGCGACTTTAATCGGTTTGAAACTTTGTAGACTAGCTTCAACATTATGATATTTATGGAATTTTCTGAATTCCATGTACCACTTACAAGTAGTACTGAAAATGTTCAACCTTCTTGTCTAATTGCTCAAGTGCGGAAACAGGTTTTGCACTCTAATTAGCATGTTTTACATCAATTTTCAAAATTTCTTACTGTCGTGTTTTGCGGACAAGAAAAATTGCTTCGAATGGAAATGTAAGCTTCGAGTAAGCCGGGAAATTCGACTTTGCTCAAAGAAGCTTGTCAAAATAATAACCAAAGTTTAACAGTATTTTTGTGTTATCTATCACTATATGGTATCCGTCCATCCCGGTGTGACATCTGCGAAGCCGCATGCAAAGCTGCGGATTAGTCACGGCAGCCTGTAAAGTGGTGCGCGATCGCCTTTCACTGAAATTAGTTGCACCGAATATGTCGTACCTAGTATCGCATTTACTTTATTATATTTGAATGAACGCATGCTGCTTTCTTACGGCTTCGCTAAAACCAGTACGCAGATATATTTTATGAAAGAAATCTGTAGGAACCTTAAATTGTCTGCTGAGAGGCGGAGAAACAGCACACTCAAAAATAAAATGAAGGACCATAGGGCAGGGCACCGGCGACGACGGGTGAACTTACCATACAAATGCGTAGTACACAAATTTATTTGTAATTTTTAAGATCTGCTATTATATGTATATTGTATATGTTTACCTAATACAAATTATATTTATCTAGGTTCCTAGAACAATTTTTTTCAAAATTCTTTAAATAAGTAGGTAAAATAAAAATGAGCTTTTTTTCTCTGATACATATTATCCTAAAGTTAGGGTTTCTTATACTGTATTCACTATCTAAGGTTCAAATAAAAAACTGTATGTAGACTTAGTGATAGTGGATACCTATTAATATTAGCAATTGGTTCGTAATGGCTATTCATTTGGTTTGTCGGAACTCCGGGACAGATTGAACATTCTTGCATCAATATGCAGGGGTTGTCGGTGCCACGTGAACGATGTCTGTTCAAAGAACTCGTTAATTTCGGGACTTTTCCTCAAAACTTGCATGACTTCAAAGTCATCTGGGATCAAAGAACAAATTGCGCAAGTTTTATTTTTAACCTAATCTTGCACCTATATTTGACATTCGACAGTTTTATCTTTGTTTTGTTAACTTGCACTTTCACTATTTTCGTCAATTAGTAAAATATTTTTAAATTTTACAAACATTCCAAAGATACCGAGTCACACTTATGTAGTGCATCCTCTTTGGGTATCTACTTACATATTTTATGTAGTTCAAACAAACTTTTATATCTTGCTAGGTCATTGATAGAATCAAATCAAATCATTTATTTGCTCAAGTACACAGGTTTGATATGTTACAAATTGAACGAAGAGACGACAAAAGTTAAAAACTGCGGCGTAGTCTCTTCGCCCGCCTCCTGACATGACTTTACAGTAGAGCTATAGTAGAGAATTAATAAAAGTGTGCTTACAATACTTATAAATAGGTACCTAAATATAGTAAGATTACATAATACATAATGTTACGTGCAAGATGTGATATTATTGAAAACTAAATGTGTGATAAAGATTAAGACTAAGATTAGACTATACTTAAAACAATTAAAACTATATATTTTTCTTTGAGTAGGTACTAGGTAGAGTTTAAACCAAACAAATTTTTATAAGGTATTATTAGAATGTGTGATAGCTTGATTGTGTGCGCGTGTGAGTGAGTGCGTGTGTGTATATGTATGTGTGTGTGTGCGTGTTAGGTTGAATGCTCACGAGGACTCCGGTCTCTTGAGAGTCCGGGCAAAAATGTAATATTTGTTTAAAATACTACTTATTTAAAGATCCAACAAGCCGAAGATCAGTTCACGTTTAACGATCACGGTATCAAGCTATAGGTACAACCACTAATACATTCATTTGACACAAAATAGAGAAGTTACTGAGAAAGATCCGATTTCTGTCGAGAAAGTTATCGATAATCGAAACTAGCACAGAAGCTTTTGTAGTTGCAGTAAACCAAAGTTTCGCTAGGTCCTCGCTAGTCCATCTAGAAGTAGCGGAGTAATGAATGAATATGTAATGTGTAGGTGTTGCAGGAGGTGGGGAGCGGCGCGGGCGGCGCGGCGCGATGGAGGACGAGGTGACGTTCCTGTTCCAGCTGGGCGTGGCGCGCGACGCGGTCTCTGCGCCCGCGCACCTGCTCACGCTCGCCTACCTCAAGGAGATGGCCGTCAAGTTTGTGCACGAGAAGGTTACTAATAGAATGAAATATAACCTTATTAGCACACACACAAAAAACAACAGAACAAAAACCTTACACGAAAAACTCTACATTAAAGTTTAATCCAAACATACCTACATAACCAGTAAAAAACAACACAAACACTCAAAAACACTACGTGTAAAGTCAGATGTTGGAAATTGGTCTTTCTCTAGTGCGCGGCTAAATAGGTCCAGTCTCAGCTAATAAATAATAATAATAAGCACTCAGCTGGATCTAACTTGGATATCAGCCGGCTTCCACCGAAATAAAACGAAGCAACTGCAGAGATAGTCTCTGTGTCTGAATAATACTTGACTTTCAAAAGAGAAGCCTGAAATAAGTCGTACGGAGGAGAATACTTCAGAAGATATGCATCCATCTCATGCAACTGCTGCGCCGCGCGAGTCCAACGGTGACAGTTGCAAAGTATAAAACGAGACTTTATTTCACCACCTGTACTCGTATGACATTCGTGACCTTCGTCTAGGGGTCCAAGACCATCCAAGACCATAAGGAATGTGTCTCGTGCTCCTCAGATCCCAGACAACGGCCTCTCCCGCCTCGGCGACCGGCTGCTCCTGTTCCGGCACGACTACTGCTCGCCCAACATGCTGCAGCTCATCAACTGCGCGACCGACGTCGTGGACGAGACTCTCGTCGAAATCGTACTCACACACAACCGTGAGTGCAAGCTTACCCTACATGAAAGGGGATACGTCTGGAGGATGGGAATGTTTGATAAACTGCCCTTTGAGTTTGGTATTTGACCACCTACCAAATGACAATATAAGGGCAGTTTATCAAACATTCATCATTGTTGAGTTATGATACGGATTATATTCACAAGACACACAGGATTACTGATTATTAAATTACTGCCGCTAGCGTATTGTAAAATTGTAACATTCCAGATCAGCCGTTTTACAAACAATTAACACTTGTTTAGATCTGAGATTCGTTCATCCAGTTGCGTAGTCCAGCGTTGGTGTGTGACAACTAATATAAGTCTGATCGCTTTGTGTTACTAGCTCTTTTAGTAATGTCTAATATCCCTGTCCTAATATTCCAGCGCTGATCTGCGACGGCGGCGACGTGTCCGCGCTGCCGCGGCCGCACGCGCTCGCCGTGCACTCGTACAAGGCGCCCACCTTCTGCGACTTCTGCGGGGAGATGCTCTTCGGACTCGTGCGCCAGGGACTCAAGTGTGAAGGTAGACTGCGCATGTCCTTACATACATTCTGATAAGGCATTTTGACTGACCACATGACGGCTTGTACCCTATCAGAGTAGCCCTTGACTCCTGATACGAAACTAGAAACAAACGATTACAAAATGATACTTATCTTAAAACTCTAATATTTTGTTTTCAGGTTGTGGCTTAAACTACCACAAGCGCTGCGCAGTGAAGGTCCCCTCTAAC
>OZ007537.1:12317957-12342265 GCA_963931895.1 Eupithecia pulchellata | reverse complement strand
TGCAAGTGAAGCAGCGCAAGCGGCTGTCGGTGGACAAGTCGCAGGCGCACGCGTGGCTGCAGACGCAGGAGGCGTGGCGCGACCTGCGAGCGCTGGAGGCGCGCGTGGGCCGGCGCTACCTCACGCACGCCAGCGACGACGCGCGCCACCTCGCGCTCGCCGCCGGGGACGCGCCCCCGCACTGACGGTACATATGCGATACACATATACTTACTCCGCGCTGATCATCATCAGCCCATATTCGGATTCCCCTAATGAGCGCCATAGCATTCTGTCTCGTCGGTACTTCGCGAGATGAACCAGCCTATCGCTAATTCAGTTTGATAATCCTTTGAGATATGTATGTCGCTAACTTCCATTGTTCCCGGAGCGTGATCATTATGACAGAATCCTCCGTGGTTTTACCTTGTTGGGAGAGCCATGATTAGTAGGGGGTCTATTTGTACTGTAGAGGGGGGACAGCGACAATGGATCTGGGACACGAGAAATATTCTATACATATCTTACCTTACGATAAGGAAGTGCGCAATCCCTAACAAGATTATATTTCTTTCACTGTGTAGGTACTACTTATGTGCTTACAATAATAAACATTTTCATTGTTCTCGCCTCGGTTCTGAGCTGTCAGTAGCAGCGTCCGAGTTCACACGTACTGACTTCCACCGCTTCGATCTGCGGCGGGCCATTGCTCCTCACGCTAAATTTTCCAACATTAAGTATATGTTCCTGTCAGCCCGATCCTTCATTATGTAGACGATACAAATTATATGTTAAGAGGAGCTCGTATTACGACATCACACGTCCAATTATAAATGAATATATGAACCGACACTCACGATAGTGTTGCTCCACCAGTTCAAAGTCGCTCAGCGAGCTATGGAAAGAGCTATGCTCGGAGTTTCTCTGAAGGATAGGATTCGTAACAAATACATCCGACAACGAATACAGAACTAAAGTCATCGACATAGCTCAGAGAATAAGCAAACTGAAGTGGCAGTGGACAATATTTTGCGAAGAACCTATAACCGCTGGGGTAAACGTGTTCTTGAGCGGAGACCGCGACTTGGTAAACGTAGTGTAGGAAGCCCTCCTGCCAGGTGGGATGACGATCTGCGAAAGACTGCTGGCAGATGCTGGATGGACTCCAGCAGTGGACTAATGTGGGCTGATGATGATGATGATGATATGAACCGACGCAGACAGTGCGTGTCCAGCATCAGTAATGTTTCGTTTTGTACCGGCAGGCAGGCGGCGGCGCGGGGCGCGGGGCGGGGCGCGGGGCTCCCGCAGTGCGCCTGGGTGCGCTGGAAGAAGCTGCTCGTCCGCTGACCGCCCCAGCCGGAGCGCCTCTACTGCTGCTCACATCATTTATACTTACATACTAACTGTTCAATCTCTTCGGACCATTAATCGATTTAAAAAAAACTTCCTGTGGTTAAGTTTTCAGGAATTTTCTAAATGGACTTAACTGAAGCTGCAGCAAGTAGATTCAGATTCAGATTATTTATTGGCAACAAAGTTACATACATACACATACACTTATTTCGATATTCGTATAAACGATTAAAGGAATTCCGTTTCCCTTTATCCATGGACAAGTTTAAAGTGAGACTGGAATATAATACGCCAAAAAAAGTTAAAATAGGTAAATTTGACATGCAGATCTGTTTGAGGTCCGAGCGTACGAGATATTGAACGATTAATGACGCAATTCTCGTTGCATTAACGATAAGAGTTACTTGATGTAACGCATTTCTATATTATAGGGCGTCCCATGCAACTTGTACCAGCCAAGGTCTGGGGACAACAATAACTGCTTTTGGTTGGACCCCCATGTGTGTTTTCTTGAAAGATATGATTTTTTTTGTTTAATTTTTAGCTATATTTTTTTGTGATACTTTGAAATCTTTTTGTGAGTATATTCTCATTGCTAGTAGCTCAGATTTTGATCACGAAATTAAAACTTTTGTTTGATAGAAATACTCAACTAGGAAAAATCAAGTTGAAATTAACTAAATATTTATATCAAACAGAAATATTAATTTCGTGGTTAAATCTGACCGACTTGTTATTAGAAATTTGTTGTTTAGTATTTTCACAGAGCAGGCCAGATGACCAGCCATGGTACTAACAAAGAAAATCTCAAAAATTGCATCTGAAATAAAGGAAAAAATATATATATCTCGAAAACTAGTATAAAGATCGCGGAACACACATATTCCGCGATCTTTGTACTAATTTAGGCTATGTTCCGTTTGTACTAGTTAGATTCCGACCAGTTAGTTCCATAGGAATCAGCATCATAAGAGCACAGATCTTCGCCGGTACAAATAGCATGGGACACCTTTAAATATATTATATAAAATTTACATTAGGGTATAAATAACAATTCAAAAGATACTTACAATTAGAAGTTAAGATAATTTATCGTAGGGTTAATTAAATCAATGCAAGAACTCATCATAACGTAAATACGGGTCATATTATATTAGTTTTTATGTGGTTAGTAGGTACATAGACGAAATACTTTTATCGCCGTAATTTTGTATGTACTTCAAAGAATCACAAGCTCGTTATGCATAATATCGGCCTAAATATGTGCCTGAATAGATAGTTGGTGGCTCTAGCTACATTATTAAAGTTTGTACATGTTTACTGTTGTTGTACATGGGGCGTGCAGTGAGCAGCCAATTGTTTATTTAAAACTAAATCCTGAGCTTCGTACTGTACCCACACACAAGGATACCAGGAGAGACTCACACTTCCAATTAAAAAAGCTGTGCCAAGGTTTTTGAACAATCTATACTATTCGCATGATAAGTAATTATTAAATTATTCATATTAAACATTAGCCAAATTAAATCTGTATATAGGAAATTTATATTTACAACCTTACCATGAGATTAGATAAGAATATAAATAAGTTTTTGAAATTATACATTCTCATCTAGAAAATCTGCTTCCATTTTAGTTTATTGAAGCTATCACAACACCAATTAATTTCGTCCAGATTATCACAAACAAGTAGGTACAAGTATATTAACTTAGTAGTATTTATTAAGTGTTTCTTATATTTTTGTATCCAGTTCTTAAGTCATTCCAGAAGCAGAGAGTCCACTCAATGTCTGCTGTGATTATACTTTACCTGTTTTTATAAAGTTTTACATTCATTTTGCAATTATCTTCCATTTCTGTGATCTTTTGATACCATGTATTATCGCTTTTATATTTTACATTTCCAACTGTTTTGTTTTTATTTTGCAAAAAATATTGTGCAAGTATTTAAAAAAGAATTAATATTGAATGTTTTATAATTATATAACTAGTTAAATGCTTATTAAATGTTTAGATTAGGTAGGTAATTGACGTATTTAGTTTATTAAATGACACAATTATTTTTATTTATCAATGTTGATCATCCAGAGTGATGACTAATCGTTATTATTTACTTAGGTACTTACTACAAATAAGTTTACAATTTTATACCTAATATTATAATTTTTATACTGACATTTTACTGTTATTTTTTACGTTTTACAATTCCATTTGCCTTTGGAAGATTAGGTTAAGTTGATTCATAAATGAATCTAAACTGCTATTATGTTATTAATATTTATTGTCGCTTTGTCACAAATGTAGCATTAGGCCTAACACATTCATATCTTTACTAATCATTATAATAAGATTATGTTATTATTTTTTTTTTTTTAAATGGCCAAGCCTTTATTAACAAATAAATTACAATGATCTAACTAAATAAAAAAAAAAAACACTAGTATTTACAATTGAGCTAACTGCAGACTGTTGCGAACAAACTACAGGTAGCTCAACTGATCCATATCAATACCAGTTGGAAGTGTACCCAAGATGCTGGCTGCATTGCCACGTTGTATGGCAATGCTGATGCGCATGATTATGTTATTAATTGATTAACTGTTGATTCGGATAATATTATAATGATTCGGAGGAGTAGCGTATTTGGATATGGACCAAACTGTCAGGTGTTGAGGTACATTAGAGTAAAGTTTTATCAGATTCAAGACAAAAACCGTCGCGGCGGAGCCTTCTTAACTATTCGTACTTTAAGGAGTGGCGATCGAGGAATGTTACTCTAAGGAATATTATTATATCGATGTTAAAGAGCATAATAACCTAACTTAGCTAAATAAGAATTAATTGTTAACAAACATTGGTGATGTGGTTATTGATGATAAGTTTGTATTTAAGGGGAGGTTAAATGATGCGCCGGAAACACTCGTTCAACAAGTCGTGTAAAGTAAAACAGATCATCCTTCTAGTCTAGGCATTCTTACGCGAATAACAAATAACTAGTACGGGTTCGATTCCGAAATCGAGCCGAGGCATTCCTTGGGACAAATGTTTGAACGATCCGCAGATATTTTAGTGTCGTGGTAGTTTTCTACGCTTAAGGCGCATACAGCACCTAAACTAGCGCCACCACCTACTTTATGTTATTATTCTGTTTAACAAAGGAATTTTCAAAAATCCATCGTCCAGTTTGTGATACCTATCATAAGCTTTTTTTTAATGCCTCTGTAATAGTTTTATTCTATTTAGTTTAGGAAGAGATACGAAAATAGATTTTGGTGGCCACCAAGGGCAACTTCGTTTCTTATACAGGGTCCGTCACTCGAACTGTTACTAACTTCACCTTGCTTCCATTTTCAAAATAATAATGACAGCACGCCCAATTTTGGTGAAACGTCAGTTTGTTTCATTGTTTTATAGTGGCCGAAAAGAGCGGGAACAAATTTTAATTTGATGATAAATTTTCGCAATGGATATTAAACGTAACAATGTGATCGTTTTGCATTTGGCCGGAAAATCACAAACAGTCATCGTTCGGGAGCTCCGACATTTACGTGTGAACAAAATGTTAGTGTATCGAACCATTAAGCGTTATAACCGAACCGGGGGCATTGCTAAACGGCATGGAGGCGGTCATCCGAAAACTGCAACATCACGGGATATGGTTCTAAAGGTGAAGGCTCGAATTCAAAGAAATCCGCGCCAGAGTGCTGCAAAATTGGCGAAAAGTCTGAAAGTATCCGAATCAATTTTTCGGCGCATACTGAAAAAAGAACTAAAATTTAAGCCCTACAGGATACAAAAAGTACAGCATCTTACTTCAGCTCAGAAAGCAGTCCGACTACAAAGAGCTCGAGCTCTGAAAGCCGTGCATTAACGTGGCGAACTGGAAAACATTGTTTTTTTTGATGAATTTTTTTTTACTGTCCAACAGTATGTAAACAAACAAAATTGGTCACTGTGGAGTTTACGGGACGCAAAAAATTTGTTTTTTTTTCAAGGTCAAGGTCATTGACCTTTGACCTAAGGTTCAATGCACCTTAGATAAGTGACCTTGAGTCATTAACCTCAAGGTCACTGAACTTTTTTTGTAAAAACGATGGTTTTCGCTGGAGTCGATACCGGAAAGTTAAATTAATCATTTTCGAGCACATGTGAGTGACCTTTGAGGTCAAGGTCGCTGACCTTTTTTGTAAAATCGTTGGTTTTTGCTGGAGTCGATGCCGGAATGTTAAATTAATAATTTTCGAACACAAAGTCAGTGACCTTTGAGGTCAAGGTCACTGACCTTTTTTGTAAAAACGTTGGTTTTTGCTGGAGTCGATGCCGGAAAGTTTCAGGATCGCGATAGCTCCGGCGCTGCGGGAAGTGCAGCCTCTCCGCCATTGCGTAACAAGGGACAGGCACCACTGCTCACCTCCGCAGCTTCGGCTTTTTGGTCGCCTTCGGCGACCAGCCTCAGCCGCTGTGGCTCGCGCGGTGCCTGTCTCTTGTTACGGCTGGCGCAGGCTGCACTCCCTTCGCGCCTCCGGCTTATTATATACACTCTAGGGGCGCCACGCACAAGACCACGTGGAGTCGGGGTACTCTGTATCGGATCCGCCACTCAAATTGAACCTAATCAACTCTTATCGGAATGCTCTGTATCGGTATCTGTATCGGACACAGTTTGATCTCTAGCGCCGAGGTCATTGAACTTTGGGGTCAATCAGCTGAACCAAAGTTGCACCCCTAGTGACCCTCTTTACGATGGCATAAGAAAAAATATATGTTATATATATATAAAAAAAAATACATGTCGAAAATTTTCTAAGTCTTTTTCGCCTTTAAACTGAATGACATACTTTGACCTCTAGCACCGAGGTCATTGAACTTTGGGGTAGATCACCTGAACCAAAGTTGCACCCCTAGTGACCCTCTTTACGATGCCATAAGAAAAAACATGCGTTATATATACGCCCAAAAAAACATCTTTCGAAATTTTTCTAAGTCTTTTTCGCCTTTAAACTGAACGACATACTTTGACCTCTAGCGCCGAGGTCATTGAACTTTGGGGTAGATCACCTGAACTAAAGTTGCACCCCTAGTGACCCTCTTTACGTAGCCATAAAAAAAAATACATGTTATATATACATAAAAAAATTCGTCGAAAATTTTCTAAGTCCTGCGTCCCGTAAACTCCACTCCAACCACAAAATTATCGTGTTTGGCTGCAGGGCAAGTCCAACGATAATTTAGACGATAGAGTTGCCGTTCGTAAGCAAGCGCCTGCTTCTGTTATGGTCCGGGCTGCAGTGACCGCAAATGGTCGCTCTCCACTCGTGTTTATCGAGAAGGGCGTCAAAATCAACCAGCAAATGTACCAGCAAAATGTGTTAAATGATGCGCTCATACCATGGGCACGTAAGCAATTCGTCACGAACAGCAGGACATTCCAACAAGACTCAGCACCATCCTACAAAGCTCGCCTGACACAAACTTTTTTACAGAACCACGTTCCTCGGTTCATTTCTTCAGAACAGTGGCCTCCCTACTCTCCAGACTTGAATACTATGGACTTCTCAGTATGGTCAATTCTGGAGGCTGCCGTGTCAACAAAAATATATGAAAGTGTGGATACGCTGAAGGCAGCGCTCCGCCGCCGGGAATGGGCCAGAGTACCGCAAACCCACCTTCGTGCAGCCTGCAATGCTTTTGCCGGAAGACTAGTTGCCATCATCCGTGCCAAAGGAGGCTATATCGAACAATAACAATAACTTTCTTAAAATTCAATGTAGTTTTAAGCATTTTGATAAAATTTTTAATAAACCGTACTTCAATTAACCAAATAACATCATTTTCAATTGGTAACACTTCGAGTGACGGACCCTGTATATTCTTTATAAGTACCTATCTTAAGTTCTGTTATATAATCACAGTAATATGTACCTATAAATATGCGAAAGCTTGGACGGTTTGATGCATGGATACATGCTTTCAATACTTTAGTCGTTTCCATAGAAACAAGGCGTGCACAGCGATTTAAAATATTTCTTCCACATGATGATAATGAATCGACATGTTTTTGGCGACGTCGTTGAAGCTCCCGCGATGTTGATGTTGATGTTGTGCTGTAAGTGGTTATGTTATGATGAGAGAACAGTTTACAATTGTGTTATTATGGAAGATGATGAATTAAACTCCATTTTTAATTATCATTTTGTTTTATTATCACATGCATGTAAATATATTACAGAATTGCAGAGTCCTGGTTTCCGCTCAAGAACTCGGTTGTCGGATTTCCGTTAAATATGGCCGGCGGACTGGCACGTCAGCTTGCTAATTATTTCATGTTACATATATTGATAAGTTTGGTTTACTCTCGAACATGTAAGCAGGGATCCTTGGCCTCAGCCGAGCTTAGCTCTTTCCATAGCACAGCACGCGTGAGTACCGCAACTACCTTTGCTGATTATGTATGTAGCTACCCACTATCACATGCAGTATTTATATATGTGTGATCTTATATTCGATGCGTAGGTACCTACATATAAAAATATCACCAATTCATCAGCCGAGCCCAACAACAAGCAGAAGTAAAAGGATGCCAGATAAGTGACGGAGTAGGTATTTCTTTGAGCTCGATAGGCAGGTAGGTAGGTTAGGTAGGTACGTTGTGCCTTAGTAGGCCCGACAGTCGAGCAGATGTCGTTGACCGCGTGTGCCTGATGCACCGAGAGCCGACGGAGCCCGCTCTGCACGTGGAGCGAATAATCGCCGCGACCACGCTCCGGCAACTTGCACGCCAGGGGAGACCAACCGCGGCCTTTCAGCGTTAAATCACTTACCTGCTTGCAAACACTACTTGTTATGCAAATCATGTCCCTTTTTTGATAAAGCATAGAAGCGATTTTACAAAAAAAATTACCTACCTACCTGCGCTAAACTAAGATACTCAATACAATGACCAGCTTTAATTCCGGGCCTTTCCCGTGTTCAGGCATACAACATTGTTGAAACCGTTATTGAATCTACTTAGACGAATCAAGCACATTATTAACCTACGCAAGAAGAAAAACTGAATAACTAAAACTTAAAAAATGTCCATTAACGTTAACTTTTAAGTTCTTTTACTTTTTTGAGGCAAAAAATTAAGAGATTTCACTTTATTTGCAATGTTCAGCACTCCTGAGCATTTAGCGGCTGTCACAGTGTCGTCACAGCGAGGAGCACACTATGCCGGCGGCTTGTCGGTTCACCTGTGCCTCGGCCCTGCTGGCGGCGCTGGTGGCCGCCGAGTGGGTCGAGATCTCGCAGCACCACTACCGCAAACCTCTCCAACCAGCCCGCTTCGACTCGCATCCGCTCCGCGAACAAGCTCCGTCTAAATACACGCTAGATCTACTCGGCCCCACACAACATCCGTTCCTAAACCACAACGCGCAGAACCCAACGAAAAGCTACCAAGACGTTGAAACGATGAACACCAATCTTTACCACGAGGACGTGACCCTCGAAGACCCGATAAGTGATGATGATGACTCATTTGAGCGTGATCTACGTCCAGCGCTCGACCGTGCTCCGGACCTACAGGTAGATCGACTCCCTCCATACAAAGAAAACAGTGAAATGAGAAACACCTACGACTACAAACACGAGTCTAAGAACAAATATTTTTTGTCCGATTCCAAAAAACCCGTGAGAAATGACTTCTCTAGTGTGGACGACCTCTTCCTTGTCCCAACAAGAGAAACCTGCGTCAATCACACAGAAAATAACCGGTATCAAAACATCCGACAACATGATAACGTAAGAAGTGATATTGAGCTCATAACAAATGAACCAATTTATAACAACCGGATAAAAAACAACCACCTGCTCCATAATTATAATGAGCGAAATGATGGAACTGATGAAAGAAGTAAATATGTAGAATTAGATATGGACAAGGAAACAACAAAGATCAAGAAAGAAAAACATGGTTCCAATTCTGGAAAAGTAGAGAGAGTTTCAAACATCGGCAGTGTTAAAAGAGTTAATCTAGCTAATACTCCAGTAAAGTCTCCTACAGTAAAGATAAATGAGATTCCTGAAAATCCAAAAAGAAGAGATGATGTCAGACCAACGATAGTGGTCAACTTTAGTGAAGAGCTGGATTTAGAAGCCGATGTTTTTAAAAATACTCGCGTTGAAAACGTTGATTTAGTGTCAACTATAAACTTGGACAAAATTTTAAGTAACGATGATAAGGTTGGACACTTAAACATTCCAATAGCACACGACGATACTCTGGAAAGAGATATATCTTTAATTCGAACAACCGAGACTGTTTTAAATATAATGAATGGGTATATGTTTACACCAAAGCAACAAGGACTAATAACGACTACTGAGGCAACCCCAGATAATCGGAGCCACAAGGACGCTTCGACTGTTGGCGAAGTAAAGCTGAGAGACAAAAAAGCGGGCGCTAATAACAGGCCTATTAAGCCTTCAGCAAATGATCTCCTCCTAGATAACACTGAAAGAATGCAAGACAAGAAAGAACTAAGTGAAACAAATGGTTTCAAAAACAATTTGAACACTAACAGCGATGCCGTTGAATACGAAAACAAAGCAACTTCAGAAAATAATGAAAAAACATCAGGAGAAGTCAAAGTGAATACAATGGAGAAGATAATAAAGTTCATCAAAGTGGTGGCTGAAACGATATCCAAGAACACAAGAAGAGGAGGCGCCGCGAAGATAACTTATCTGAACGAACTCAAACATTCGTTGCTGAATAACATAAGTGAGTACCTGACCTACCTGTCTAACACTTCCAACTAACGTCTCGTTAGTTTTTATCATGAATGAATGATTTCAGACCGAACTAATGGGTATTGGTATTTACCTACTCAGAGTATTCATGGTTGCGGGTTAGATTCCTGGTTGCCTTACAAGGCTGAACTATGAAGAAAACAAATACTTATGCAGGGATCGAAAACATTATTTATTTAAGCACATGTGTGTTATAGACAGGGATGCAGCAAGTAAGTAACAGACCAGTAAGAACATGGTCACCGAAACACCAAAGTGCCCGATCCCCACGATAGTTTCTTCCATTGCAGAGGATCGCATCGAGGCGACGTGGCCCGAGGAAGGCGCGCGCCGCCACTCGCGCTCCGCGCGCGGTCACGTCGAGTTCCCTTCCTCCGAGAGCGCGCTGATGACCATCTCTTTTCTCACCTTCGCGGTTTTCCTCATCAAACTCGTGCTGGTAAGCTACGGAGTGTGTGAGCTAAGTTGCAGGATTACTAGGATTAGCTTGAATTGTAGCCAAGTGTTCTTCTGGCGCTTCTTACAATCTGCAGATGGACGTACCTACCGGACATGTATTACTTGAAAATCTTAAAAGAAAGACGATACTTTTTGCTGGGCGAACGCACACCGTTTTTCAACTTATGCATGATCATCAGATCATACACTTTGATCAGTGTTTTTAAACAGGTACCTTAACTCATTAGTCAGCCTCAAATTCTAGAAACAACCTGTTGGACTATCTATCGTATTTTACTGAAGGTCATGTTAACATGTTTTTACAAGGATTTAATGGAATGTTCTATTTACAGCAAGTGATCCAGACATACAAGCACAAGACCATGTTGATGTCCCCGCTCATGGTGGCGACCGCGGGACGCACACTCAGCAAAAAGCTAAGAACAAACACATAGAATACCTACCTACTTACATTATATACCGTTATAAAGAACCTAGGTACTTACGAATTGTTGCGTTTTATTTCTGTGGTTTTCCCAGGCCCTCCACCGATGAGCTAGTACTTAGTAACAAATTATGTTTCGAATATAGCTTAGCCAAATATAAACATTCTAAGAAGCATAAACACAGTAAAAGCATATACCACAGTCGAAACCTCGCCCATGGTATTTTGATGTATATTTATTGATTATTTATTGCAGTTTTAACATTTTTTTAAAATTTTATACTGTTTCATAGAACATTTTTATCCGACGACAGATGAATTATGGATATTTGTTGAATAGTTGTTTTATTCTCTTTGATAAAAATGCTACTGGCCACAGGCCACAGATCCCGTATATAAACAAGTACGACAAGTGCGCGTGTAACTCGCGCGCCGAGGGTTTTGAACTTTTGTTGTTTAGGTACCTAGGTAGTACGTATATTGACTAGGTAGTACCTCTTGGCGCGGTGGCCCAAGGTCCGCTTACGACGCAGGAGGTTGCGGTTTGATTCCCGCCTAATATTTGTACGATCTGCAGATTATTTTTTCGGGTATTCTAATCCTTTTCTACGTACACAAAAATAAATCATCTAATGTGATACTTATACTTTAATTAAGTATAACAGCTATCGTAGAAGTACCAATAACACATTAAGCTTTGCTTAGCTTGTGCCTAAATGATGCTGTGTGGATTATCCAGGATAAATCTTCTCAAAAATTTTTGGAGCACGGTGGAATTCATTAATTTAATAATCATATTATACCTAAAAATTCTTGGAGCGCAGTGGAATACATTGAGTAGGTATGGACTTAAGACGTATGAAACTAAGACGATTTTCAAAACCTGTTTTGAATTGTCCAAATCCATACCTTTGATTTGATATTGCTCTCAATGAAATATTGTATGAAAATTAGTTTTTTGACCGTATTTCAAAAAGTATTATTTTTTACAGACTTCTTTATATTTTTCCTGTAAAATATAGGTCTATATCTACAAACGCTTGGTACTTACATTTTACATCGATCACTCTGCAATCTTCGGAGATGGGGGGGAATGGTAAATTTTTCGAACTTAGTCGAATCATTTCGAAAAGTATAAAACTGATCGAAATTTCGAAAAATGTTTAGAAACGTGCAAATTGATACCTTTCATTTGATAGCCCACTCCGTGGGGTAGTCTCCCCTTTAGAAAATTATGCCCCCCCATTTTGACCATATTTTCGAAAACGAAAATGTTATACATAAATTTGATTTAAGGCGCATTATACGCGAGTCGAATTTGTGCAAAAATTGAGGTTATTTTGTAATAAGATGAATATAAATGAAGTAGGTATGCATAATTAAAGATGAATTAAATATAAACATAATAAAGAATATTTGTGATGAAATAAAATTACAATAGGACTGGTCCGGACCACGAGTATGTATATTAAGAGGAATAAAAAGAATAAAAGATGATAGTGAAAAGACAATTATAATGAACGATTTTCATTTATTGCCATCAAGTGGACATGCAGGTATTAAAAGAATGGTTAATACGATAAAAAGACGGTACTATGGCCAGGCTTCTCTATATTTTTCCTGTAAAATATAGACCTATATCTACAAACGCTAAGTACATTTTATATAGATCACCTGCTATCTTCGGAGATAGGGGGGGGACGGTCAAATTTTCGACCTTTTTCGAAATATTTCGAAAAGTAGGTACCTATCGAAACCTATCGAAATTTCAAAAACTGCATTGAAATGTACAAACTGATACCTTTCATTTGATACCCAACTCGGTGGGGTAGTCACCCCTTTAGAATTTTTTTCCTTTTTTGACCATATTTCAAAAAGTGTTATTTTTACAGATTTCTCTATATTTTTCCTGTAAAATATAGATCATCATCATCATCATCATCACCAGCCTATAATAGTCCACTGCTGGACATAGGCCTCCCCTAATGAGCGCCATAGATGGCATCCTTGTGGTTGGAGTTGGAGTTGGCAACATTAAGGAAAACATGTTCTCTAAATTTTACTCTCGAAAATTTAATTTTCTTACAGCTTAAAAGTTCATAAAAATAATATAGTTGCGTTTAAAGGTATCTACTGAATGTGCTCCTGAGAGAAGCAGTATTTTCAGCACAATAAAACACCTTGCTATGCAAACCTAACCTCAAACTTTGTCCTGGTTTTGATATGAAGTGATCTAAAAATACTTATCGTGTTGTGAAGCTTACACTGCATTACACTGCATGACCTGCATGAATTGCCTTTATCAAAGGTGCTTATAACACAACTGAGGTGTCCTTGGGCCTTGTCATTTATACTTGAAAAATTACCAACAGAGGAACATCATACTTGGAAATACATAATAATGTCTAAGGAGTGTGCAGTGTGTTTGAATCCTATTCCTAACAGAGAACGCTTGAGATGTCAAGGCTGCATGAAATGGTATGATGTAGACTGCGCCAACATACTGGTAAAAAAATTTCGGCTTATGAGCAATGAAAGTAGAAACTCCTGGTCTTGCGAAGAGTGCTGTAAAAAAGCTTCCAAATGTGAGAACTCTAATGACCCTACTCGTCAAGTAGCTGGACGGACAGACTCGTCTAAGGCTGCACCTGTGCAGAGTTCCCCGCTGAAAAGTAGCCCTGATACACCTGGTTTCTTCAGCTCTCAATCATCTCTCTCTGACAGAGATATCATCGATGAAGAAAGTGCCCTGATCACAGTAAAGGTACTCAAAGATATTATTGCAAAAGAAATTGGTAACTCATTAAAAACACTGACATCTGAGCAGAGTCGTCTCAGTGAAGTAGTGAATAACTTTCAAGAAGCAATCTCATTCTTTAGCAGTAAATTTGATGAGTTGAAAACCAACTTGGATCATAAGTCTACACAGATAGAAGACCTCAAAAAAGAAAATAACTTGCTTCAAGACTCTGTAAAAAAACTCACTCAAAGAGTCAATATCTCTGAGCAGTATGCGAGAGCTTCCAACATTGAGGTTCAGTGTGTTCCGGAAAGCAAGACTGAAAATATTGTTAAGTCAATTCTACATCTTGGCAAACAGATTAAGTGTGACATCACAGACCAGGATATAATTCATTGTACCAGAATTGCCAAAAAGAACACTGATACCGCCCGCCCAAGATCAATCCTTGTCAAGTTTAGTAACCCACGCCAGCGTGATACCTTCCTGGCTGCATCTCTCAAACACAACAGGACCCATCCACAGAATCGCCTGAACACTAACCATCTTGGTTTATCTGTAGAAAAACCACAACCTGTCTTTGTTGTAGAGCACCTATCTGTGGAAAACAAGGCTCTACACGCCGCTACTCGGGCTCGTGCTAAGGAACTAGGGTACAAATTTGTTTGGGTGCGTTATGGACGGATCTTTGTCAAGAAATCTGAAGACACTGACCGTATTCTAATTGATAGCATTGAAAAATTAGACACACTTGAAAAGGTTGTATAACTTCAAGTACCTATAAGTAACTGAAATCCTCTCCACAATAAGAATCATAGTCATAACCCACATTACAACATTTTAACTTTTTCCCTAAACTACTTATTTTTTGGTTCTTTTGGTTCTTCTGGATCAATTTTTGTAGTTCAACCCTAAATTTTGTTTTAATTTTTTAATCAGTCTCATTACATTTAGCTGGTTACATTTATGTGACCGAAAACTTTCAATTCAATTTAAGTATCACTTTGGTTTGGCGCTAATATTACTGTTATTAGTATCTAGATTGATACCTACTTACTTACCTAAAGTTTTACTCATCAATCCATCCAAACTTAACTACATTTTGAACTTTTCTATTCTCTAACTTGCAGGTAGACTTGTAAACTTTTTTTATATCATTGAAATGTAAATCTCACAATTAAATATCTATTAGGTACCAGAATGTACTAGGTTTAAAAATAAAGATAACAGATTTTTTCCTTAACTGTAAATTGCAGAACTATGACGTTATGGTGCTTACAGAGACAACGTAAATAATACACAATCATTTTGGTTCTTTTTTCTCTATAATCATAAGCATAACAAACTCCTTTTAAATGTTCACCTATTAATTACTAGTGTAACTTTTTTTATTTCCTGTTGTTCAACTCCAGTACATATAACTAATTGTCTTACAATCTGCGTATTTAGTTATAAAATGTAACTTTGTTATTATTTTACATTAAGTAAAAAATTTGCGCATGCTGTGGCACCCTTAAATTAAAAAACACTAGACTTAAGTCCTTTTTGTAATTGTATTTTTCATGTTTTGTGATTTTTTGTTGGGAGTCCTAAATAAATAAATAAAAATAAATAAATAAATAAATCCTTATTTGGGGGTTATTGCCCATAATCCCCACGCTGGGCATGCGGGTTGGGGATCGCAGTTCGGTGTAGTTGTTCTGCAGAAGGCGCTGCTGCCCGCCCCCCGCTGTGTTTCCCTTAGTCGCCTCTTACGACACCCACGGGAAGAGTTGGGGTGGTGAAATTCTATGCCGGCACCACACGGCTAGATAACACACGGCAAATATAGATCAATACCTACAAACACTTGGTACATATCACGTCGATCGCTCTGCAATCTTCGGAGATAGGGGGGGGACGTTCATTTTTTTGACCATTTTCAAAATATTTTAAAAAGTATAAAATCTACCAAAATTTCAAAAACTATTTTGAAATCTACCAACGAGTACTTTTCATTTGATACCACTTTCGACTTCGTAGGTCGTATTTAAAATTTCCATTTCAAAATTTGTATGGAAAATCTTCATTTTGATTTTTCATTTATTTTTCTATAAATACTTTTCATTTGATACCACTTTCGACTTCGTAGGTCGTATTTAAAATTTCCATTTCAAAATTTGTATGGAAAATCTTCATTTTGATTTTTCATTTATTTTTCTATAAATATGTGCGGGCGCACAAAATGTATTATTATTTCAAGTCAATAGCTGCAGTAGTTTCTGAGATATTAAGGATTCAAAACACAAAACAGACCCAAAGCGATCCCGTGAGGGCTTTGCAACCGATGGCAAAACCCTAAAAATCATACACACCCTACATCAAGGAACTTATACCCAATCTGGAATGTGCGTTGTCAATTTGATACCAATGTAACATAAACCTTATGTGTATGACCCTAAGTCTATTAAAGACAATCACTTGGTCAGAGCGAAATCCGATCCGAGGGAGAAGCACGTCGTGAGCCCTGTGTCCCTTTCTAATGTGTTGCCAGGCGGATTGTTCCCGAATTTAGTAGAAGTTGTAGGAACAAATTGACATGTCTTACTAAAAAGCATTAATTTTTGTTCTTTATATTTTCTAATATTTTCCAAGTATCTGTTAGAATGATAACATTTTTCTAGCAATAATTTGGACACATATTGAAATGTCAATAAAAAAAGAAAAGATTATAAGTAGAATATAATATAAGTTAGACTAGCACCCTGCCCGTCAGCCATATTCATTTGTTGTGAATTGGTTGTGATTGGTGATCCTGATCCTGAAAGGGACAGAGGGCTCTCGCGAAGCTATCTCGCTCGGACCGCGTATCGGCAGCTTGTTCACATTCCAGATTGGGTTTAAGTTCCTTGCCCTACATCGGTTCGTTGCATACAAATATAATTTTAGTGTTTTCTCCTAAAGTATAGCATGTAGAACAACGGATGCTACATCAATATTTTGTATAAAGAGGTAAATATGTTGATCTAACTTGATTCTTCCTTAGAGGTTTCATTTAGGTAGGTAATATAACCGAAAACATAGAGCTCTCAGATTGAAAATAATTTTCAATTATGTAAATAATAATAATAATAGGTAATAATTAAAAAAAAAAAAAAAAAAAAATTGTCACCGCCGATGACAAACGTCTTTTTATGGATTTTTTCAATTTATTTACGTTTTTATGAAAAAATCTTAGTAGTAACCATGTAAATAAATAAAAAAATGCTTACAAGAGCACGAGCGAGGGCGGCACAAAGAGCACTCAAAGCACCACCACCGCAGTCTGCCTCTGCTAGCTCCACATCCTCGTCCTCAGATGAAGAGGATTTTCAAACGCCGCCAGATACGAGTGATGTGTTGAGCAGCGAAAATGAATTGCAGAAGTCGCCTCGACCGCCGCGAACACCTGTGCGGCGAGGCCGACCCCCTCTGTCAGCTGGCTTGGGTGGGACCTACAGGGCGCACAGCCCCACGACCGGCCCCCGTCGCTGATGGAAGAGTGCGGCGCATGCGATGGACTCAAGAAAACAATAAGAACGTCATGCGCGCATATTATAGGGCAACAGAGGGTGGAACTAACCTGACCGCGTACCGCTCTAAGATACTGCCATTGTTTCAGGCCCTCGAACCTACACTCGACGTCAACGTGCAACGATTATCAGATCAGATACGGGTCATCCAACGTTCAAAAATGTTAGATGATACTGTACTTGATCAGCTCCGACGTGAAGTGCTCAGTGCTCCCGTGGTGGACCATTCACAGTGTAACCAGCGTGTTACACCGCCACAGCGACAAATAATAAACCAACAACAAGTTAATATAACATCCCAACCTGATTACGCTGTGGAAGAGGTCAACCACGAGAACATTGAGGTAAGTACCCAAAATAATGAGCAAATGAGGAGGATTTTGGATGATGCGATTCTAAATTATCGGAATACGAATGTTAGGCCACGTCTCCCTCGCTTCCCCACCCATAGACGTGCTTTAGCTGTAGTGGGGGCTTTGAACCCACTACTAGCCCCCTATCTACTGACTAGTAGTGATCTTACTGATACACACTCTATTCTTTATTGTGGGGCTATTGCAGCTTGCCGTATAGCGCAAGTAAAGTTTCCGGACAATACCCGTGCTCCGCGTCAAGCTAGCAGCACCCCCTCTTGGCAACAAAGAATAGAGAGGCGTATTAGTAGGTTCAGAACAATTATAGCTAAGCTCATTTGCTTTAGGGAGGGCAACCATAGACCTCGGGTTATGCGCTTTGTGACCCAGGCTTTTGAAGGTACTGAAGTACAACCTCAGGACTATTTAGCCTGTAGCACAGAGCGCATAGACTACCTACCTAAAGCAAAAAGTCTATGCTTGGGCAAGCCGAATAAAAAGGTATAAAAAGCGAGTTGACAGATTTTGGCAGAATCGCATCTTTCAAAGTGACCAAAGGAAAGTTTACCGCGATTGGGAGAAACTCACACTACGTGTGTCCGACGGTCAAGTACCAGATATCGAAACCGGAAATAATTTTTGGCAAGATATCTGGTCAATACCTGTCGAGCACACGGAAGCGGATTGGATGAATGTGGTAAATGCTGAGTGTGAAAACATCGAAACCATGGACCCTATAACCATCTTTACAATAGATGTAAGTAATGCAGTCCGTTTGACCCAAAACTGGAAAAGTCCTGGCCTAGACGGATTGCATAACTTTTGGTTAAAAAGGTTTCGATGCTCACACTCGGTTCTAGCCGCACAATTCCAAGAAGCGATTGAGATGGGGTCACTCCCACATTTTATGACGAATGGTATAACTTTCCTACTCCATAAGTCTGGTAGTACTACGGAACCAAAGAATTACAGACCCATAACATGCTTACCCACTATCTACAAGCTGCTTACATCCATTCTGACTACAAAAATTAACACACATATTGTTAGGAATAATATTTTGGCACATTCTCAGAATGGATGTAGGGTTGGGTCCCGTGGTACTAAGGAGCTCCTCCTCATTGACATGGCGATTAATCAACAGGTCAAACGTGGGAGAGGGAACTTGTCGGCTGCATGGATAGACTATAAGAAGGCCTATGATTCGGTACCTCATACTTGGCTTGAGAGGGTCTTAGAGTTGTATAAAATAGATACTACTCTAAGATCATTCTTGGGTTCTTGTATGAGGCAGTGGACCACAGTTCTTCGTCATCCAGGTAGCCGAACAGATCCGCCTACTACCAATGATCTGATAAGGATAGAGCGGGGTATATTCCAGGGCGACAGTCTGAGTCCCTTGTGGTTCTGCTTAGCTCTGAATCCACTCAGTACTCTACTGAAAGATTCAGGAATAGGCTACTCCCTCCGGAGAGGTGGTGAAGTCATTTCTCACTTGTTGTATATGGATGACCTCAAACTATTCTCGCCGAATAAGACAAAGTTAATGGCCCTCCTGAATATTACGCAAATATTCAGTAGTGCTATTAAAATGGAATTCGGTGTTGATAAGTGTGCGGTCATACAAATACTGCGAGGGAAGGTTGTAAATTCTTGTAATTTACAGCTTTCAGAGATAATGTCCCTCAAATCTCTTTCGGAGGGTGATACATACAAGTACCTTGGTATGCCAGAAGGGTTAGGTATAGTAGACGCGGACATAAAACAATCGGTGAAGGAGCGCTTCTTTTGTCGCCTTAAAACAGTGTTAAATAGCCTTTTGTCAGGAGGCAACAAAGTGCGTGCCTTTAACGCTCGGGTTATGCCACTACTTACTTATACTTTTGGCATACTGAGATGGACTCAGACTGAACTAGATGCCTTGGACTGTAGAGTTCGTCAACTCTTAACCGTTCATCGCATGCATCACCCGCGATCTTCGGTAATGAGATTGTATATACCACGGAAATGTGGTGGTCGTGGTTTTCTAAACGCCAAAACCCTACACAACCGTGAAGTATGCAATCTCAGAAATCATTGCCTTAATGCCGAATACCAGATGCATCGCGATGTGGTTGCAGTTGATAAGAACCTAACCCCCCTCTCCTTGTCTAACGAGAACTGGCGGAAACCTATGGTGATGAGTGTTCAGGACAGGAAAGCAATATGGGAGAGCAAAGAATTGCATGGGAGATTTTATAAGGTCCTCACAGGACCTGATGTAGATCTCCTAAGTTCGGTAAACTGGCTACGCTTCGGTGACCTCTTTGGGGAAACTGAAGGTTTTGTCTTTGCAATTATGGATGAGGTAGTAAAGACCAACATGTCAATATATTTATGAAAATTTGTTGTACACTCATAAAAATATCAATAAGTTCATTAAAAATAGCGATATACATAATTTAAATACTAGAAATAAGAACAAACTGGCTGTGCCCACTACTAGGCTACGTAAGATTAATGTATCTTTTAAAGGGCAATGTATACGCTTCTACAACAAAATTCCAAGTGAGTTGCAAAAATTATCTATAAATAAATTCAAACGGATTGTCAAAAATATACTTTGTAAAAAAGCTTACTATAAAATATCAGATTATCTAGACGACAAAAAAGTTTGGGACGAGTTATGGTCCAACTCTAAAACTAACAATCTAACAAGGTAAAGGTTTCTTGTTCGCTTCTTTACTTTACCTAAAAAAGATTGAAGTGAACAATTAATCAAAGTGATCACTTTATTTCCCATTTTTATTTCTTATTTAACTTGTATTTTGTGACGTGTCCAAGAGTCCTGTAAGGTCTAAAGGAAATAAAGCACTTTGATTTTGATTTTGATTTTGAACAACTACCGAAAGTATATCATAAAAGATGGCACAATCGATATTTGTCGAGCGTGTCATCTTCCTGGGGAGACCCTACGTCATATACTTTCGGGTTGTTCGCATCTTGCTAATTCTCAATACTTGCATAGACACAACCAAGTAGCCAAAATTACACACCAGCAACTTGCTCTCCGATACGGCCTTACTGGTCCGGAAGTCCCGTACTATAAGTATACCTATACCTGCGCCAGTTCTCGAAAATAGCCGTGCCACGCTCTATTGGGACCGATCTATCATTACTGACAGGACTATTCTCGCGAATAAGCCTGATATTGTATTGATAGATCGGTTAGAACGGAAGGCGGTGCTCGCTGATGTTACCATACCACATGATGGTAACCTTGTTAAAGCTGAGAAAGATAAACTTACCAAATATCTTGACTTAGCTAATGAGGTTGTCGGCATGTGGGATGTTGATTCAGCGACCATCGTCCCGATAGTCGTTTCAGTTAATGGTGTAATAGCGAAGAGTCTCGACCAATATCTCAAGAGACTCTCGTTAGGAAGTTGGATCCAGGGTCAGATCCAAAAGGCGGTACTCCTGGACTCTGCGCGTATCGTCAGGAAGTTCCTCTCTCTGCAGCCCTAGTCACCGGCCGCTTGAGCCTAGCTTCGCGGTTGGTGATCCACCGTTTTGATATATTTTTTACTGTAGAGTTATTTTATAATAATTTTGTTGTATTTTCTAAAGTAAAAAATGTATTTTTTAACGAGATAAATAATTAAATGAAGTGAAATAATAATTAATCATAATTATTATGATCTTGTATAATTTCTTAACTGTTCAATTCTAAGTCACTATTTCGTTTTTACTAATTTACACAGGTGCGAAAGTACAAGTTATAGGTACCTAATAGTCAAATAATTTTTAAATGTATTAAAATTTAAGCTAAGACAATTTGTTTTTTCAGTTCTGAGAGCTCTAGTTGAACCTCAATAACTCTGTAACAGCGTTTTCTAGAGAATTGATAACTTCCGAATGACCTTTGATAATTTATAACTAAATGCTTTAATATAAATCAAAAACATAGACGTAGTAATTTCTGAGATATGAGATATAAGCCTATTATTCAAGCGTGGGGACTGAGAGCTCCTGTCTAGGGGTTATACCGGCTTTGATAAAAGTTTTACAAATTGTTGGACCTATGCCTCATTTTTACTAATTCATTACTAAATCTGTGATTTTTTTCAGTTCGATTTGCCAAAGATTCAAAAGTGAGCTCTAAATCCACACGCACATTTTTCAAACTACTAATAATTATGTAAGATTTTAATGGAAGGTTACTTTTGACGCTACAAGGTTTTTTTTTGACCCTGGCTTTGAGATACTCAAAGGACCCTGGTTTGGTTACTTTTGTTTGACTAGACCACTGGCAACACTGATCTCAAATCTCCTTGTTGACGTTCAGTTCAGTCAGTTCAATTTCAATCTGAGGTTCAATTCAATCAATCAATGCAATGCATGCAACCAAAGAAAAGAAAGAGAGTAGAACCACTTTATGTATGTACCTACGTTCAATCAATGCAAGCAATGATTTAATTAATTGGCAAAAGTTTCCTCAAATCACCAAGAGGACAAAAAATTGCCAAATCTAAAAAAAAAAGAAAAACAGTACCTAGCAATACATACAGATTGAGGTTCAGGAAGGGAAGAGTTTATTTATTTTCCCGTGTGATTTCAATTCTTCATTACTTTCTAAGTTAATTATGAATAGGGACTGTGAAATTCCTTCCAACATGAACACCCCAAACGAGACTACGAGAGCAGCTGAGCTACTTCCCACATCTGCTAATCGGAAGAGAAGGAGAGTAACAAAATCAAGGAAAGATAGTTCGCGGACAGAGATCCATAATCTGCCAGGTAATGTATTCTACCTAATTTATATTTTAAGTTCCCTGGAGGATGACTCTGTCTGTTGAAGACTAAAAGAAAAGGTGCGTTTAGTAAGGATATTTATCATAATTGTAGGCTTTTTTAGATACTTATGCACCAGCACTCATACAACACATCCACAGCTGAACGACCCTTCAGAGGTGGGCCACAACCTGATGGCAGGTGGACTGGCACTAGAGGTGTTATAAATACACAGAAGGAAGCTGTTGACCTTCCTCTAATAGGACCCTATGACATCCGTTTATGGGATACTATAAAGATACACTGCAACCATCAACTGCAGCAACTGGAATCTAGTTTAAAAACTAATAACTATATGTCCTTAACTCCAGAAAATTTCCAACTCACCAATGAAATCCTGAAGACAAATGTTTGCCGACTGTGTGCAACATACCACGAGGTGGGACCAAAGCTCCTGCCCCTTTACGAAAAATATAAAGGTGTCACACTGTCAAGAGTGGTCAACTGTCTTATGCTTACTAGGGTATGTATATGTAGTGGAAATATTGCAGCAAGTACCTATCTGCTTTAGAGATGTGCAATGAACTACTACTGGTAGCTTCATATACAGGCGGAGCCCTTGTGAGCACACACCAAACTTAGTTTTTGGTTTAATCAGCAAAGTGATGAAAATAGATAGAAATTAAAGGGCAAAATGCATGTTCATTTCAGGTATACAAAAATGATGGACTACCAGAAGTTGCTTGTAGGAAATGTGCTGACCAGATTGTGGCGTGGTACGAGATGCGCATGAACAGTATAGGGATCACACGCATCCTAGAAATAGAGGCCGAGATACTCAGGTCTGGGGTAAGTACTTGATGCCTATTCTAATGTCGCAATTGTCAGTGTTTACTCAAGATCTATGTATTTATGTGTGCAAGCCTACACCAGAGGGCATTGCCCTCCTGTCTATGAGCTCCACTATCCGTATATAGTACAATTTCCAAACATCTCTTGAAGCCAAGTCAGTAAACTGGTCAAGAAAGTTTGTATCTTATTGTCTTTGCCTACAACTTTTTGGAACTGATTCTCAAGCACTAGCACATGGTTGAAGCATTCATGTGATCTTTTATTTTTGCAGGTAAATTTGAATGAAAGGTGAGTACAAAATACCTTCTAAGCCTGAATACTAAAACATCAATTGTAATACTATTACTACTGAAACATTTGAGTTTTCATTATAAACCCTAGATTTTATGTCTCTGTGGTCACACCAGAGGCGAGTGGTGTTTCAGAAGTAATAATGTTTTTAGCTAGATTTAAAACTTTTCCAAGTATTTTGTGCTAGAATTATTGAAGCAGGTATATTAGGCTAAGAATTCACTCCACAGATTGCTGCTGAGCGAAACTATTCAAACCATTCTCGCTTCCTACTCACTGAATATAGAATCGGAGATCGTTTGCCAGCTGTGCGACATACGAACTAGGAGCGAAGAGTTCGTGCGGCATTTAGAGACGAAACACGCGACCGTAAGGGACGCGGCAGCACTCGAGATGTTCATACAAGAGCACGTGACCTTCGAGGAGGTGCTCGCCTCCGACCCCGAGTCCGATGACGCATCAGCCGCGTCTGCCGAGCCTGCCGACCCTCGCTCAGGGCACTCTCATCTCCAACAACATGCAGAGAGGGATCTCACGGAACCGAGTGTTGATCGCAAGAGTTCAGAGTCGACCGCGGAGGCCGCGGGGGGCCCGCACGAGACCAACCAGAAGCGCATCCCGGCCGTCTGTCCGCACTGCAACCGCCTCTGCTCCAACAAGTACAACATGCTCGTGCATATGAGGACTCACACAGAAGGCGAGAGCCTAAAGTTCGACTGCGAGTGCGGCAAGAGTTA
>OZ007537.1:12243933-12317757 GCA_963931895.1 Eupithecia pulchellata | reverse complement strand
CGCTAGCTTAATTTAGAGTTGTTGTTTAATCCTAAGTATTTATTGTCAACAGATGTGTGATATTACAGGCATTGTGATAATGGTGATCTCGCGAGTTTGGTGTGATAAGTTATTCAAGGAAAAGCATTTCATCAATTTATTATTTAAAATAATCATTCAATTTCACTGCCATTTGAGCTATCTGTAGATTATTTGCAACAGTCTTTTTAGTTTTTTTAGTTAACTCAATTGTTTCCATGTACATACTGGTTCTAATGTAAATTAAAGATTAATCATAATCATAAACATTGTTTAATTTTACGAGAATCCTTAAATAAATTAATTATTATAATTGAACATACAAATGTACCTATTATTAACTACTAAATAACTTATCATAAAATTTATAAGTTAAAAAATAAAGTATCACATGCACAACTTTTTCAATAAGTAGGTACTTATATAGATCACTTCAATGTAAAGAAACTAAACTAAATTTCTATACACTAATATATTTCTAAGCATAATCATTGTTTATTATTAGACTGAAGATAATTGGAACTATATAAATAGGTACCTACATAGAATATAATAATAATAAATTTTCATAGCTTTTAGTATGATTTATGATTTTGTAGTTTTATTTTGTAACCATAACAGTAAATTATGTTTAATAAAAGAAAAGGCGAGGCAATGTTTGTATCTGAAGGGCTTCTTTTTTTTTTGTTTGGAACTGCCACTTGGGTATGAAAATATCGCATATTTTCTACTTACTTATGTATTTTTAAAATAAAGATCTCAAAACATTTTTATAGTTTCAAATTAACAGATATTGGTCTAAAAAAATTTACTCGCCTATCTGTAATTTTTGCGATATATTATTATAATTTACTATTGATGGTAGGCTCAAATTAATAAAAAGCACAAAGGTCGCCTACTATACAGAACGCGTAAAGAAGCCGTTTAATAATATCAATTCTAATTTATATTTTCCTATCGACTTCATTAATGTGTTGTTTGAAAAATGTATTTATTGTTTTAACCAAAATCACCAGCCCTTAGTCTAAAACAGTTCAAACCCTAATAATCATCCTACGGCTAGTAAAAGTTTTACATTTTATAAAAGAAACTTACGAAATAAATAATAATAAATCGACATTAGCAGAGATAATGTGTGTGACACAAGGAACTAGAAAACACGCTCCAAATGTGAAATTGAATTTAGTGGGCCAAGGTCCGCCTACGACGCATGAGGTTACGGGTTCGATTCCCGCCTCGGAACAATTATTTGTACGATCTGCAGATTATTTGTTCAGGGTATTCTGGTCGTTTTCTATAATAATAGTATGTAGGTAATATGTTGTAGTAAGTATATCAGTAATGCAGTACCCATAACACAAGCTCTGCTCAACTTGGGCCTGATGATGTGTGGATTGTCCAGCATTATTTATATTTCAACATCAACAGCCTATGATAGTCCACTGCTGGACATAGGCTCCCCTAATGAGGTGCCATAGAATGCATTACTCATTATTTATATTTACTACTTTTTATTCCTTTACAGAATAACTAACAAGGCTCCAATAAAACGAGACGATAGGACTATGCATCCCTTAAATTAGCGTAGTTTACGGAAAGAAATATTTACAATAAACCAGAACTTGATTAGCTCAAATAAAGTTGGCCTTTTTAATTTCCTATTTGTTCCTACTAACAGTTAATTATGTAAATAGGAACAAGAGTATCTGAATATGAATAGTGAGATTTATTCTTTTTCATTTATTAAAAAGTCAATGGGGCAAAAAATCCCATCCACCCCATTGACTTGGAAATGATGGGGCAGATGGGGATTTTTTTCCCCAACTGCCCCATTGATGGGGAGGATAATGGGGCGGATGGGAATATATCAATATATCCCTGAACGTACTGTACCTATGTATGTATGTAGACACATGCACAAGTGCCTATCTCTGCGCGTTCCGCGAGATTTTAGCTGCTAGGTTCTAAAACCTAGATGCTAGGTTCTAAAACCTAGCAGCTAAAATCCTTCAACAACCTTGAACATTTGGATAGCCACTCGAGCAGGTACTATTAATTAAAGGGAAAATGAGCTTTCGTAGGATATATCATTCTAGGCTTTGCCGTGTGGTGTCGGCATAGAATTTCACCACCCCAACTCTTCCCGTGGGTGTCGTAAGAGGCGACTAAGGGAAACACAGCGGGAGGCGGGCAGCAGCGCCTTCTGCAGAACAACTACACTGAAACTGCGATCCCCAACCCGCATGCCCAGCGTGGGGATTATGTGCAATAACCCCCAAATAATGATGCCATCTATGGCGCTCATTAGGGGAGGGCCTATGTCCAGCAGTGGACTATTATAGGCTGGTGATGATGATGATGATGATCATTCTAGGCTAGGTAACCTACGTGGGATACATTCATTAGTACTTACGAAAGTAGGTATAGAAGAAAGTATATATAATGGGTGAGTAAATTTCTTACACCATATCTCCTACTAGTACATAGGTATAGTATATAAAATACATATGCAACTTGTTAGACACAAATAATAAATATGGCAGAGGATGTACATAATTGTCCGAGGGCCATACATAGGAAAACTTATGGAATCAACTGAAACTTATCTGCTATAAAAAAAACACTTGCGGCCCACCCCGGCTTTGGCACACGTGTGTTTAGCACAAAAATTATTCGTGACGTAACGGTAATTGTTAGACATAATGTTATCGCGGAGTTTTTGTAGATATTCATGTCTCCTATAAAACTCTAGGATACTTTACTCTATGGTCAATAATTCCACAGCGTACGCGATAAAATATTTTTTTGGTATATTTTGCACACGTGGGTAACACTATGGAAGTTTACATACGGATCCCGTATATTAAAATATTACATCGCCGATATAAAAATAAGATTTTAACGCGTGACCAACCAATGATAGATGTTTTTGACAAAAGATTCACACATGTCTTCAATGAACCGACAAAGTGTGATCATGATCAGCCTTAGTCCTGTAGTGCGTGCGGCGGCGGCGGCGGCGGCGTGGCGGGCGGCGCGGGCGGCGGGGACTCGTTGACGAGGCGCTGCCGCTCGCGGTACATGGACACCTGGATGTTCTCCAGCTGGTGGTAGCGACACACCTTCAGCGTCGAGAACACCGCCAGGCCCACCCACGTCGTGAACGCGGCCCACGCACCGAACTTTAACAACGATGTATACATTTAGTTTCACTTTTTAATACATTTTCTTTATCTAACAAAATATGTAGGTACAAGTAAAATTAAACTTCAGTTCTCACTCTGACGTCAACACTAACCACCAATAGGTTGACTTGTGGATTGTTGTATTTAAAAATATTTTTCTCTGAAAGAACAGAGTTCACTTACAGAGCCTTTACACTTTTTATTTTACATAATTACAGAATTATTACACTTGAAGTTGAAGAAGTTTTAAAAAGTTTTTTTCTATTTTGTACTCGTACTAACGTAACTAAGTACAACTGAACCCCGCAAAAATTATGCCCCGAGTTTTATTAATATTTATAAATTATTATTCATTTATTAATATTTAGTCACTGCGGAAGTGTCCTACGAGAAATCGAGCCTCCAGTCAACAGTTACAAGTTCTGAAATTATCATACCTGAACGCTTCCGATTTCAATGTAGAATGACTTCGTTTGTATTCCATCCTTCTTGTCTATTACTTGCCCTGCTGCATCTTCACAGCTGTAAAAATAATACCAGTTTGTAGCAAAGTTTGCAATGTTCACAGCACAAACCCAACAAATATACTTAATACCTATGTAATCTTGTAGGTACCTATGTATAGCTACCGTGATCTTGACCTGTCACGCTGGAAATAAAAACAAGGGTCTGCGGTGTACAAGACATTTAGCTAGGAACCGCGGAAGTAGTGTTGCGATGCGACACTTATCACGTTTAATGCCATTACGATTTTGATTATGTTTTGCTGGATTTATGTGTTTCATGGTGTACTTATAGCATAAATCTGGTAATAACAATAATAATAAATAATGCTAGACAATACACACATTCAATTCAAGTCAAATTGAATTGAATAAATAAATAAAATAGACTAGATGTGTTGGGAGAAAGTTACCTGGCACCTGCTGCTCACACTAATTGTTACTCTGTATCTAATTCTGTTAGAAATCATTATATACTTATTCAAAAAAGCATGAGCATGTGACAGATACCCTAGAGCTAGACTATGTAGAGACCCGAATAGACTTATTTTAAAATATACCCCACGTTCAGCCAAGTTCAAGAAAAGTTGTTTGATTCTATGTGTAAAAATATATAATAAAATACCAAATGACATAAAATTATTGAACAATTATTTATTTAAAATTAAAAGATGTAGGTGGCTGAAGGATAGGATTTTTTATGATATATTAGATAATTTTTTTAAAGCTAGAACTTAAGTACCTACCTAATTGGTAGTTATAATTGCATGCTAACATAATTATAATGTTAACTAGCGGCCCGCCCCGGCTTCGCACGGGTATTAAACAAACATTTCAGAAATTATACACACTAAAACGATAGGTTTCACAGTTTTCATACGGATCTTTACTTTTTAAACAGCATCATTAGGGTTTTTGACATTGACTCAACATTCCAAAACTGACACTGGCCGTAGAGAAAAAGCAAGCACCGTGCGCTATACAACCTCTTTTTCTATTCTGACGCGCCATAATAGAAAAAGAGGTTGAATATACAGCCCACGGTTCAATTATTGAATTTTTCATGCGGATCCCTAACTTTTTTTAAAATATTATATAGCCTATGTTCATCACGGAAAATTAAGGATTCTAATGGTGAAAGAATTTTTTAACTCGGTCCAGTAGTTTCGGAGCCTATTCAATTCAAACAAACAAACATACAAACAATCAAATCTTTCCTCTTTATAATATTAGTATAGATGAGACATGAGTGCATTATTTATACTAAACACCTTTATACCATGTTTAACGCAATAAATATCTTTGAATCTGGGTACGAATTGGACTGCCCAGGCCAGTTACCTGAGGAAGCGCTGCAGCATGATCTGGCACCAGCTGCTGAAGCCGAGCGTGACGAGCAGCGCGGCGGACGCGGCTAGCGCGACCAGCACGCCGCACGCCGCCGCCTCCGCGAACGCCGACAGGAACGAGCTGTCCGTGCCGCGCCACACGAACATCGATAGTCTGACACAATGTCACTTAGATTATACTCTTATGTGGAGGAACATTGCACAGGAGCGAGGCACAGGGCTAACTGTTTATAAAAGAGCTTAGCGCTTGTTGGTGCAATCATGTAATTTTTTCCACTATTCTTGTTCCAATGTGATTTTCTTGACTCCTCTAAACAGTATGAAAGTTACTTTCTCCATGATTTGATTGTATTAAATAAATGGTTTTAAGCTCTACCCATCATTGTTTCTAAGAATAATCTGAATTAAAGATATTTTTGGGTAGGCCTGCCTAATCATATTTTTTAATAATATCACTGTTTGGTCCAACCTGTATAATAAACAGGGATCGGAATAGGTAGAGTTTTTAAGTACTAGTACGTAGCTTAGTATGGATGTCTCATAATCTCGAAACTCATATACTAAGTTAATCCCGATATTCTTCAATTTATTTACGTAAGTATTTCGACTATGAAACATTTTTATTCTAAAAATATAATAATTTATATTAATGTAATAAAAAAAAGTGATTGATTCCTGCACGATTATATCGGATAGCGGTTTTTGTTTCTCAACACAGCGTGTAGGCGTAGACTTTTTTATTTCTCTTTCTAATTGTGTATATTCCTGCCTTGTAGCAGGCGGGGTGCGGGGTGGACGTTGGGGAAGACCAGTTTGAAGAGGTTGGATATAATAGGTACCTACATATTTGTTCACCTGAATTTGAAATATCAAAAATATTTTATCAATTCTCGATTCAGGGATTAAAAAGGCATATCCTATCCCATAGTTATGTTATCCTTGGCTTTTAACGTCATTAGGTACTTAAAAACTCTACCTATTCCGATCCCTGATAATAAATAAATAAATACTGCTGGACAATCCACCAATCCAATAATTACAATACTAGACAATTACAATATTAGACATATGATATCTATAGAATTAGGTACATTTTGTTTTGTAAGGGATTAATTATGGAAAACAACACATGTGCTTATAGTAATCACAAGTGATCTTCAACTAGTACTTACTGAGAGTATGCCATAAGCAATAGCAAGATGCTCTAAGAAAGTCTCTTTCCATTTATTGAAACTGCTTTTATCTAGCCACTGGTGCCTTTTCTGTATAAGAAACCAAGTTGAATTCAGTATATTGCAATAATTTTTGTAATGGGATATACGGGAAATATTTGACAGATGCAAGGCAGGAACTCTGTCAAGGTAGGGATGGGCAGGAAGGAAATATGAACTTTCCTCACCCATATTTAGGATTAGTGGCAACATTTACCTGTAAATCTGAACACAGCAAACTATGAACATGAGGACTCCAACAAATATGACATAGTTGCAGTAGGCATTTGAAGCCCAATTCATGTTCAACTGGCCATTGTCAGTCTCCCAGGTCCCCTGTGAGAACAGCAGGCAGTGATCGCTGAAATAAAACATTAATATATAGTTAGGTAAAGTTCTGAAGCTATGAAGGAAAAGTGTGGGTACCTACCTACTAGGTAATTAAATATAAGATAGAACAAATAGAATTACTTGTAAGCAGGAAAATGATTAATTGGAACAGCATGGAACTATATTGAATGTTCCTACACGTTGGGTTAAAGGAACATGTAACATAGGATATTGAAGACTCACTTGAATTCGTGCTTGTGCATACTCATCGGCACTACGATGCAAAGCGAGAGGATCAAACCCATCACGTAGCCGGCTATTTGGCTCAACAGCAAAACGTTTGTTACTGCCATGGCGGGCGTATGCTTCACAGGCAGACGGTAATCTGTACTTTTATGGGTACACTCTTTTAAATCACCCTGCCAATGCAGAATGCAATCAAATGCGCAGCACAAGCAAACAAACAATAAACACTCTTTGACTTCTTTGTGTGTTTGTTCCGCAGGTAAGTAGGTACATCTGTTTTGCCACTTTTCTGCCAGTTTTCATGATCAACAAAAAGCAGCTGATATGACAATGACATTTGGTATTGGAAAAACTGAAACGATGTCAAGCCGGTGCAAATGTGTTGTAGAGTTCCGTACCCCAAGGATGAAAACGGGACCCTTTTCCTAAGCCTCTGCTGCCTGTATGTCCGTCCGTCGTCGTCGTCGTCGTCATTGTTTATCCAGCCGTCCTGTCAGCTTTATCTGATGTGATGAATTATAAATCATCAGTAATTGTCAAAGGTAGAAATTGGATTTTTTCACAGAAAGATGCTCTTACCGCTACAACAACAAATAATAATAAAAAGAATCCATACAAAATACTTACTTGATATTTTTGGGTGTTGTGGTTTACTATTGTGAACGTCATGGTTAATTTACGAGTAGTTTTTCTTTGTGTGAATTAGATTAATGTGACATTCTATTCCTATTGACTATTTGTAAGTGATTGTTTATTTAATTTCTATTAATTAATGTAATTCGTTATAATCACCGTTCTAGTAAAATAAGTTGTCTCTATTCTTTCTCCTTTCTTTGGGTGTTGCTCTATACTAAAAAGAGGGTTCCAAACCCATGCAATGTATAATAGTTTAAGTTTACTTGAATAAATAATTTGTATTAATACTTGTGACAAGCTTTGTTAGTCTTGAACGAGTTGAAAGTAATTTTACGGGGTATATGTATAAATTAATCTTTGGCGCTCATTAGGGGAGGCCTATGTCCAGCTGTGGACTATAATAGGCTGGTGATGATGATGATGATGATGATGTATAAATAACTATTACCATCAAATAAAAATAAAATACATTGACACATTGAATCAATGTCAACGCCCACGCTGATTTACTAGAGCCGCAGCTACGGATTGGGTTGTATTGGTGTAGCTTGACAGTAAACGTGTTAAATATTTATGGGGTTCTACGTCATACAAATACTTGCATGGCAATACTTTGATGACTGTGTAAGGTTTGGTTTTTGCTATTTCCCATTAAAAAACACAGATTTTTCGGTACTTATTGCGATACAGTAATGTATGATGGTACGGAACCCTCCATGTGCGATTTGACTCGCCTTACCGATTTTATTTTTCAAAACAAAAGAAACAATAATTCAGTCTGTCAACGCAACGTGTCGTCCTGTCAACTCAACTCTAAACAAAACTGTCAAAAACTTATTGATTGCTTGCTTGCAGTCACCAAACCAATCAGTCACAGTCACTCGAGTTGAGTGGTGATGTGTTTAACCTGTCAAAGGCCGGACGTAGGAAACAACTGCACCCTTCGTGTGCCGCGACGCGGCGCGAATAGCGAGCGCGCTCGACAGGGTTCAGAATTTATTGAATATTTTCAATAAATTGTTTGGTGGAAGCATAACAAATGATTGCATTTTGAAGTTAGATAGTTACTGTACCTTATAATGTATTATACTACTGCTAAATAATTATCACGCTTTTATATTTCACAGGTTATTGAACCCAACATAAAATTTTCACACCTACTGTAGAAATAATGATAGATTTATAAATTTTGTTTATATATTTTTGGTTTCATTTATAACACTCGTTAGTTCAATATCAAAGCTGTCTACTGATATGAAAAACACAATCTTGGTAGGTAAAAATCACTAAGAAATACTATGTTGAAAACCACAAAGCACACCGAAAAATTTGCCATTTCACGTTTGTTCAAACCAAACTTTTATAAGTTCATAATTACATTCCAGATCATTATTTATGAAAGTAAGAACGCTATCTATGAAAAAATATATCATTTTCTACATAAAACGTGATAAAAGTACATATTATAAATGAATAATCCAATTTTTCGATAAATAACCACAATAAGTACGTGATTTGTCAAGGCAGTTTTCATAAACAAATTCATGTTGTTCTCAATCCCAATGCTCTATGGAAATAATTGTAAGTTATAGTAGACAAAATGAACTATTCATAGATAATAAATACTAGTTAGGGTCCAATACAAAAATATTTAGAATAATGTTCTAAAAAGTGAGGCATAGATTTTGATCATCGTTCAATTATTCTTTGCATGTGTGCGTGTACAGCGTAGGTTATAACTGCCGGAGCACTGATCAGCGCCCGTAAAGCGTTCCGTCAACTGCCTAGGCGCTGATCAGGAACACTATACAGGTTGTTTTTTTTTTCGAAACAAGCAAACAAAAAATATTTACGTACCTATTTTATATTAGTATAATATTTATTGTCCAACATTATTTATTATTATTTTAAAATTTATTTAAAAAAATTTCATGTGGGATGGTAATTTTTTTTTATATTACTCACATACATTTTGAAAACATTAAAAATATTTACAAATTATAACAATTTAAATAAAACCTATAAACAATCAACAGGGAAACCTACAGCTATATTTTGAGACCTGATATGATTATATAAAATGGAGTTTTGTTCAAACTTGAAACTAACATTCTAACAAGGTAAAGGTTTCTTTACCAAAAAAGGATTGAAGTAAAACCAAAATGATAACTTTATTTTCTAGATTTACTTAGGATATTTTAATTTCGTGACCTGTCCTGTAAGACCTAAAGAAAATAAATAACACACGCTCTGCTTACATTGTGAAATATCTAATATGATAATTTATCTATTATTTAAAAAAATATATATTTTATTTAAATCAATATAAAAAGCGTAAATAACTAAAACGTAAAAACTCTGTTTCAAATGTTCATAAAACAGGATAAAATACGACATGCTGTATAACGTCACTGGCGACTCCGTGTAAGTACACATGGCATCGCCATTTTGCGGTGTGCATGTGTGTGTGTATTTTTCTCAGATGCATAATAAATAACGATTTTGTACAATTATTTCGCAGTTTTATATGATTTTAGACGTAGTGTTATATTCTCAATAAAATTATCTTCTCAATAATATATCTATTTCAACAAAAACACTACGCGAAATGTACAAAATCACCAAATGAAAAAGTTACGTACAGCCGTTACAAAGGGTCAGTACATTTTGAGGAAAGATATTTCAAAACTGGATACATTTGATAACTATGTTCTTGTAGATTACAGTTCTAAAATAGGTAAAGAATAATAAAATGAAGCTATATCTAACATTTACGAAGAGTAGTCTCAAAAAAAACCACTTTTCGACGCTCAACGAATCTCACTACTTGCCTGCCGATGTTCAAATTTGAACTGTTTGTATTATAGGTTCTATAAACTTCACTGAATGAGTGAAATAATTTTGGGTTCGCTCATTTCAGAGGTAAACAACTATAGCAATTTAGACTGTATTGCACTGTATTTAAATACCAAAAAAGAATAAAATTGTATCGCTGGTCTTAGAGCACTGATCAGTGCTTAGGCAGATAAAGTTAGTAGTCGCTGATCAGCGCTTAGGCAAATGAGAGGTTAAATCGGTTTCATCAGTGAAATCGTAAATAACATAGATCAAATTTAATTAAATCTGTAGAGCATGGTCTTGTATCTCATATGATCTAAGAGTAAAGCTCAAAGACATGAACTTCAACGCGTCTAGAAACGGTAAGCCTATTCGACTTTGTTTTTGTTACGAATATTGTGTTTTGGTTACGAATGATAGTATTTCATTCAGTGGGGCACCCTGCTGGACCTCGGAAGGCAAAGCGTGTGAGCGACGTGTCTGCTATGGGGGCGCCCCCGGCCGCGCCCGGGTACAGCCCCTCGCCGGGTGGATACAGTCCCGCAGCGCCCTACAACCCGGGCTACGCGCCCGCGGGCCCGCCGCCTCCCTACCATGAAGGAATCCAATTGGATACGCAGGACTTCGGCTCGCCGGCTCCTGCTGCTAGTAAGTAATGCCCCCTTCAACAAAAATCAAACAAACAAATTGATAATTTTAATTGCTACAAACTGTTCTACTTGCAGATTATGGTGGCGGATTCCCTCAGTCCTTTGGCTTCCCTCAGACTGGCATGGTCTCTCCGGCACAAATAGGATCAATGCTACAACAACCTGTGGTTCAGGTGACCTAACTTATTTAATTATTATTAATGAACTAGCTTGGTTAAATATTTGAATATAATTTTTTGTTCTATAATTTAAAAGTTATTATATTTAAGCCTCTAGGTATAAATTGCAGGACATGGCACTACAGTACGGCAACCAGCTAGCAGCCCAGGGCAAGGAGGTGGTGCAGCGAGAGCTAGGCAAGTATGTGCCTGTGTCCAGACTGAGGTACTACTTTGCTGTGGACACCCGATATGTGATCAAAAAGCTGCTTCTTATTTTGTTCCCGTATACTCATAAGGTAAGGACAACATAAATCTATATTTTTATAAGTTTATTTACCCAGAAACACAAGAACAATAAAAAACCAAGATTCATCAACTTTTGTCAATATCTATTATTTATATGATTATCCCGTTAACACGTTCTCTGACACAACGTCATTTCAAGTCCTTTCGGTGATTATGTGAGGTGACACAACGTCATATCACGTCCTTTTTAGTTCCGATGCTAATGGTCAGAACGTGTAGCCACGTTTGATTTTAATACAAATATGGGAATTTCGTTCTCTGTGTCACATCATATCAAAATATCAAGCGTTTACTGTCACTTGGGACGGTTCAAATATGAGCCTAAGCATAGAGTTGGAAATAGCTTAGCTACGGGTTGCTCCTGCGACACAACGTGATTACACGTCGCATCCCCCCGTACACTGCCATACATCTCAGTCTAGCTGTGTCACAGGAGAGGGACGCGCGTGTGTTTCGCGCGCATTTTGCGGGGCAACAAGTGTTTTTTGTGAATTTTGCGGACAAATCTCGTCGTCTCAATCGTTTGAACCTTTCAACTGAAGGATTTGATAATATCTTGCGAATTAGCTGTTGGTTTCTCAAGAATTTCGTGTAAAGATAGGCTAGTTTACAAGTAGAGGCAAACGACACAGGAATAAGACTGTATTAGGCGTACCGGTTGCAAAATCACTAGTCAACAATCAAATCTAAAGACACAGAATAACAAAAACAAGATAGGTTGTTTTATTTCTGAGTGACTAAGGCTCGTAATATGAAATCTGCTCAGTCATCGCTCTATGCTTCAGTAAAGCTTTTCTATGGCATAAACGATACTCAAGCATTGGTCTATGGCTAGACAAGCATTCATAATCCAAAAACACTTGCTTTTTAGATGGACGAGTTTGAGAAGCGACTACAAAAATTATTTGATAAAGCTTCATCGGGTAAAACTACTCCAGACCCGTACAGTGACAATGACGGCTTAACACGTTCTGTCGTGTAATAGCATAATTTCATGAGGAATAACAACAGAACGTGTAAAGAAGTCGTTCACTATTGTATGGGAAAATTGCGTGTCAATCTAAGCAGTCCGAGAAAGCGGCTTGCTCGCGCGAACGTGTTAAACTGCTTGTGCATCATGACAATGTCCCTCAACTCATGAGTGCCTTTTAGCAAAGGCCTCCTCCAGTAGTGTGTCCATATGTATACAGTGACAGTTACTTCTGAGATTAAGGTGTTAGTACTACATAGACAACATAGTATTGGTAAAATTATTAACAAACCTGTGTTACAAAATTTTCAAAAACTTCTTGCACAATATTTAATAAAAGTATTTATCCTACAGCAATTTTAAAAACTGTATTAAGATACAAACCATTAATTTTAAGGTTTAAATTTAAATGATTATGGTTTCGCTTTTTCTGTCCTGTTTTCAATATTTAATCCCAAAGCCACTACCGCAGCTATTAAGTTGAAATTGGAAATAATAATACATTTATTATTTCCAATTTCAACTTCGATATACTGTTATACAGATTTTAATAATAAACATGTTAAAGGAAATACTCAACAAAAATGAATGGCAAACAATAAATACTTCCAATCGGCAAGCAATCCAATCTTCAAATATGGGCCACTACTCCTAGATTATCATATTAATATGGGCCACTACTTCTAGATTATCATATTAATATGGACCACAACTCCTAGATTATCATATTAATATGGACCACTACTCCTAGATTATCACATTAATATGGGCCACTACTCCTAGATTATCATATTAATATGGACCACAACTCCTAGATTATCATATTAATATGGACCACTACTCCTAGATTATCATATTAATATGGACCACAACTCCTAGATTCTCATATTAATATGGGCCACTACTCCTAGATTATCATATTAATATGGACCACAACTCCTAGATTCTCATATTAATATGGACCACAACTCCTAGATTATCATATTAATATGGGCCACTACTCCTAGATTATCATATTAATATGGGCCACTACTCCTAGATTCTCATATTAATATGGGCCACTACTCCTAGATTATCATATTAATATGGGCCACTACTCCTAGATTCTCATATTAATATGGGCCACTACTCCTAGATTCTCATATTAATATGGGCCACTACTCCTAGATTATCATATTAATATGGGCCACTACTCCTAGATTCTCATATTAATATGGGCCTCTACTCCTAGATTCTCATATTAATATGGGCCACTACTCCTAGATTATCATATTAATATGGGCCACTACTCCTAGATTCTCATATTAATATGGGCCACTACTCCTAGATTATCATATTAATATGGGCCACTACTCCTAGACTCTCATATTAATATGGGCCACTACTCCTAGATTATCATAATAATATGGACCACAACTCCTAGATTCTCATATTAATATGGACCACAACTCCTAGATTATCATATTAATATGGGCCACTACTCCTAGATGTTGTATGTAGGTACCTCCTATTACAACAGTATTCAGAAATCAATCAAATAGATTTTGATAGTTTTACAAAATGAACTCTACTTCCACTTCCACTCAGAAACTTGTTTACTGTAAGGATCCGGCCTTTATAAATATAATTAATAAATACTATTAATATAATTAATTATCGCTAATTTGTTAGGATTGGATGGTAAAGTACGACGAGGACACGCCGGTGCAGCCGCGCTACGAGCTGAACGCGCCCGACCTGTACATCCCCTGCATGGGATACGTCACCTACGTGCTGCTGGCCGGGTTCATGCTAGGTAATAAACAATTCCACACAATCCACACACCATCATCTAGCCACAAGCTAAGCAGAGCTCGTGTTATGGGTACTAGGTGACTGATATACATAATACAATATTATTATTACATAATATAGGCCTTTTTTATGATACATTGACAACAACCAAAAATTAGGTATCATAATGATTGATACATTTATTGACAATATGACTTATCACACTGTTCAAGCTAGTGTCCCCAAACGTGTTATCTGATGCCGTCTATGTGCTGTGCGGCAGTGGTGCCGTCTAAATCTACGATAACCTTAAAGCATTTATTTTAAAATCTGAGTAAAATAGGCTTCTATTCGTTATCAGGGCTCACAGGAAATGTCGCGCCCTGACCCAATGACATCGAAAATTAGATGATAGTGATATTTTAAATATCTTTTACTGTCAAATTATTTTGTTTGTTGTGTGTGTGGAGTGAGCCCGCTGACAAACGATTGAAGCTCGTTATTTAAAGTAAAATATTAGTGCGATATGTATTGACTTTGTAAATGTTAACAAACATACATACAAAAACCTGGTCCGCCTTTACTCTCAGCACCTATTGCAAATTCGTAACGTCCTGCGTACCATCGAGTCTATCATACATTGCTTAGATAGTCTACAATGTACGGAATGTTACAATGTTGTCCCAGGTGTGCAGCAGCGGTTCTCCCCGGAGCAGATCGGCCTGCAGGCGTCGAGCGCGCTCGCCTACATGGCGTGCGAGCTGGCGCTGTACCTCCTGACGCTGTACGTCACGCACACGCGCACGCGCCTGCGCGCGCTGGACCTGCTCGCGCTCTCCGGCTACAAGTACGGCGGCATGGTGGCCGCGCTGCTGGCCGCGCTGCTGCTCGGCCGCGCCGGCTACTACTGCTGTCTAGTCTACGCCAGCTGCGCGCTCTCATACTTCTTGGTCAGTACTCCTTTCTGTGCGAGCTGGGTTAGTGCGTTGTGTTGCCATTGCGCATTGTCTTGTTTCGTTTCCTATTCATTTTTGGTAAAATTATTCGACGTAAAATAAATTTAATTGAATAGGCTCCGAAACTACTGGACCAATTGGAAGAAAACTTTCACCACTAGAGTCCTTTTCTTTTTTTTCCGTAAAAAAATTCATTTACGAATAAACTGGTCTGAGGGGGACCAGAATTATGTGGGACTCAACGCTCTGAGAAGGACCTAATGCCCACTAAAACCTCTCCGGTGACCCTCTCTCGCCATTTTTGTCCGAACCACGGGAACATAATAAACCTTCCGCGGCCCGACTGGCGTCCCCTCTTCCTCACATATTCGTGGCCGGCAATTCCACACGCTCGCCGACCCCATCCATCCATCACGTTTCTACCCCCGACTCCGAACACAGACAGGACAGGCACAGTTGAAACCGTGTCTGTCCACCACTTTCTCCAGATGGGCGACAGAAATCCGTCGCCCCATACTACTTCCAGGCGTGGGTCTCACATTTACACACTACTCACCACTCTCACTCACATAACTTCTCATTCATTCTAGTCACACGGTGGAGTTATTCTGCAGAGGGCGCTGCTGCCCGCACCCCGGTGTAGTCGCCTCTTACGACACCCACGGGAAGAGTTGGGGTGGTGAAATTCTATGCCGGCACCACACGTTTCATGTTTAAATACATAGCAAAACACACAAACTCAACATAAAGAAATGCATAACATAAAATTTGCCGCATGACATGCCGCATTTAATTGAACGCTGCCACAGGAACAACGAAACTAGTTAAAATAATTGAGCTACCTCCCGTCCCCAGGTGAAGACGCTCCGCCTGCAGCTGCTCTCGGGCGCGCAGGCCCCGGAGCCGGCGCGGGCGCCCTACGGCCACCCCACGGCGCAGGCCTACGCCGGGAACCCGTACGCGGACGCCTGGGACAAGCCAAGCGCGGGCGGCACCAAGCGCCGCCTCTACTTCCTCCTGTTCGTGGCCGTCACGCAGCCGCTGCTGTCCTGGTGGCTCACCTACCACCTGGTGCCGGCCGCGGCACCGCCCGCCACCACCTAGCCTGCACTCACCTTACAGGGCGTGTTCACACTGACGCGGTACCGAACTATCGGTAGCCAACCACAGCGATTGTTGTCTAGGGTATTGTAGAGGAAAGTTACGTTGCATTCCTTCAACTAAATAATTGGCGCAATGTACGACGTTGTGATGTCAATTTGTCTATATTATCCTATAGATTCTATAGGGGGGTACAGCTAATGTTCTATAGTAGAGAACACTAGCTGTACCCCGCCGGCCTACAATAACCGACGCGACGTGGTTGGTTCCGTTTCGTTATGCACCAGTGAGAACACAGCCGTAACCCTAGCTCAGACCTCGCAGAGATACTGTAGGTACATGCTATCTATACTGAGGACCTTAGAATGCGCGCTGTACAAAATTACTCATAGGCTAGCCTTTGTATCACGAAATGACGCTCACGTATACAAACTGCGTTAGTTTGTGATAAAAAGTGGTAAAAGTTGCGTCTAATAGAAGAGTGAACTTTGTACTTACGTTTATAGGAGTATGTATCCAATTCTCAAACTCTCTTGTTGATGTTAAGCACACTTACAAATATCTCTATTGATTGTCTACGTGAGTAAAACGGGAGCAGAAATTTAACTTAGTTTATTATAGGTTGCTTTGACCGAATTCCAAAACCACGATAGTGATCCAACTAACTGTCTTTGTGTGAAAATTTACTTCTATGTAACAGATAATCTTTTTTAAGCATTTATTTAATTCATGATTGTATTTTATCTCTTAAGTATGTTAAAGTTATAGATCTTTTTTACCGCCCTAGTTGTGTTTCAAATTACGAAGATATTTATATTGTAATGAAAACCTTGCAGACTGCGCAATGCATGAACAGGACTCGTACACAGTAACAATTAGCCACTTACTAATAAATAAATGATTTGTCCCGAGGTTGAATCGAACCCGCAACTTCCTCCGTTGCAGGTGTACCTTCACCTGCTGCGCCACAGACATCTTCAAACATTATGTATGGCTGAAACTTTTTTGTAAATAATCTAAAAATATAAAGTAAAATAAATATTTGTACTGAACTTTAAAATCAATTGATTGTTTTTTAATGTTTAGATTGAATCCAGTCCCCGGTAGGTGATTATAATTTTTTTAAATTCAATACATTCCTGGGTCCAGGCAAAAGGCAAATGTCCAAAGGTTCAGATTAAAAAAAAGCCATGTTTTTGTCTGTAATATAATGTGTGACACACGTCGCCAACACTGCGTGGTAGTAAATATGTTTATTTTATGTATGTTAGTTACACTAATTATATATTTATATGAGCCGTAGTTTTAAGTAAATTACATCTTGTACTAGACTAATGTTGATATTGCCTGAAATAAAAATGGTACAAAAATAACAAAATCAATTGTTGTAAACAACTGAATCGGTAAAGCATTACATTAGCAGGTCAGGTTCAGTCGCGCTGTCAAAAGGAAAATAAACGCTTGGAAGCTATTTAGGCACAAGCTCAATGTTTTGGAAGACGTTACGTTACTATTATACGAATATTGGAAACGAAAAGTCAAGAAAATAGAATCCTCTATCAGATGAGAATCAAAATTACTTTTAAAAGAAATAAAACTTGTCATAAGTACCAAGAATACGTTACTTACGTATTTAACTTACTACGTACTTATGTATAGGTACATATAATAAATAAATAAATAATGCCGGACAATCCACACAGCATCATCTAGCCCCAAGTTAAGCAAAGCTTGTGTTATGGGTAGGTACTAGATGACTGATATACATAATACAATATTAATAAGGTACGTAAGTAAAACGTCTCAAGGCCAAGTTTCATCTCCTAGGTGAAACTTGTGCGAGGTATCTATGGTATCTAGTTGCATTTAACTTGCATCTCGGACACGCTATCGTAACCGATAGGTACTAATTGAATCGTGGAGTGGAGGCGTTACGTCAACCGCGGCTCCACACGGCTTGACCGCAACGCATCGCCGCCGCCCGCAGCGACAATATTAGGTTGTGTTGTGATGTGGCGACAACTGTTATCTTGTTTACTAATAAAACAAGCACGCCCGCTGAACATACACTATCTAGCTGCCTAGGCAACTATAATTTAACCTTAGTTACACATTCAATTACAACTAAAGTCCCGTAGCTCGGTCACTGTTTAGGTTATGGGTCGGTATCGAAGGTAATTTGGATAATAAGGATTGTTAACACTTAACATGTAGGTACCTAATTCCACTTAGAATAGTTACAACCTTCATGTGATAGTGTTTTTGCTATTAGATTGAGGATGAATCTTATTCAATAAGAACACCGAACCTGCAAACTTGATGGCCTTTTACCCACTCTCGGAGTAGGTAGGTAGTTAGTACGGGAATTCCTTGCCTTAGAAGCCGCTTGGGGTAGCAAAGCAGAATATAAATCTTGTCAAAATAGGTAAGTTCGCTTTTTAAACGGATAGAGGAGCAGACCCAGTACAGTACCCATAAAGCTCAAGATGGCCGTTATTAGGGAGTTCGACAAACATAATTAGTGAACAAGTAGAACCTCTACTTGTTCTCTCTGACCATCGCTGCATACTACACACCTACTACCAATGATGTTAATACTACTAGACGTTGGAATCGTTTTAGGTATTTCTATTCTAACTAGGAACTTATACAAGTTCGTATCAGGAGAATCTCAGATCAAATAAGTACATAGCTAAAACGCTTTCAGCTTAGAGTAGAGATCCGAAAGCAGCTTAGGTGCAACTTGCTATCTGGTAGAAAAAATACATGTTGGGTATTAGTACCAGACTACTAGGTAATTAGAAATGTATTTATTTATCAGGAATCAAAATTCGTCGTCATACGGCCAATAGTTCCTACCTAAGATCCTACCTAGTAGCATACGTTCCGCTGTTTAGGAAGATAAATTTCCAAAAAGCTTTGTCTACCCATTTCATTGTGGCTGTAGCGAGCGCCGCCGCCGCGCCGCCGCGCCGCCGACGAGCGACGCGACCGACCGACAGTGGCCGTGGTAGCGATTGCGACCTAAATCCAGGCACCACCACTGCGGTCGAGAAAAAGAGATAGAACTACAATATTTTAGTCCTTGACCTAGATTTTTCACACTGTTTGGTAATAGCAACCCTATACCTATATTAAGTTATCCAGATAATGACACAGCAAATAAGTAGTTTGCATGTATTTAAGATCTAAGAAGCTTTGAATGATTGAGATACGATTGTGATAAATAAAACAAAAATTTAATAAAATAATCACCAAAGGAGTTTTGAAATTACCGCGTGTTTGCCATCGTAATGAAGTTGGCAACGAAAAGAGATTGGTCATTGAACGACCTTGGCGCATTATGACTATTTAGTGATGTGCTCTCTTTGAAACTTGGATTTATCGATAATTCCAGTCTTGTTTACCTCCATGACGAATTTAGGAGTTGTATATATTTTGCTGATCGAGGAATGGTGATTGAAGGTCCTTATTAACATTTTGACCATCAAAACTACAACAATTTAAACCTAGAAGAAGAAATCAGTTTTCAAAAAGGTTTTGAATTTTGTAAAAGAGTAGAAACTTACCCGTACAAAAACTTAATACCGTTGTGATGTTATAATACAGAGATAAAATGCGCGACAGAGACGTGAAAGTTTTCTCTCATATTGGTTTTCTTTTGTTTTCGGCTCTGCATAATATGGTTTGATACAATTCTGCCAGAGTCAGTTTGAAATGCATTTGTGAACGAATGAAATTGAAATTTATGAAGGTAGAGCTTAAATTGTAAAAAATTGTCACAAAATTGAATTTTTCAAAAAAAACATATAAATCAGCTATATATATAAGCATTAAGAAACATAAAACACAATCATTCATCATCCACAAAGCTATGTACAATTTTTACTATATCTTGTATTTTGTTATCGTTTTATAGCAACGACGCACGCCACTAAAGCAATCAGCTGGTTCCTGTCAAAAAACAGTGCTGCCAACATTCCAACTCCAAACTTGTGGCTATGTTCAAGTTGGCCATGCGCCACAAACAGCCGCAGTATCGACAAACGTTCACGAAACGTTTAGACTATAGTGACACTTCTCTTCATATTTTTGTAAATTTTAACCACACAAACTATCAATTTATTTAGTTGTAGTTGATAAAGTGCTAAGTGAAACGTATGTTGTTTTTATAATGCAAAGTGCCGCATCAGTAGCCGTTTGCTGAAGCAATTACGTAATGGGAATTATGCTAGAAAAGTTAAAAGTTTTGCCCTGAATTTCAACATGGCCGCTGACACAGGAATGGATACTTGCTCCAGTCCGGAAATCACGGACTCTAGAAAACGACCCCTAGACGGCGACTCGGAGAATGGCGACGTCAAGAGATCACACTTTAGCTCGGGTGAGTGGCGCACTATTTACTTACCGCGCTATACATACCTACTTGCTAGGTAGATTTACTTCATTGCGTACTTGGCAAAGTGAGCATAACATTGACACAGCGAACTTGCCGCCGATCCGGGTGCGCTCAGCTGGATTCCAACAAGATTCTTATCAGAAGAGCGCTGTTATCAATACGACCTATTTACAGCGACGCGACGTCGAGGTCAATACGACAACGAGCCGAATTATTTTGGAAAACTGTAGCTACTATCTATGTAGAGCTGTAAACCCTTTATTGCTGCAAAAACAGACTGTAATTACATACACTGATAACTTGAAAAATATATGAGAATTATCAAAGCGATTCGCCGTGCTGATAAGCGGCACAGGGCTGCATGGGAATATCCTCCTCGGACTTTTAGTGATATTTTATGCAATGTTAAAAGAGAGTGGTTGTTTTTTAGTGCAAGACTTGGTGACAGCGTTGCCTCTGGCCAACGGCCATGGCACTATAACTTCTCATTTTGGTGAGTTAGTCAGTCAACGCATCAGAATCAGAACTCTCATTGGCTTTGTGGTTGTTGCGGCGCATGCCTCGCGCGCCTCCCTGCTGCCACCTCGCCACCACCAGCTCGCCTCACTTGCTATGCCATACTATTATACAGAACACTACTGACCTTCCGCTGAGCTATGTAGAGGTCAATAAGATATCCAAATCATTTGCTCTATTAGGTATTCATATTCTAATACTTTTGTGCTGGTTTACCCTTGAATTTTAGATATTTTAAAAAAAAAATTAGATATCCTGATTTCATAATTCATAAGAAACATTAATTTATTTTAATCGATGAAATATTCAATATTCTTATTACTTAATTAATACACTCCTAAGTACAAGCTACCCATTTGAAACAGAATGGTGTTATTAAGTACACAGTGATGGCTTTGCACAGCTAGATTGAGACAAAGAGAAGGTTAGGGAGTGGGTGGTGGGTGAGAGAGTGCTGGCAGCGGAGAGCGCGGCGCGTCCATCGAGCGACACCGGTGTCGAGAGCCGCTGTACTTAGTCCCATCGACACCCATGGCTTAGTCGTTGCATCGTTGGTGTGATCACTTTATTTACAAATCTTCTACTACCCATTATTTTGGTGTACTTTCACTTCTTCTTGAGACATCGTCGCTTTTATCGCTTTAATTTTATTTAAAACATAAACTAACTCAAATCTTTTAATTGTACATTATTTTAATTTTGCATATCGAACCCATAGAACACGAATCAATAGATTGGCACTGTTCATCATCATTTAAAATATTTGTTAAGTAAATTGTTCGGAATTAATTGATACATTGTAAACAGGTTTTAATAACTATGTGAAGGTCTGAGCTCATGCGGATGGCTGGCAAGGTCATTACCGGTTCTAGTCATGCACTGCCTTGTTTAGCGGTGATTTGAACTCAGTGCCGGTGGCTTAGAGTCCGTTGTTTATCGCCAGCTCGTCTCTCCAAGGTCGGACCTGGCGATTTGTCATTAGCAGCTAAGGCTGCAAGTGTTTACATTGCGTAACAGCCGATTCCTTTAATGGGAGCGCGTAGGTTTCTGTAGGGCATTTATTTGTCTCGAATATACATGCATTTGTTTCTATCTGAGCCAGAATATTTGTTAAAAGCGTTGGTGGTTCTATTCCAAAATTGTCAGTGATTATAACTTTTGTCGATAAAGTCTGTTTGGCAACCTTCCTGCCCCAGTTCGCTTGGCACTGCCCTGCGCTGTTCTTGCACTAGGATTTGTACATTTATTCGGTACCTACTTCATGCCTTACCTAGGTATGACGTCATATAACTTTAAGGCCAAGCTTTAAACTAAGTCTTGAAAGGCTTCTTTACTTTATTCAACAAATTTGAGAGGCGTGTAATGTCTATTTACCGAAACCCTCGTGAAATTCCGCTACGGTAGGTATTATGAGCTATAAGAGCTCTGCATCAAGTTGGTTGAGTTTTGCGTACGCTCCGGTATGCAAAACGTAAAGTTCAATGTGAATGAGGTAGGTACTGGTGATATCCATTAAAACCATCAACAATGATTCCCAAGATACAAAAATACATTGTTATGCGCCGCAGACCTAATGAACTACCTATGTAACTACAAGTTTTAAGTAGGTACACGTACAGTTTACGTGTGTGAAAAACGCGCCGCAGAATGTGCACTTGATCTTGAGTTTCGGTTCCCACCCGTGAACAACAACAGACGCATTAAAGGTCAGATACTCGTACATTGAAACCACCTCGTTATTTCAACGTGAACGGTAGGAAGGAGCGTTTCATTAGCACTTTATCTACCGCACACCGCAGTGATGGTTAATGAGAACACTCAAATGAAGGTAATGATTCCGTGGTACATGGTACCTAATTAATTATAATAACAAGTTTTATATGAAACATACATTAAATTATGCTTATGAATAAGACGCCCTGTGAATTTAACTTGAAATTGAGGTTATCGAAGTGATTCTACGACGACGTCTAATATTTACTTAATTTGGTATTATGTATATCATTTAGTAATTTGCTGATAGCCTGACTTCTATGATAACGTTATCTTATCAATGTTGGAAGTGTTACTTTGACATCATTATCATGGAAGTGTAATCGTTCACTTATTGCACTGAAATGAAGCCAAAACCATTAGTAATGCTCATGATAAAATTTGAACATTAGTTTTTTTTTATTTGACTACCAGCGGAGGCGGGTTAGGAGGCTGATTTCTTTGTTCCCTCGTATGACATTTGCTTACCTAGTCAGGTTTTACCGTTTTAACGTTACGTATTTATTTATTTGTTTATATAAATAAATGTAGCGGCGGCGCCTCCTGTAATGATCATTTTTCTGTTACCATTGTGATGAAATACCAAAAATACAACAAAATTCGAAAACGTATTACTAATTTATACAAATAAAAGTAAATCTATTTCACCTACTTTCTCAAAGAAAAGCTTTCAAAAGTTGTGGGAGTATGTTTTGGTCGGCATCGGAAGTGCTGGCTTTTATTCAATTGAAATGCTTTAGGAATAAGGTTGAGTCTTCTTTGGGGCTTGCTTTTATAAACACTATTCTAGGATCCTGAGTCCGGCTCCGAAGAATAACGTCATCGTGATATTCATGATGCATCGATATCATATCATCATTCGATAATGCCGCATACAGTCTTGCAGAATCAAATATTACTTATTAAGAAACTTGACAAAAACCTTCCAGCTCAGAAAAGCCAGCTCATGGAATGGGTTTTGCATCGTATTTAAATAGCACAGAGTGTCAAACATGCGCTTGATCACTTCAGAGAACCGAAATAGGTACACAGTCCAATCTCGAAAAGTCTTAGTCCATTGCGTGGGCGGGCGTGGGCAAGCGATGTTGTCAACTGGCGACACAATACAACATATTGGAAACACTTACAACAAGAGCTTTGACAATGGGAACCACGAAAAAAATTGCGAAAATATAACCTACCTCCGCGGGGGCTATTATTATAACGTTATCTCCACAATGCACTGTTCATACTTCGGGACCCTAATCACCCGCAGATAGAGTGAATGGAGAGGGCTTGCTTAAACACAGCTTAAAAACATTAATTTATCTTAACGAGCTTTTACCTGCCCTTTCGCTGCCGGAGGACGGTTTAGGATTAGGGTTTTGTGAAATTGCCCTTGGAATTTGTATTGCAAAGCGTATTACTGGTATTACAGTAAACTGAAGTACCTAATCATTTATTGCTTTAAGTACTGTTGTTTTGGTATAATGTCGTCTCAAGTGTTCAATGTCTTTTTCACAAATGTCGGATATATTTAAAAGTTAGATTCGAATTTAAATTATACATACAAAAAAATTACCTTTGAAAATATAAATATTATATTATATGTTATTATTATTAGCAATTTTAAGAGCATCCAATCCATCCATCGTAAACATTCCTGAAACTCGTTTAGTTTAGCTACGTTGACAATACCATTTGAATTCCAGATAAAGATTGATATCTCTAGAAGATATTATACTAAGTTGTCGACTTCCATAAATAAATTAACATTTACAGTAAAACTTGCAAACACCTCTCAGCATCTGTTACTTAAGGCCTGAGCATTTCATCGAGTTCACAGAGCTCTGGAATCGTGAAAATTGACTTTATTCCGACTCCATTCGTTGATTACCTTCTGTTTGGCCACTTCTCGTTATTCGCCATTAGTGCTACAGTGCCACACGATCGTTCTAGCTTATCTTTGTTGGATACTGGTACTGAAAATTTTTGAATATTTAGCTCAAATGGCAATACGCCTTCATCTTCTTATAAGATTTGGTAACCTAGCTGTTCATCATGATAAAGCATTCAAGTTAAAGAGCAGGGAATTTAAACTTTTGCAAATTCTATTATGTATAGTAACAATACAACCGATGTACAGTTTTGTTCTGTTCAGAAGTTTATAGACACTAAAGCTAGCAATCTTCAGAAATGACGGGTCAAAAGCATCTCGCACACTGCAGGGTAATTCAGCCAAGTTGAATGGCACTATGTACCCCGCGCGCTAGAGAAGTCGTATATTTATTACGCTACATAATTTAATAGTTTCTTGTGCTGAGAAAGGCGGTGGTGGGGCGTGGGAGTAAACTGTAGTCGTAATTGGCTTTCAGCTGAGGCCAATTTAATTAAAACTTACCTACACTAGTGTACAATGTACATTCTCCTTTATAACCCTTATCTGAGAAGGCACAGGTATGCTTATCTAGAATGGGCACTTTATGAAAATGAGCTGCATTGTGTGGGTAACTTGCAAAAGTATGCTTAATTTTATGATAATGCTAGTACGAGCAAACGTTATAGAAAACATAGATGGAATAGATACGTAATTTCTTGCGCCCATATTCTTAGTGTGGGCTCATTTTGAAGCCAGCCTGTTGAACGAACACGTATTACGAAGATCTACCGAGTGTTATCGTTTGACCTGCCACAAGAATAATATGTAATGTCCCTACTATCTCATACAGCTAGTTAAAGCGGACTAAAAATACACCAGCGAAAGTGAAATAAAAGTACCTACTGCTTACCAAAAACACGAATAGCAAGAGTTGTGTTACAACATCTGCTAAACGCTGGAACAATACGAGATGTGGTGGAGTATGACTAGGCGTAATGGTTTTATTATCATCAACTCTACACACACAAAACTCGACTCAATGCCTATTGCCATTGATCACAGTATTGCATATACGTGCAAGTGTTAGAAAAATGCAATATTACACTAACGATCTCCGTTTAGTAAAAAGCAAACTCTATTGTGTTGACTTCAAAGTTGTAACTTGTTTCAGTGATCGATAGGTAATCGATGCGCATTACAAATGAAACTGTCACAATAGCAGCGCGTGCGTCGCGCAGCCGGCCGCGGTTGAATAACAATTAGGATCCATTCTGATTTGTTACCGCTTACAATGTTTGACTTTCGTTAACCTCTATTTAATAATATTGGCTTGGCAGAGGAGTAGTTATCGCCAGTATTCAATGCAAAGTACAAAACTTGGTCTGGTCTAGATTACTCGTTCTTGGATATATTGTCGACTAGTTACTTATATGTATTTAATGCAGGACACAGCATCATCGAGCCTCACGCTAAGCAGAGCTTGTGATATGGTACTGTTATGGGTAGAAGACTGAAAAGGAAATAGAACTAGTATTTAGAATTGAAACAATTGAGCTAACTGCACATTGTTTTGTGGCAAGAAACTACAGGTAGCGCAACAATACATTACGTAGATAGACCAGAATATTCGGGAACAAAATCTACATATCGTACAAACATTTGACCTGAAGCGATAATCAAACCAGCTACCTTCTGCCTTGTAGGCGGACGCGCATCAATTTTATGAAGATAAAGCTTTGGGTACTATACATACTATTCCTAGTTTTCCCGAGAGATAGAGAGAGAGCCTCGGGAATAATTTGCACATCACTACTGTACTAAGTGAAGATATGATTTCATCTTGCAAGGATATGATAAGCTACTTCCGTAGACTTTTCATTTCCGGTAGAAACAACATGTTATGCAGTAAGGCTTCCAATAATGCCCTTGTAAAATTGCTTCAAACCTCTCTAAACAGTATGAGAATAACAACACAATTTATTATTATATTCTAATCATATCATCGTAATCAAATTGACATACAAACAAGGACAGCCATCTTGTTTTTAGACAAAAATGTGCGCAGAATTTCAACAAAACCCGGAGCTTTCAAAAACAGCCCGTGAACTAAACGGAAAATAAAAGTAAGAACCATTGATGTGATTTATAAGCTCCGTCAAAGCCTTGAATAATGCTTGGTTTGCAAAGAAAGAACCTTTTGTGAATGTAATTTTATTTCACCCGCAGAATCCGATGGAATGGAATATAAATTGGGGTTTGTCGAACTACGGCCCAAGGATAATGACAATGACTCTAATAAAAGGATATATGGTTCGATACAATTGGCGATAACCTATGTATCTATATCTATGTATGTAAACAACTTACGCGGGCGAACAAGAAGGGTCTGCCATTGGAACTCGACAAGATTGATTTTAATTGTATAGCAATATTTTATCGTCATGATTTCCAGACAGATTTAACATATTGCTGCTGCCTAACAGAGTCTTCTCTGTCAATTACCACGATTTTGAGTCAGTTGGACTTGATGTTGGATGTGATGACGCTTCACGCTGTTGGAATGCATTTTCCATTTTCCATTCAATGGAACATACACACTAACTTAATTTATTGGTACTAAATGAACACTACTAATGTAAAAGTTTGAACAGTCGAGCCCTGCTGAACAATATTGAGAGTGTAGTTACGTAAGCACAGCGCTTACTTGAAAACAATAAGCTTGTTCAATGAAGGCGTTTAGATGCGTGTAGCGAACTTACTAGAATGTTATGTTCTGCCGAGTGAATAGAAAGAAGTAAAAAGGGAACTGAACATGAATCTTACGTATAATATGCCTAAGTTCTGCATACGCGTCATGTGCTGTGTTAGCAAGAATGAGTGACCAGGAGAATACACACACATACAGTTTTATTTTATGCAGTTAGTAAGAGATTTTTTATTTAAAAGATCTTATCAAGAAAGCCTTTTACTCGATGATTACATGAATGATGTTAATGCTTGGCCAGATGCACAACGACGATAGCATGTAAGAAGTGTTGGGCTTCGTTTTTGGTAGTATATACTTTTAAAATAAATATTGTCATGTATCTAAATCATATCAAACTAAGATTTCGATCAGCAAAACAAACATGTATTAAGTAGACACATAAGTGATTTATGAATTTACTAGTAGAAAAAAAAATTAATAAAACCCTATTTATTATCATATAATAATTTATTGTGTGAAATTTTACTTGTCTAAACTGCTTATTTTGTAAGCCTAAAGAAATAATGTTATTGAAATCTGAAATATTTTGTAAATTCGGCAGAACTTAGGCATTGAGTGTGGTTTGGTATTTTTTTGTTAAACTGTCCTTTTTGCGATCTATTGGGTTTTCATAGCAATATAAACCTGATGCTATCTAAGTCGTATTGAACGTTTATCAGTCTTTTGTACGGCTGAGCAATGTTGCACATTGTAATTTACTCCGGAGCAGGGTCCTGGGCCTGGGCAAGGTCTTATAAATAAAAGACTCATAAATGTACGAGTAATTAATGAACTATTGAAAGCATCTGAGTAAATAAAACTGTGTCAATTCTAGTTAGTTGTCTCAGGGGCATACGTTTCGTTTTATTGGGTTGTTGAGTAATCTAACATTGACCCTTTTCTTTTAATAGGAAATAATTAAGAGCTGTCCTGACTAAAATTGGGACCGACCCGAAAATAAAACTGCCTATGCTCATTTTCAGTCCAAAATATTACGTCACACACGCCCGTGCTCCAAGCTTGGAATGATTGCAAGAAGGTTTTCATTTCCTACAGAGTCAGAAAATATCCTTGCGCAGACTTGAGTTTAAAATGAAACTTGTATGTAACAAATCATACTAAAGTTAAGCTCTCTATTACCCAGGTAGCAGGAAAATCCAACGATCCAAGGTCGTTTGGCGGCCTCACCAATGTATTATTTAACGTTCCATCGATTTTATGCAGTTGTATCTATCGCGTGAGACTACTACTGCAAATAAATGAACGTAAGTGTACTAAAGCAACCTCTAATACACTAACGTGCATTTGCATAGTGTTGACGTGAAGCCTGGCTCGGAATGTAGAACTTGTTCTAGAGATATGTATGCTAAACGAAAGTGCTTAAGATTCCGGTTTTAAGTTGTCAACCGACAACTGTGGTTTATGTAATCGTTCTCTTTGATTGGTTTTGTCGGCATTTTTTTCCGGTTGAATAAATGTAAAACTCAAAAAGTAACTTTCTTTCAAATAAAGAAATGATAAATTGGATCGGACATAAATGAGAACAATATAATCGATCGAGTTATTGAAAATGGCCGCTAGCTAATCAGTGTCCGACACAAATTACACAGGCATGTCATATCGCACACAAGCGATAACAGGACGCATGTCACTGGCTTATCTATTTGTTGTTATAAAGCCACCTCAATTTGAAAATGTATTTTGTGTAGGCGCACAGTGTGCAGGCAAATTGAATTCGGCTCCGCAGCTCTACAAATAGAGCGGCAGTTGAGGCGTTAAACAAAATGAAACTGGTTTCAGTTTACTCGGCCATTTTTCATGCTAGAAATTCTGTTAGATTGTTGCAAAGTTGCCGTAACCGACAAACTGTCTTACTTGGAAGGCAACAACGAGTATCAAGTTTACTCGGGCACTGATTTTGAGATCCGTCTTGCATTTCAACGGTATTCGATTCGTCAATTTCCAGTTTCAAAGATGAAAGAAAGTTGTGATTTTCAAAGCGCAAAGCAGTGGAGAGCCGCTTCTGGGGGATAATCTCCGTTGCGGCCAAATCGTGCTCTTTTCAATAGCGCGAGCATGCATGAAAAGGGTTGATGAGGCTCGAGTGCCGAGGACCGTGCCAAGTGGGGCGGACTTTTCAACCTTGTGCTTTTTATAATAGTACGTAACCAAGTTGAAGCTCTGCCTCTACGTCCTAGTTTTCTAGAATTGCCGATGTCATGAAAATGTATTAAATAAAATAAACTTTGCCTGCAACTGTATACAGCCTGGTTCCGGTATCCGTTGCAACTATGTTGCAAAATAAACGAGTCAATGTCAACCGATAGCTATTTTTTATACAAAGTTTCGTGTCTGCTCTCCCTCTTGATTTTACCTACTAGGTAATTTCTTATGTTGTTTAAAAACAGCCATTAGCAGATTAAAATTTGTTACGTCAGCTTTTTGGTTTTGCATTTCCGCAACCAGTTTTGTCCTATAGAGTGTTTTGTCCGTGAATGATTTGTATTGAGGCAACTTTGCTACATATAAAAAAATGCCGCTTCCCGCTGTCTGTCTGTCCCTATGTACACATATGTAGATCTTTAAAACTTCTAATGTGGGTATAGTGATTTAAGAGGAATGTTTATATGTATAAGTATAACATACATTAGTATATGGATCATGTGTCTGAAATAAAAGCATATTATTATTATTATTATTATTATTAGTTTCAGCATTACACCCATGCGAAGCCGGGGCGGGTCGCTACGCTAGTGATTGATAAAACAGATAAGCGACCGACGACGAGACGCTTCTGCATACTGCAAACAAACTTACCGCTACACTTAGCATCGTTTGTTCCTTATCTCCCGTATCTCAGTAAAATCTGTATTCTATATTATGCTGTTTCACTGTTCTCTGTAACCCAGTTTTTGCCCAGAGTTACGTGCCTAGTACAATGCATATGGTACGACCTCTTTCCGAGCTCGCCATAATGCCGCATCAACATTGGCAGCCGTTTCCGACTGCAGATGCTCCCTGCGCCATTTCCTTGCCCGCTGTTCTGCTCATTGATTCTTTGTCACAATGAGAAAATACTACATTTATGGACCATTGAAGTTCTGCATTGTGAAACGTGAAGCTTCCTTCCTTTAGTTAGATGAAGAGCTCAAAGAAAAGCTGAACATTTAGCGCCTAACTGCGCCGGCAACAATGCACTGTCTTTGTCCCAGCTACCGTACGCCGCCGGTCTAGTTTCGTAAAAGTTAGCAATTCTTTTCTGAAAAATGTTTACCATGACCTGATTCGGATAATCTAGCCGCACCGTTGTTTTCATAGTTGGGCTCATTCTCTTGCATGAAAACCATGTGGTAAACCGAAAGGTTTCCATGGGGCGTTTCCCTACTGCATGATATGATAACCCTCGACGGGCGGGCCGGCTGGCGGCTGGGACGCAACTATCCGGGTCATTTATTATTATTACTTACGATAAATCAAATTCTAAATCATTAATCAATCAGTAGAGTATTAAATTATTTCGTGTGTGGAGAATTCATATATGCGGTGTAATCAGCTCTCTTTCTCTCAAAAATGTCTCTTATTTCTCTCAAACGACCATTATGGCGCAGCGGGTGAAGAACCGCTTGTGAAGCAGCGAGCGTTCGAATTCGCACCAAACGGGACAAATGCTCGCATGATTTACAGATATTTGTCCCGGAGCTCTGGATGTTTTATATTAAGGCATAATAAAACCTCTCTGTGTAATGTATTTTAATTATCTAATACCCATGACAAAAGCTCTGCTAAGCTTGGGTTTAGATGATGCTGTGTGTTAAAATTAATTACTCCGCACGTATAGTCCCGTAAAAGCACAGACATACGTGCACGTCTGGCTCCAATAATATGATGAAATATTTCCATTCTGATATTTGATTGAGATAATATATTTTCTCCCCCACAAATCATCTTGTCAACTAAAATTGTCCCAATATTCAGCGAAATTCGTTACTTAGATGCTTTTAGTAACAAACTCCAAATACTATTTTTGGAACGAGAATTCACAAGTAAATTGAAAACGGATCATTGAAATGATAAAAAGATAAATGTAACGATTTTTGTGCTTGAAACTGAACCTTGCTGCGCTGGGTGGGACGAAGTTTATAAAATTTCATTGACACTTCAATTCAATAGGTTTAATTAACAATTGGCAGTTTGCAGCATTGGCGTAGTTGATTTATGCCGTACTCGTTGGCTTCTGCGCTAATATTCTTTCAGTCTAATGTAATATCAATAATATATGGAAAGCTAATAGCCAACCCAGATAGGCTATTAGCCTATCTGGGTTGGCTATTAGCTTTCAATATATTATTGATATATAGTTATATAAGTTAGCAATAATACAGAATCCGTAAGCGATCTCCAACAACTGACCAACAAAGCGACCACTGAAGCACCACTATGGTGGCATGTTGCGAAACGTCAGGTACACTCGCCTCCGAATTAGATTCAAACGGAATACACAAGCCGAGATGAAGCATCTGTGTACTTGACATGAATGCACGGCAGCGCCGCCCCGCCCCGCCCCGCGCCGCCCCGCAGGCACACGCGGCGTAACGTGCGCGATTGTGCCCCGCTAAGTGGTTTTACATAATGTCTTTACTTTAATCTTGATGGCCCATTATAGCAAATGTTTTGTCATTTTCCCTTTGAGCTGGTATATTCCGTTAAACCTTATCATCTGCCTGAAGGGATCCACTTTGCCGATGGGCGTGGCGCGAGCCCGAGGCAAGCCCTAATAAGCGAGATGACTTATAAGCCCATATATCACTTGTTCAAAGGATGCGATGGTAACAGGCTCGATGCGCGCTGGAACTGCCTACAGCGGTGAGCTGGCAAACACGAAACACTGATAATGTCTTAATGGTGATATATGTCATAATGAAATTGCAATATTTGTTGTACAAGTCAATTCTCAGTGCATTTACAGATAAATTGTACAAGAGAAATACTGAAGCACTGCTAAAGTTCTTAGCATTTTATTTACAACGGTAACCCAATAAGACGAGCTAAGCAGCGATCTATCAACTCGTAGCCGAGCCGTACGGATGCGTAATCCCTTCTCGAAGATTATTTAGGCTTAACCCGCGCTCCCGAAGATTGATTAGTTTCCAAAGGCCCGTGTTGCCGTGTCAAGCGCTTCTGAAACTTAACGTGCCTTGGAACTCTTGTTTCAAGAGACGTTCTATGAAAGTTTCCTCGCAGCAGGTTACATTATATTTTTACCATTTTTTTTACCAGCGCTTCGCTTCCGGGAATCGGAAAAGATGGTCTTTTCCGATTCCCGGAAGCGAAGCGCTGTAGTTACGGGCCACTTAAACCATACTTTAGTTAGTGAGGGCCAAGTCGATTTTAAGATGGAGAGAAAAAGGTTTAGCTATTCGTCTGTTAACTCAGTTGTACTTACACTCTGTTATTATAAATAAATTGATTGCGAGTCGCGAGGTAAACATTGCTTTTGTTGACAAGGTCAGTCAGTATGTCCAATTGTCCACTCCTCACCAGTTGTCGTTTTCATAGCAGTTAGCTACAATTTATAGGTGACGGGTATTGCTTTCCTGACAGCTGTGTATCTTTATCAAAGACGGCTTATAATCATGAGAAAAAAATTGGAATGCGATTAGTAGTGATCGTTCGGATAGATTTAAAACTAGAGAAGGTAATGCTGGGATGTTAGGAAAATCTAAAAGTTGTCTGCTAAGACAATTTTCGGAAAGTAAGTGCCTGTCAAATGTCGGGGTACAAAACGGTTCTGTCATTGTCACCCTGTAGTAATATTTCACAGCGAGCTCAGATTACAATCGCGGAGATTAGGCGAGCCTTTTTATTATCGTCCTGGAAACGTGAAACCGCCTTTTTTTGCCTTTTAATAACGCTTTGTTGAAAGAGACTTCGAGCAAACTCGTTTAGGCGTTATTCCATGAAAGCCACGTCCCTTAACTTCTATATTTATGAACCCGTCTCTATGCGATTAATTAATTACTCCATGGTTTAACGTTTTAAAAACCATTGATTCTTTAACTGAATTTCATTAACTTCGTTTTATGTAATCCGGGCTGCACAATGGCACAATTAACTGAATGCCCATGACAGTAGGCAGGCGCAGCAGGTAGCAAATTGCGGGCTTGTTCGTTCACACTCGGTCTATCTATACAATGTGTCGGACCGTCACAGTCAGAGCTACGTCAGTCATGATTCTGGCAAGTTGAATGGAGCAGAAACACAAAGGGCACGTCAGTGGATGTCACCGGCGGCGGTGTCTTACCATAGGCGGCAGGTGGCCTAGGTATGCCTAACGAAATGAGGTCAGATGTGCCGCGTCGTACACACACACACAACACACACACACACACACACACACACACACACACACACACACACACACGCCTGTGGGATGCTTCTCAATTGAAACACATAGCTTGTGGGCGGCGGCGGCGGCGGCTGCGCGGCTCTACCGACACGCGTCTTGTTGATTGTGTTCGTATTTGGTCTGATTAATAGTTTCTATTGAGGTCAGGATTATTGAAATTGAAAGTCTGGATTTCGTAGTTTGGTCTTTGTCATCGTAGTTTCGAGTATCAAATCATGTCCATCAGTCTCTCTATCTTCACATGGTCGTCTTCTCCATCTGTGTTAGAAAATGCATGTCAATAACTGATTATATAAATAAAAAGCCACATATCGCCTGTATAAAATAAAACTGGATAAATTCTTTACATTAATCTTTGTTGTTTGTATCAAGCCAACAGAAACACCAGCAGAAGTTGGTGCTAATGAATTGTACTTAATTATTGGTATTGGCTATTCGCACATCGTGACATGACATCACTGCAGGCTCCGAGGTGTGGCCACATTACATACTTAATGCACCAACACTACAATCTTCAGCACTCGAATAATCTCCGATATAGCTGCTTATCCATGCCATGACCGCCATGGTGCAGTAGATATCTGTTTCACAGCAGCTCATTTATTCACGCGCGCCGCCGGAGCGCCGTGTTCTGAGCTGCGCTACGGAGCTAAAAGCTCGCAAACAAAAGGCATTTGATCCGTGGTTTTATCTCGTCTGTTTTGTCCCTCAAAATAATAACGACACACAATGCCCTGAATTATGCGAAAACTTCCTTGTAATTACCGTTAAATATATCTTGCTCTCGTTTTCTCCTGGAATAGGCTAATTTTATTTCAATAATCCCTCCATGTGGATACGCAACATCCAGATTGGGATGTTAACAATAGTCGGTTGTTTACTCAGATCAAATTACGGAACCGTTTCCGATTTATTCAGGCCCACTGCCTGAATAAAGATGATCCCTATAAGTCTTAGATCTTTTCGATATTCAACCACGATCGATTCAGCAGAGTTCAGAACACGAAGCTCCCTCCCAAGACCGTCATTAATGTGCAGTTTATCCGCAGCCGTGGAGCCGACGTACCACTTCAAGGTGCTGGTGCCGTCCATGGTGGCCGGGGCCATCATCGGCAAGGGCGGGGAGACCATCGCCCAGCTACAGAAGGACACAGGCGCGCGAGTCAAGATGTCCAAGTCACATGACTTCTACCCAGGTATGTCGACAATCAGAGGAAAAACATCCTTATTAGAAGCACTGGAAAAGCGGAAACGTTTCTGGCTCAGGAAATGAAGAAATTCATTGTGTTCTTTTGTATGTTTTTCCTCTGATACTTTTCCTGCACTCATTTAGTTTCTTCTAATGCAAAGTTGTATTCACGTCATCAAGCAGTAGTTTGTAGTGAAACGAAGCGTTTGAAATGAATCACTGGTTCTTACAATAACTGACGGTACAATAATTATCAGCGTTTCTATTAATAATGTTGAAACCCAGCAATGGTCCTTTAACAATTGTTGCGCTTGGCTGGTTTCTTAGTCGTTATTACACGATCTAAATACATTGCATAATAATTATTTCGTGATAATATACTGCTAATTATAAGTACATTTTCATATATAGCTCCAGTCACTTCTTTAATCTTGTAATGGTGATACGAAATAAAGCCGAGGGCGGGCGCGGGCGCCCTTAGAGGCTGGAAAAAGTCAGCCTACTTTTTGTCGGCACGTGCCTTTGCATAAGCTCGCATCATTAGGCCCCCGAAGCATGTAGGTGTATAAGAAACGCGCACTCTGCAATTTGAATTTTTCAACATGATATTTTTTTTGTAGAAATAACGCAATTAAATCCAATGAACATTATATCTATTGCATTAAAGATAAAATGTCTATGTATCGCATCGATGTTGAAATATCTATAGAGCAACAATAGCCGGCACGACGACAACGCAACCACGCGACCCGACGACGACGTGGCGTGGCGCGGCCATCACCCAGTGACGTACGTAACGAAATCATCGATATCGTAAATACACAATACAATATCGTAATAATAACAGTAAACCTGCTGGGGGGTTGGCAGTCGGTCGGCAGGCTCAGTGAGGATATGAAACTGCCAATGACTACCAACTCGTTCGTGACTTAAAATTTAGGCACGTCCTATCGCTGCCAAAACAAACCACCGGAAGTCAGGCTCAACACCGAATGTAATAAAAGCGAAAATCATCTTAAATTAACTTCAAATAGTCTAACGTAATAAAATGATAGTAAAAGTGATTAACTGTCGACGTGAACTCGCAAATTTTAGATGTCGCCTTTTTATGGACCCTGTGACAATGACCTTTATAAATTTTACGTTCGAAAAAGCTTTGTTCTTGAAATCGAAGACATTTTGCATAATTTTTGAGACATTATTTCATTAGCATTCGGAAATTAGGGGCTCCTGAATATTTATTTTCGCGATCATTTTGTTCGTTGGCAAGTACTTGCCCATTCCTCCTCGTAGTAATTATAATCTGTCCCCGAGGACGGCATTCCCTTGGGTTTTCGCGGCACGTATATTTTCGTTCGCGGAACAAGAGGCTCTTCGCTTTTTGTATTTCCCCTGTCGTCGCATTGTCTCCATGTAGAGTATTCCGGTTATGAGCGTCTATGTATTATCCCCTTTCATCCCTTACGGAATGAGGTCGCGCTGCTCACGAAGCTCTAAATGCGAGTGCTTTTTGGAGCCTTGATTGATAAAATCAAATCGGCGCGTACTGCTTGCTTGTATCATTTAACAACAGCTTTGATCGCCGAGGCTAGGCGTGTCAAGGTCCTCAGACTAACGATCTTTTGTTTGCACAACCTGATATTGTGTTGTCATATTCAAATAACGCTAAAAGTTGTTTCTGTACATATATCATATATGTGATATCACACAAGACTAGGCTTGCTCTATCCGTACGTTGGAATCCTCCTGTGTAACACAAGAACGAATGCAATAATCAAGAAAGGAGAGGGCAGGTTGAGGTCGCTCTTAAAATGTATAACATAAATTACCTAAATCGTAAAGGAACTTGAATTATTAACAGTTTAAACAGAAAATTTATATGTTATTAATCTCTTACTGCTATTATACTCAAGATTCATTCATCAGATTGATGTTATAATAGTATAAAGTGATTAATAAAAAATATTCTAACTACTTTTAAAAACCCCTAAAGCATCGCTTTTTTCTGTTGTGTGTTTTGAATCTATAATATCTCAGCTAATTCTCAATCTATAACAACTACTGCAGTGATTGACTTGAAATTTTAAACAATAATACATTTCGTGTGCCTTAACAGATTTATAGAAAAATCAACATGAAGATTTTCAGTAGAGATTTTAAATGGGACCTACAGAGTCAAACGACCAGAAGACCCGAACAAATAGATCGTACAAATATTAGTCGAGGCGGTAATCAAACCGCAACTTCCTGCGTCGTAGGCGGACCTTGGCCCACCGTGCCACAGAGGACGTCAATATACGTACTAATCTATACGATTAAAGTTCCAAACCTTTGATTTTTAATTATGGTCGCATGGTGAAATCTACCATTAAGTCTAACAAAAAATAGGAGCACAAGCGCCCCGGCTCTTCAAGTGACATTAAGTGACATTAATTATTCCGTCCGGGTTTATTCCTGTGCCAAATTGAGGATGGCGTTTTGTTATAAAAATTTAGGTTACCGTTACGGTCTCTCACTCTCACCCATTGCTCGAAATAACTCGCTGTGCTTGACATTTGCTGATATTGACTGTGCCTGCCGCGGAATTAACAGCTGGGAAATAGTGTCCTATTTCATTCCGTGCCATAAACCATTGTGTAAGCGCGAGCTTTGTTTATTGAATATTCATCACCGTCACTTATGATGAGTTGGATTCGAGGAGTAATGGCAGACAGTATGAATAATACAGGGCCAATAGAATAACGGCTTTTGATATAGATGAGAGAGACGAGAAACCCTAGCTTAAAGTCGGGCTCAAGCTTGTGGTTTATGTCGATCACAATCTTAATTTAATAGACTGTAGCTCTATTTAGGGCTTTGTGGCAATATAACATTTGGTTAGCAAGGCTGTTTGCTCCGCTGATTGGTAATTGCATTTGCGTATGGAGTGTTTTATTAACTCTGGAGAGCAAACATCCAGTATAATATCGATTTGCGGTCGAATACGAGCGAAAGTTCAATTAGTGCTGATTCTCCAATTAATCATTATCTGAGCTTCGTGATATGATACAGTAAATAAGAAGATCTTATCGATTGGGGCGTTGTTGCAGTGCAGGGTTAAAAATGACGTTAATTTTTCATGTTACATAGCCTTGTTGGTTTTATAACCTTCAAATAATCATACAATTATTTATAACTTTAAATATATAAATTTCAATTGATATTACAGTAGTAGGATCACAGTTGAATGTCGCTTAGAAAAGCTCTGAATTTCATGATATTCTGTTGAATTATGTAGTGCGGCTCTCGAGATAAAATCTGTCTGTAACTGAAGTATTGCTGGTAGTTTTCCTTGAAGCCCGGAGCGCCGAAGGCACTCAAGTGTGAAGTAAATATAAAATTCTAAATGCAACGGTGACGGCGAAGGTTGCATTACAATTTTCCACGTTGAATTTTTCATCTCAATTCCATCTTCCATAATTGCGGCGGGCGCATTGCAGCCCCGTTGCGGGTGTTCTATCGACCCCAAAGCACTTGTGACATTCCACTGTTTAAAAAACTCTTTTGTTGAAACAAAAGAGTTTTTTAAACAGTGGAATCACAAAGAACAGCGCTTTAGTTAAAGCAATTTTAAATGGAAATTCCGCGCTCCTATAAAAAGTATGTTTTTTAAAAGTAATAATGTCGCATATGCCTTGTAAGCGTACCATTCATTTCTACTGTAAAAATGTTCTGAATGCCTTATCGCTGAGTAAGCTATTAATTTGATATTACCAAAACCGATAGCCACGCGATAAGGCGTAGGATTTATGTAGGTCTTGATAAACTTTTGGGTTTCCTACCAACTACCAACTCAAATTTAACGTGTGCAGTAATTCAAATCTGCTTCAATGTTTAAAGCTATAAATCCGAGCAACAAGTTGGTATTATGGCACCTTAAATCAGTGTAACGAAATTGTCGGTGATTTTTCACCTGCCTAAGAGTTCACACATGAAACGGATCCTTGACCTAGACGCGGCTCACCGAAACAAGTGATTACTGATTTAGATGACCCACATGCTGGAGCTCGACTAAGATCCGGCTCACTCCACGGCTTCGACAGGCTCATTAGTGCGTGATGACAGTCCTTGGCGGTAAAAGACACAATGCTTCCTTAGTAAAGATATCCAAAAATATCCAATTTCGTGTTTGTTCGCTTTACATTGAACCTAATTTGGACGCAGAATAGATTACAATACTTAATCTGTGTATTAGTTAAGATTAGATAATAGACATGGTTTATTTATTTGAAAAGTTATTTATGACTACGTAGTATAAAACAAAGTCGCTTCTGGCTGTCTGTATGTTAGTCCCTATGTATGCTTAGATCTTTATAACTACGCGACGGACTTTGATGCTGTTTTTAAATAGATAGAGGAAGGTTTTTGTATCAGCATTACACCCGTGCGAAGCCGGAGCGGGTCGCTAGTTATACTTATATGCTAGAAACTGAAAACCATTTAATATAGAGTCACATTTGCCCGTGATAGAAACTCGTAAGTCAGATATCAAGCTTCATATCATACAGCGCTCGCTCCACTTTCTAAACCAAAATATTATTTGAAAGATATTCCGCAAAAAGGATAACTTGGGACAGTGGCGCGGCGCGTGGCGACCCATTTCAGCATAGAAAAATATCGAGGGATACGCCAACGCTGTCGACGTCTACAAGAAGGTTCATCTGTACCGATACCGATACACGTGATTGTCACAGAATCGTGTCAAACAACATTTAATTGCGAAAAGGGTACAACAATAATAAATAACTTTCTGAAAACTTACAAACGCGAAAGAAATTTAAAAACATTGTTGAATACTTTTTGTTGTTGCGAGAACTTTTAAGGGTTCCGACTTTTCGTCAAATTAAAAAGATTTAAAATAGAAACGTGGCACATTATTAATTGAAATTTCAGAAGAAATATTGCAGAGTTGTTTCCATGATAATTTTGATTCGATGATTATTCACGGCACGCTACAAACGCGAGTTTCGCTACGTTTATCGATAGTTTTCGATTAGGTGGATTACGTCACATGACTAGAACGTGCTGTAGAATATATTTTCTATGACACGCTCTTTATTGCCAACTGTGTTTACACAGCGTAAATGGCCCCTACGACTTAGTAAATGAAGCACATTTATAGGTTAGTAGGTAGTATTTTCAGTTGCTATTTAATATATAAAGCAATTACCTAGAGTAATTAATTTCTCTAGAAAGTACTCGGCAAGGAGTGGTGGTAGTTCTTGGGAAATCCCTTAATTGGTTTATTTATTAAGATTCCGCCACTCATAATATATAGGTATGAGGTGCTCCGCGCCCTCGTTTCTATGTAGTTTCGACATTGAATCGGTATTACTGCCGACCTAATTACTAAGAGTAAATTCGTTTACATTATGTCGACACTTCGTGTCTCCTCGATCAACACATGCTTTTCTAGCGTAGTTTCTATTTTGGGGCACAAATAAAACCTGTTCTAAAAACCGAAACTGTTTAAATTTAAGTAGGTACCTATACCTAGGCGAATTGCGCATATTAAAGTGTCGGTCGTTTTGACAGTGCGTCAAAAATGTTTGTGATATTGCTTTTAAAATGCAAGACATTTAGCACCTCGATGGACGGAGAGTCGATTCGCGGCGGCTGGAGGCGGAGCTTCGAACCACGTGTAATTTGCACTCGGCGGTCTTGCCTCGCGTGTCTGTCGCATCGTGCGACACATGCCCACCTATTAATACACTCTTGCTACATTTATATTATTCGTTTTTATACCCGCTGTTACAATTATTTACCTCGAACGCCGAATACTTGGACGTCAATGACCGGGCTACGCACGCTGTATCTATCCTACCACTTTTTCAACTATTCTCTATTATTACGTACAATGATAGAAAAATGTAGAATCAAGGTTGATTGCACAATGACAGATAATTATTTAATCATTTAATGTTACGTGCCTGGCTGAGGAAAATAAGGAAAACCTCATTACAGTTTACAAGTGAGAGAACAAAGAACTCTACGATCCTAAGTAACGGCCTTCATGACACTTAGGGGTCGAGTCGTAGAGAAGGTTTAATTTATAGTCACACGACGCCGTAAATTCATTTGAAGCACTCTTAAGCTTGTTTTATTCCCCGGGCTGCAATGACCTACAAGTCCATAGTAGCAAAATAAATTACTGCACTAGAATTCACAACAAATAACACAGAGACAAGGCAAATCGTACAACAAGTAAATAAAATATCTATCTTTGCTTGAATAAACAGCTTATAGAAATGTTATAGCAATGGTCCTCGTCGCCACAGTGGGCCTGGCCGCAACTGGGCTGAGTGCGAAGATGCGGGCCCTAATCCAACACAAGCCCCATGAACATTACATGAAACTTTATGTGTACTTAGTATGAGCCAAATTAATTATACGCTCATTAATTTTGCTGGGTTTTGATTGTGTTGGATGAAATTGTCTAACTAAGGATAGAGGATTTGATTTCTCGGAACAAGAATGGGTTTGAGAATAATTAGGCCTTTTCAAACCTCGCACCCGATAAATGTCAAAGAAGAGACGAGGAATATTTTCATTCGATTGCTAAAAAATCTATATAAAGAAAATAAAGAAGCAAGCGATATCTCCTTTACGTATAAACTTATAAATTACAGCAAAAACGAAAAGAAATTAGCAATAGTTCTTGTGCAACATCTTCAATCTTCCCAAATAAAATGTAACTTGATGATAAATGCCCACAAACAAATGCATCCGAGTCTATCCGACATCGCCAAGGCCAGGGTGATGTCACCGGCTCGAAAATAAAAGTGAACGCTGGATCTAGTACCTACCTGCATACAGACAGATGTCACTCTATATAGCTCTCTGTTCCTGGTTTTAATCTTATAGACAGGCTTTTCGGATTATCGGCTGATCTGCGAAACGCAGGTTCGTACGAGCTTTGCCAAAAATAGTTGAGTTTTAGAAATAGCCTAATGTAACTATGTGTGAGCCTCCCATAAATAAAGAAAGTGTTACTAGAATAATTCATTTTAATTGATTTAAATTGGTTGGGATAGTAATTTTCGACGTGGTCGGAGCCAGAGGGCTCTGCGATCCAAAGTAGATCATGCATGACCTACGCAGGACTTCTCCAGACATGAGAGCCGTCCCTCGCTCGGAGCGTCCAATTCGCAAAGGTCTCTTCCTTTTATTCAATTCAGACACCTGGGGTGGCACACTGGTGTATGATTTTGTCTGAAACACATTGACAGTCCGACTTTACTTACCTACTACTGGTCAGACATGGAAGTTAGCGAAAAGGCAAGTAAACAGCGCGATGTTTTATTCAGTTCTTACATTGTTTCATAGAGAGTTTATAATTTGTTATTTGTTTCATTCTAATTGATTATTACAAAATAATTATGAACTTGTATCCGAGAGACAAAAAGAGGAAACGTGGGAGACAATATAAAATATGGGAGGACGAACTAAGGGAGACTGCAGGACAGACTTGGTCTAGAACTGCACGAGTAAGGGAGAACTGGAAGCAGTTGGAAGAGGCTTTTGCCAATTCTGGGTAAACAGAGACAGTGGTGGTTGTCGATGTCTAAATTATAAGCATATATTGTAAACTTAGTTTAAGTATCTAAATAAAGGCTTTTATAATTTTTGTTTAATTGATTATCACACCTAATCGAAAGGCCTGAGTGTCACAATGTTTTCTACAGTAATTAAGATATGACAGATGGCTTCAATACATGCAGTTTATTTGTATTCATCTCAGTCACGGAATCTCTGAGAATTGCAATACCTACGTGTGCATTTTTTCCTGTTAAGCTTTGTTGATGGTGAGGCAACTACTTTAACCGGTTTAAGGATCCTTTCCCTACCTATATAATCTACTCAACTGTGTCATTATCTTTCTAACATAACAGTTTATAAAAGAGTTATGTGGAAAATCCTCTGTATCCATAGGCAAAGGTATTTGTAATTTTTTTTGTCATTCACATAATTTAATTGTGGCAAGGCAAGTCACAAATTGCACAATTTGAAAAAGATAACGAAGCATAATTCACTTTACATAATATTAATCACAGGGATAGTTCAATAATATTTTAACGTATCTACATTTTCAAAAATAACATTATTACAAAACATATAATAGATGACTGTGTGTTTTAACAACAGTAAGCTTCGTTGAAAGTTGGTGCTTCCCACAACCATCACAGCTTAACTTTTTGACGGCTATTTGCTAATGATCCTTTATTAGATTTGTCCGCTTCGCTCAGGTGGCACGTACTTACCAGCTAGAGACGAAGTTTATTAACGAGCCGAGAATAACCTAGCCAGGCTATAACCTAATCCTGCATACGTTTATACCATGTGCTTTATGTGAAACAATCTACAGACAGACTCGAACCACTAGTTCCGGAGGCCACCCAATACGAACAAACTACACGGACATATTCACACAATTTACTGTCTTTACCTTTCCAAAATATTAGTAATTATACTTGAGAAGGTTACTATAAGATTGCCGGATAAACAAGTAGGTCAGCTAAACAAATTTGCCGAAAAGGCTGTTATAAAGTTCGGATTGCATCCAGTCCTGTCGTCATCTGTTACCCGAGTTTTGTTTACATTCCCAACTTAAACTAGTTCACGTTTATCAGGAAGTTGCAGCTTCACTTCTAAACACTTGAAGCAAATTCTTCTGGAAAACTCTGCAATGTTTAATTCGATCATAGCTGGTGTTTAACTGACAATATTGAAAGTTTAATTGAGTTTCTATCTATTTCCTATATTATATCATAATAATATATGTCCGCTGCTCCGCTAGGCATCTTAATGCCATGGCTGCTATATAAACTGCTGCGGTTTGTTTTCACCAGTCACGCTCGCTCTGAAAGCTCTCTATTCGAAAGCTGTAACCCACTCTTAAGTGCAGTGATATGATCCACTGTGTTCTTTGTGATTCACAAAGCGTTGCTCTGCTACCGACAGGTAGGTATAGGTAGGTACTAAACGAGCAGTGCATTATATACCTACTATGCTTACTGCAATACTATTTATATGTCGGAGAAAGTATTTGGTAACTTTTAACGACTTCAAGAAGGAAGCAGAAGGGCTTGTAATAAATTTAGAAAAGGAAAACGTTGTCTCCTCCGAAAAAATCTAATTTACGGCGTCAAAAATCATTTTTTTATTACACAGATTACAGAATATAGTGAGGTCTGTGTATTTACTTAAAGTTATAGTAGTTGAGTCAGGCTTAATTTGCTTTTATGTTAGTGATCTCTTGTTAATCAAAACCTTGCCCTTCCCTCAAAGGCGCACAATTTGCACATGCACACAAATAACACGTGTAAACTCAACACAATCGTCCACTCCATAATATCAGCAATCGTGTAACAATCGCTATTGACAAACAACCACAATGTATGCGAACCTTGACCAACTTCGTCACAAGACTAAAATAAATAAACTAGAAACGAGATGGATTTATTAATACACCTGTCGAAAGACAGGGACAGGCTATGTATTCTAAAAGTGGTGAGGATTTAGAGAACGAACTCGAACTCATGTGCATCTTTGATGATTTTTTCTCAACGACTCTAGAATGGCCTTGACCTATTTTCAGACATTTATGAGCTGAACAGTCGACTGTGAAGCTATTTTCGATTCATTCTGTTTAGTCTTAGTTTGGTGTTAGATGGCGCGCTCTCATAGAGATCTCTGAGTATCGAAATCGAACATCTACATTTGAAAAGAACGTTTCTTTCTAAATGGCTTTCCGTAGATGTTTTGTGAATGTAGCTGACAAATCTTGATGTTGATGTTTTCTAGTTCACTCAATATCGTAATATCGATTCAACAATACCTTATATTATAGGTAGTGCTTGGGATGGATTATACTAGATGCAGGAGGTTGCGGATTCAATTCGTACGATCTGCAAATATTGGTCCGGGGAGCTTCCTGTCCTGTGTATAATACTAAAATATCTATCAGTTTGTAATGTATTAAGAGACCTAATCGGGAAATGCAAATCCAATATTTTTCATGCACAACCAACTTTAATATCATTTGTGATAACGATTGAACAAAACAGAATCAGAAACGTCGAAGATTGAAGATTGTTATTACGAGTAGACTCCATGTATACCTAGCAGTTATCTAGTAGACCTCACCTACCCGAAGCTCTGCTTAGCTAGGTGATACTGTGCGGACTGACTAACAATATTATTTATTGAATTTTAATTGTATGATTTTAAAATTATTGCAATAAATAAAAGTTGCTTCACAGTATTAAATTAGCTTCATGCACGTAATAGCTACAACAGTAGAGGCACCGCGCCGCTGCCCGCCGCCATTATAATAGCGTTGTCATTAGTTTTAATGAACCATTAGCCGAAGTAACCTGTTACAATAGGTTAACTCCGTAACTGCCTGATGGACTATGAACGTAAGCACGTAAGCCTATTGTCGGCCCAGTTATCGGCGCGAATATTGACAGTTTAGCATGAGTAACGTCAACAATGGTATGTCTAATCCGAGAAGGTTAAAATTAACGTGCTCTTTAGAGACAGGGCCCGTACTCGTTACAACGAAATCGAAGTTTCTGATTAGTGTTCGTAAGATTTTTGCGCTCTTATGAGAACAGCTGGTTTTGTGCATGAAAATGATGTGCCCCCAGATTTCAGTGGGAAATCACTTGTAGTTGCTGGCAAGAGACCTCGTTCTTGTTTGCTCTGTTCCGTACAGTCTGATGAAGTGATGACTAGATGGTGATTTGATTAATATGACTACCGCAGGCACTACCAACAACATAACTGTGTCCATGCAACCAGTGTGATTGTGTTGTCTTGGTGCTGGGTTGCGCTTTGCAAATAGATTTCATTCATGTTTCATTACATTACATTATATAATAGTAAAATACCTCATTTAATACAAAGTCTAGAAGACACCTCTTGAATACTCTATAACACCTAACTATGTCGAAGAAAATATTTACAGAAGTAATTCATTGTGTTTAGAAGACTGAGCAACGAAACGTGTAAAATCAAGCTGTACAAATTGTTTTTGTATTATAAATACCTAATGATCGAATAAAGATAATATTAACACATTTATTACCGCTTTCAATAAACAATGGTAGAACATCATTCAGAATCTGCCAGATGCTATGACAATGTTGTTTTGGTATCAAGTCACCCAGAATTATATTCAGTAATTCCTACGTCGCAGTTACTTAAGTCGTTCCTCATTGTTATGAATCATAACAACTATCAAATTGATGGACGTTACGTTAGTTAGCATAGACCGCGAGCCGCCCCGCGCCGCGCCTGCCCGCGTGGTCGGGTAAACCTGCTACACAGCATACTTGATCCTATTAATATTAGCGGACACGGCTGATGGATCGTGTGCGGCATTAATTGCAGCTATTGTCCACGCTGTTTCATTAGGGAGACACAGTAGCTGTGTTGTTGCGTTGTTGGCCAGCGAGAGGCTTTACTCATCTTGCCCAAAGGTTTGACTTCTAGTATTTTGTATTTCATAATGATGAGCTTCACTTCAGCCATGAAATTGTGTATTCGCGTCGGTCCATCGTTTTCTATGATAAGATTATTGCAATTTAAATATTCCTTGAAACAGGTTTCTAATGTAAATTATAAAAAAATCTTACAAATTTGAAGTTGGAGACATGTTTGTAATGCAAATGAACACATTTTCCATTTAGTTCTATCCAAGGTTTACTTTATATGAAGACATTTCATCACTCGTACGTCTGGTTGTTATTAATTTGAATATTCCTTGTTATTTCGTTTTAGGTTTAGGTATATGTGAATAAGGGTAACCTATGACAATAAGTAAAACAGGAGCATAATAATGTATTGTATTGACATAAAAACAAGCTTTCACTCTCTTGCTGAAGCCTGTCTTGTTCGGAAAATGAATCCATATAAACTGTCATTAATATTTAAAGTTGTAGAAAGCACTGTTTTTGGCACAACATTCCATTCCAACCAATTTAATTTCCATTGCCTAATGGAATATCCAATAATAAATATGTTGTACCTTACAACGGGTGGAATACCCGTTGCAAGGTTTACACAAACATGACACAAACGAACGAAACAAAACGCAAACAGAACTTAGGTCTGTAAATCGAAAACCTTGCACCGTGAAGAATATCCGCAGTATGATGTATCACAAAATATTTATGGCATATTATTGGAAGGTATGTAACCGTGCTTTCTGCAACTGTTATTTGTCATCGTCATTGGAAATTGCGTGATCCTGTCTCTTGGGCATTTGAAGATGACTTCATACCGTGTTGCCTTGGTTTTGTAATTTACAATTTTACAGCACCACGACCGCGATGATGTAATGCGTCACCTCGTGAACTTGAGTAATTGCACCCCATGTTTTTAATCTCGGCGTATCTAATATCCCGTCGTCGTCGAGGTTTCTGTATTTGATAAACTATCACCCTTTATGAAGGAAACTTGGAACAACTTTGTTGGAAACTTTGTAGGAGTTCTGTTCTCCTGTTTTGCTCACGTCAGCAGTTGAAACTTGGCGTAAAGAAGAAAGTTGTGATCACTTATTGAAAGAATAATTTGGCCCTTTGGCAATTTGATTACAGATTCAACCACAGGTACATGTAATTGTTCGCACGTGTATTTACTTGGATAGCTGCTCTGTTGTCGTCGCCAATGAGTGCATTGGAGAATTCGAGTTGACTTGGCAGCTTATGGCATACGTCACTGTGACGTCACGGTACATGCCTACAAACGCACTGCCACGAGGAAGAATTAACAAACTGTTAAAAAAATATTCTGTTGCTCAATTCAAACAAAATAAATAAGAACTTATGGAAGGAAAATCCTACCGTATTTCATGATATGTAAAGAAAATACCTATCTCGAACAACCAGGCATGAAATAAGTAAGTCATCAAGCAATTTATTCGCTCTACACAGCATCATCTAGCTACCCCCTATTGGCTAGGACTAGGAGTTGGTTGTAAATTGTCCAGCATTCTTTAGTTATAGGGTTTCGAGATCGTTTTCGAAGCCCTTATGGTCTCGCTTCGTACTTTTTAAGGTTCCGTCCTCGAATCATGAAAATGGAACCCTATTACTAAGGCTCCGTCCGTCTTTCCGCCGCGCCTGATAGAGGGCTCTACTAAAGTATCTCCGAAGAAACACCCTTGGCGCGCGAGTTACACTCGCACTTGGCGGCTCCTGTGAATTATAATTATAATTGAATTGAAGACCTTTGGTAAGCTGTGTGTTAGTTGTAGTAGGTTGATAAAAATATGATTGTTATGAATTGGTTTAGTATAAGAGGCGGTTCCACATTCTATGTAGAATCACTTTGAATATACAAAAGTTATAAATTTATCTCCGCATTTAACAGTTTTACAACTTGTCACGTTTTATATTGACGGTAATTCATTATATTGCAAAATAAAATATTTGATTATTGGTAAAGGATTAAATATCGTAGTTCAAATGTCGTAAAAACTAAAGTTCGACCATTAAAAGCATATAAAGCTTGAAGGACAGTCAACGGTGGCAAACCTAAAGTATCCAACACTATTAAACACTATAATTTGATATTTTTATTTACAAACTTCTAAATAGTAATTAGCTATTCAATAAATAAATAACTATGAAATAAAATAGATAAAAAAAACATAACTACAGATGACTTGCGATCCGTTTGTTTACGTTTGAAAATAATCCCTCGACCGAGGAGAACAAAAAATAAGTATTTACATTATAGACTTAAAGCTCACATTGCCGCATGTAAGGTCAGGGATTTTCGTTCCTATGTTCCTATGGTGGCAAGGTTCCAGGTGGGTCTCGTATGTAGGTAAATGGTTAAAAAAACGAAACGGTGATGTTTGTCAAAAATAACCCAGATTTGTTTGAACGACTCTCTGATGTCGTGGTTCGGAATAGGCGTGACAAGCATAAAGTTGTTACTCATAACTCTAAAACGACCTTAATGCGTAAAAGTATATTCTGCTCAGCACCCTCTACCTATAATAAACTGCCAGAATCGATACGAGAGTTACCTTGCACGTTGTTTCGAAGGAAAGTCACTGATCTATTGACAAGTAAATGCTATTATACCCTTAATGAATATATGACTGATAAATTGTAGATTTATGATATTTGACATCGAGTTATTTTATTGAATTTTTTTATTTTTTCTGTTTAAATTTGGTTATAATTTTATTTCTTTATAATTTTAAATATAAATTGACTATTGTTAATCTTAAGACATTGCACGCCCAATAGGGCAGAATACATTGTAACATTCAATTACACTCTAAGAACTATTATGACATGTATTTCTTGCAATAAATTATTTGATTTGATTTGATTTGATTTGATCAATGGTAGGGAATAAAGTTGTAGGACGTGCTCCCAGGATAATATCATTTGGAATGAGACAGTTACATACGTTAGTTTCACAGACGTAGGCCCTTTATATTATTTGCATGCGAAATAAGCCGATCCTTAGGGACACGTCCGTGTATTTCATGTACTAGCTTTACACGCGTCTTTGCTCTCTTCCTGCTAGGATAGTAATGAAATGCTTATAAGTTGTATTGTATTTGCGTAATGTGTGTTACCCTTACACGCTATTTCTGAACGGATCAGGCTGAATTTTTGGATATCTAATGAGTTTAAAAATTAAATTTCCGATAAATATTTACATCCCGGAAAAACGCGTCTGACAAAAGCTAGTATTGAATAAATACTCAAACTCGAAAACTCCTCACTTAACTTGATAAAATATTTTTAGATAAAAGCTGCGGTGAGGAGACAAGCATGACATCACCTCATCGATTTTACGTATTTTGATTCAGCCAACAAGTTAAAATTAAATTCTATCTTAAGGATCGTTAATTTTGCACCTCCACCGATGTTCCGCGGAAAATTCTCGCCTCTCTTAAACCTGTTAGATGTAATGACATCAGTCTTCCAGCCGCTCGTAATAATGTAGTACTTAACGCACGAGTTTATTTACTACACAGAAGCAGCTTCAAGTTCAAAAATTGTTATAAAAAATAAATATCTTAGTTTGTATACCTAATACAAACTTATACATTTATTGCAAATATCTAGAGGTTTTGTTACTGATCTCAGCAAGAAAACTTTCAAAGTAGAGCTCGTAAGTAAGCTATATGCAAAGTTAGTTTGAAGTGAACATTCTGTTTATTCTCATTCGTGTTGTCTTTTGAGATACGATACGAATCGGTATTCATGAACACGACTAAATCGATACGATACGACGACAAAATCGAGGTTCTTACATCAATGTATTAATTCAATAATCGTGCAATAAAAACCGTCTTCATAATGAAACGTGCTCGACGGGGCTTCTACATAATATTATTTATTCATCAGCTAGTGATATTGATACTGACATTCTTTAATAAATTTTACTTTCTATACAAAGAAATGTTTCTCAGACTATTTTAGACTAAAGCCTTCGTCTTGCTTGCTGAATTATGAGGATAAAACGCTCACAGGTGTTCCTCAGCTTAATCCAACGTCCCTCCCGACGCGACTCCCGACGGCAAACATAGTAATAGTTTGCAGAGTGTCTACACAGCTCTACGCGTTAATGCTTCTAAAAGCGTGGCCCTAATTGGGTTAATTCCGCAACTCGTTGTATAAACTTCCATATTCATGCGTTTCGTTATTCTAAGCAAACACGTATTCAAACCATTTCAAACACACCAAGTACAAGTACAACAATAATAACTCAATACCGCGTATATAATTGGATAATAGTAATCTTTATTCTGCGGCCTTGCGAGGAAACCGAACCAATTGCAGAGGGTGATTTCTACATAGTTCAGTCTCTTTGTAAGACAATACCTCTCAAATTGGCCGGACAACGCCGACGCGATCGTTTATGCCAATTCAGACAAACGCCATCCTCACTGACAAACGCTGGTTATTCAGCGCGCCCAGCTGTCGTCCGCCTATTTCCAAGCAGTTTTGGCCCACTGTTCTCAATTACTAGCATTGGACTAATACCAAATGATAATGACCCGATTTTGCGGGACAGTGATCGTTAATGTCATCGTGTATAGGTGTTACATTCGCGTGCAACGCGAGCACTGCGCCAAGGTCACGGTAGTTACTCAATAGGACCGGTTGCACGTAAGACATGACTGTATCTCCGAAGCTGCTTGCATAACTCCCTCCGGTTCAATTGGCTCGAAGATGCTAAACGTGTTCTCTCTAGTTTCATATTCCAGAAACCAATCTGTCTTCCGCCTTCTAAAATTATTTTTTTCTCGTAGCGTTCTAATACATGATCGGAACGATCAGGTAAATCGAATGATGGATTGCCATGAATTATTTACGATAACATAATGACACGTGGACAGAAGTCGACTGCCATATGGGATCGTTTCAAGTACTGCTCACTATAATTCAATTGCTCGATCGATCGTACCGAACGTGGCAAACTAAAACTTGCTTGTTTGTTGAGTATATAAACAGACCCAATCTCGCCAAAATCCTATTTAAGCATAAACTTTACCGATAAACTTATCAACCGGAATAACGAACAGCCGATATTGTAAAACAGAGGATCAGCGCCGTGAAATATTTATGAGAGAGATCTTGTAGAATGAATTGCGTGCCGCCGAAACGAAGGTATCCCTGTTTAGTCCCTGTTTAGCATAATGAAACAGTGCTCGTGGATTTAATCAACAATTCCCAGGGAATCGTCAGCTCGCCAAAGTGTGTGCCACCATGTCTATTTCGGGCAAGGGCTCGCAGAACTGCCAGATAAATGCCTCTAGACTTATTAAAACCACTCTTGTCTTGGGAGTACAATTTGAATTAGATAGTTAAATGAATGGGTGTCTGTGTACGCTGTTTCGACTGTAACAGATTTTGTTTGGGGCGAGCGTTCCCGGGCCCGTTGGTATCGATCGCCGAAACGGGCGCGGTCTGCAGCGCCAACTTGCCCAAATGAATAGGATACTGTCACGCATTACACCAACATCTATTTTGGTTCTACGAGTTCTTTCACAGAGAATTGATGACTCCGCATTGTGACGCGTCGCTCGATCGGCGATTGATGGTGCGGGAATGTCTCGCTTTGAACTTCGCTTCTTATAAATTACCTTGCGGCGAACGATTACTAATCTGGGATAATTACTGAACTATATCGTTGATAGTTTCAAACTAGAATGCTTTTCATCCTAAAATACACACCGTGTATTTTATTCGGGATGTAATAAGCCGAATAAACAATAACATTTTGTTCAAGTCAAGTCGCATTTTTTGTCTTTCCCTAAACGACTTTGTCTTGACCTGATAATAAATCAGCTAATTATTTAGGATCCATCTACTCCGGACGGAAAAAAATATTAATCTCGCCAAGCTCCAGTAGGTAAAATTGGAGTGAATCTGGCTGAGCGAGCAAGGGACCGGGGTTTTGGGGTGTGACGTAGGCTTTGAGGGGGTTCAATGAACTGAGCCTCGCTTCCCGCCACGTGCTAGGGCTAGGCTCTAAGGACTCTTACACGAATGAGCTGTAACAATACTTCAGGGCGGAGTTCTGCTACTACCTTTGTAGGTCCATATGGCGGTAATATGTGGTCTATGTACGTTGTTGACTGCTTGCCCATGAAACGGGTACAGACGCTAAAGTAACCAGTGTTCCGTTGAAGCGAACTGGGCTAGTTATATAGGTCATGTCGTGTCCTAGATACCCCGGGAATGCCGCGCTTTGCCAGCTCTCGCACTTTATGCCATAAAAGAATATTAATCACTTTACTTCAAAAATTGCGCAGTTTAAGCTAACGCTCCAGCTAGTTTTATTTTTACGAAGAATTGCTGCTCTTTATATACCGTTTCGAATATCTATTGACCTTTGTATCATTTCAACTCTTTGTAATATTATCAACACATTTAGGCTGAGGCTAATCATGAATGAGTTCTAAGTCGCGTAAATGAGTCGCTATAAATAAATGTCATGATTGTGCCACACGATGTACTGTAATTTCTGTTGGAAGAAAAGAGCATTTCAGGCGACTCACAGCACACCACAGACAAAAATTAATCTCTTTTGGCCTCAGCCGTAGAGTCTATTCTTCATCTGCTGCTGCTCTTAAGTCTTTTATATGTTGTTGTATGAATAATTAATACTTAGAATCATCGTTTGGCTACAGGAACAACGGAGCGAGCGTGCCTGATCACGGGGTCGGTGGAAGGCATCATGGTGGTCCTAGACTTCATCATGGACAAGATCAAGGAGAAGCCAGAACTGGTCAAACCTTTCCCAGAAGGAGTAGATACAAAGATGCCTCAAGACAGAGATAAGCAGGTAAGGCCACCAAGATACTTCTACAACTAATAAACATACAAACCTATGTAATTAATGATAAAGGATAATAATGTCCTCCCAGCCGAATTTTGTCGATGACGGCGGCGGCCAGTCACAACGACTAGCCATGTGCACGTTACAAATTATAGTGCATAATTGTGTGCTCAAACTTCACTCTATTTTTCAAGCAAGGAATAGAACACACAGAATTGAGAAATTATACGGTTTGTACGGTAGGACGTTAATTTGTTTCCGTAATAGAGCCTAAACCATGTTGAAGTGAAATTCCGCAACTGTGCGTTATTGAATTCCTTACAGCGACTCAATGTCTCCTCATATATCCTGTAGCAATTTCCATGTATTGATTTGTTCCCTTTCGTGACACGTTTCCGGCCCCAACTCTGTGCAAGGATTTCCATATCCGGAAAGGCGATCAATGTTTTACATAATGCAAACAACTTTTAATAGTCAAATTCTTAAGCAGAGTGAGATACCTTCGTAGTCGGGGCCGCCGCCGCTGGTGTGGTTGTAGCGTCACATTCAATCACAAAGGATAATTAACTGTATAAAATTTGACTTGTCTAAGTGCTTATTTTGTAAGCCTAAAGAAATAAAGTTATTGAATCTGAATCTGATACCTTCTGCCTGACACGTTCTGGGGTCGGAAAATAACAGATTTATATTAAGAATTGTATACTATGTATTTCTAGCTGTGAGTACTCGTAGCTGGGAGTGAGCTGGACTAGATGAATGGAATTATGTATTCTTTGACTCGATATTTGAATAATATTACGTAGGTACATTGTTAGTCACGTTGTTTTTTGTGTACGCAACGCACAACGCACGTAAGTCTTAAATAGGCTGAAAAATTAATATTTGATGAAAAATTTTGTCTTATAAAACTAAAATTTCCTCTAAAGCTAGAGCTACCGGCTCAATTCCCATTCAATCCCATTCTGCCAGTTCGCTGTACCCATAACAGTTACGCGCGGAATCGAAAGCTCGACAAAAATATACGAATCACTTGGGTCAGCTCTGGGATATGCTTAAACTGTTGATTTTCATGCAAATCGCACCCACATCTGTGAATCGAGAGCTAATATTCGTTTTCTTACATCACGGCATATAATTTACCTTTCAAGCATACTGCGCCAAACGATTTCAGTTCTCCTATCTTTGCTGGATTTTCATTATATTAATATGTTGTTAAAACTGAATGAGCTCGTATTTACTCGACGTACTTAATTGAACTAAACAACGTGTTGGTTCATAGTTTCAAATATAGTGATGTGTGATTGAAAACGCCCACCGCCCTCGATACGTGGAAGAGATCAAGGAAATCGCAGTCTCGTACTACCTGGCACGATCCGCAGTGTGACGTAGGGGAACCTTCCCTGGCTTCTAGTCTCTAGGCTACACGCCCCCGCTAGATTGTGTCAGCTTTACAAAGAGTAGGGTTGCCCTGTTTGCGGTGTCGTTGATATTATCGCAATTCCAACTTTATTTTTATAAAGTTAGCGTTACGACTCCTGTCTCTAGGGGTGAAATTTGTGGAACGTTCAGTTTTATGACGATAAAATTGAAGACGAATTTCACAGGGTGTCTCATTGTAATTCGGTTATTGTGTTTGTGACAGGAGGCTCTGGTAATTGGGAAGGGTGGTTCTGCTTGGAGTTAATTGGCGACCAGCACCCCGGGCCGCCGTTGTGGGCCAAATTCAATTGAATCCATTAGTTTTGATTTTATTTGTACACAGCTGGAGGGTTTAATAGGAAAGTTGAAAAATTTTCTACGAAAAGTTAGTTTTATTTTATTTGTTACTAGCGGCCCGCCCCGGCTTCGCACGGATATTAAACAAAAATTTCAGAAATTATACACACTAAAACGATGGGTTTTACAGTTTTCATACGGATCTTTACTTTTTTTAACAGCATTGGGGTTTTTGACTCTGACTCGACATTCCAAAACTGACACTGGCCGTAGAGAAAAAGCAAGCACCGTGCGCTATACAACCTCTTTTTCTATTCTGACGCGCCATAACAGAAAAATAGGTTGAATATACAGCCCACGGTTCAATTATTGAATTTTTCATGCGGATCCCTAACTTTTTTGAAAATATTATATAGCCTATGTTCATCACGGAAAATTAAGGATTCTAATGGTGAAAGAATTTTTTAACTCGGTTCAGTAGTTTCGGAGCCTATTCAATTCAAACAAACATACAAACAATCAAATCTTTCCTCTTTATAATATTAGTATAGATGTTCGTTTAACGTTCAAACTTTTGTTTAAAAAACAGTACCTTTTACTTTTTTTATGTATCAGAATCACAAAGTACTTAAAAAAAAGTAAAAGGTACTGGTTTATAATATAACAAACCCTTAACAAAACAAGAAAACTAATTTAATCTGGACCATTTACAATTTAACTTCTCCAAATATCAGTCGGAACAAATCTAAATGGTTTCAAAGTAAATACCATAAATACCCCCCGAATATCGAAAAGCCTCCTAAGTCTCATTTAATCTATACTAATATTATAAAGAGGAAAGATTTGATTGTTTGTATGTTTGTTTGTTTGAATTGAATAGGCTCCGAAACTACTAGACCAATTTGAAAAATTCTTTCACTATTAGAATCCTAAATTTTCCGTGATGAACATAGGCTATATAATATTTTCAAAAAAGTAAGGGATCCGTATGAAAACTGTGGAACCCATCGTGTTAGTGTGTATAATTTCTGAAATTTTTGTTTAATACCCGTGCGAAGCCGGGGCGGACCGCTAGTGAAATATAAGTTGGTGTCCGTCGCTCGTAATTAAACGAATTCAAACTCGTTTAGCGCTAATTGAGTTACGAAGAATAACAAAGAGTCCTGCTCCAAGGAGGTTATAAATTAAATGTTATTTTACTTGAGCTACACAAACAAGAGAGCTTTTCAGTAACGTTTTAGGTATTTTTAGTTCTGTGCTATGGAAACAGTTTGACGAAAGTAAATAAGTCGAATATCAAGTTTTACCTGTAGGTTAGGTATAAAAGTACTTATTTAAACGTTAAAATTGTACAAATCCTTTTACAAAATTCTAAACACGGCGTCGCTTAGCTACCGGTATTAATCAAATTACCTACTTCAAAAAAATCGAAGCTCAGAAAGAATTTTAACAGTGCATAATCGTATCACCCTAGTGACCTTAAAAGGCCGGCGTTGGTATTGTTAGTATGTTAGCGGGCCAGCAAATCAATAGCTTCACTGTAACCCTGCTTCACTGTTAGCCATGCATAACCGCACCACGACACGACATTTCAACACGATTACGGTCAAACTTGGACTTCACATGACACCTGATCTATGAAACACGAACGACTGGTAATGACATGCTCCCATTTCAAAGATATCGCCATTTCCCCTAGTCATCCCTAAAGAGGTTTCGCATGTTTGTATGAATAAACAAAACGTACTCGGCACAAACTTCTGGTTTATGTATTTATGCGAATATTACTTATCAAATGCAATAACTTTTTAGGTTTATCGTCGTAATGTAACTAGTGATATCTCTGAAACAGTCCGATTCTGTCAATTCTGTGAATGTTATACATAACCAGATATTCCCGAGTGCAAAGATTTATCCAGGTAGCTTTGGTAAAGTCATGTCCAGAAAAGCAAGTAAATACTCAGAAGCTGTTCATTTCTTTGTCATGGTACAAACTGTATTTCGATGCCATTTCCTCGTCGGTCGGTTCAATTTACCAAAACTTAGTTTGATAAGTTAGTTTGAGGAGAGAAATTTCCATTAGGGAAATTTCCACGTATTACCAACCTATTTTAGTCTGAATATTCCCAAAGTGTATTGATTCTGCCACTAGGTACACTCTGAAAATGTGGGTAACCTTTGGAAAGCGTCAGACATTCACAAAACCCACCCGAATACCTCTCGAACAATGTGAGTGACCCTCAAAATTCCGACTTCAGGAATCCTAAAACTGTTATTTTAGGTCATAACGTGAAAAATAGTCATCTTTATACGAGTTGTAGTGGAGGTAGGCAGCGTAGACTCGCATTAAGAGTTGTAGTGGAGGTAGGCAGCGTAGACTCGCATTAAATAAATCAATAGCACTTGTAAGTGTTGGGCAGCAAGGTCACTCAATCAGGTCTAATGGTCGTCGTGTGCACAGCGTGCGCGGGATAATATTTGTAAATATTGTTATAGCACCGCTTTTAATAGCATTTGGTCATTCAGACAAAATTTTAATTACTTTTTTTCAATGCCCCATTTAAATTTCCTTTTTTTTCGACCTAGTGTAAAGGCTTCGTTGAGACTGGATTGTCGTATGATTGATGACGGAACTGTTCCATTGCTTGACTAAGACCCCTCCAAGGCCTTCCATGCCCGTTCTCTATAGATCTTAGCCGCCTTTTCACCTATTTTTAATATTCGTAAGAAAAATGATTGCAAAGTCCAAATCGTTGAATTCCAGTTTATCAGAAATTAATCACTTGGACAAGTTTTTAATAATTTTCCTCCTTTGTGGTTCTCAATTCAATTTATAAGACTTAAAAATATACACTAAACACAGAAATAGCAGTAAATCTACCTACTCGCAATCGTGATGGTTTTTTCAAGACTTATTTTTACGATAATTATGCAGTGAAAGTGAACTATGAATTTTTGTATATAATTTAAAGGTAAAAAAAAATATTACATGGAATGTAAATTCTGTATTAATTTTAGGTTCGTTATAAGTTTTGTATTCTTTAGATCTAATAACTGTGGATTTTGTTTCATAAATAAATAAAGGTAATTTATTTAGCTTTCCATAAAAAAAATACTGCCAACGCGACTTGATTCTACGCACGCAACTGATACGCACAATCAGTGTTCGCTCGCTTATGAAAATTAATCACATAGATTTTAATGTAGGTAAGTAGGTAAGGTATCCCTAATTTAAGCTTAGATAATATAGATATAGTTTTACTATAAAAAACTGTATACTATACTAGAGCCATCTTTGGCGCTCATTAGGGGAGGCCTATGTCCAGCAGTGGACTATTATAGGCTGGTGATGATGATAATGATAAAAACTATCGCAGTTTGATGAATTCTTTAATTACGGATGTAATTATGGACGGAAGAACACCAACGCGCTCAACCTGAACAATTCTTACGTTAAGGGATTAAACGTTGGTGTGCTTCCAGCACAAATAAGGACCTGGTATTTCCCGCTGTCATCCGTGATGAATAGACGACGGTATTGTGTACTTCTAAAAAAGTGTGTACCACGAGGAATCCTTGTTTAAAGTACGTCTGTGTTCGTTCCAGGTGAAGATCCTGGTGCCTAACTCGACAGCGGGCATGATAATCGGCAAGGGGGGCAACTACATCAAGCAGATCAAGGAACAGAGCGGCAGCTACGTGCAAATATCGCAGAAGGCCAAGGAGTTGTCGCTGCAGGAGCGGTGCATCACTGTTGTAGGTCTGTATCGCTACCACTGTCCTTTCTGGACATTTTACAGGGCTCTTGTTTGTCTAACCATCGGCTTCCAAGCTCTTGATTACTTTGATCCCTTTTATTTGATGATTGATGTACAAAATTTCTCTAATATTAAGTTGAAAGTTTGTGTAATGTGAATATTTTTGTTAGATGCGTACAATTTCCATTACGATTCGATATATAAACTAAATAGTTAGTGTCTAAGACTACTTTTTAATCTAGAACTTATTTTGCACGCCCATCACACTAACATTATTTGCATATCGGTTTCCAAGTCCAAACACAAAACAAGACCGTAACCTAACGACCTAACTTTCTGAATGCAAACTTTGCCCAGAACTTCCTAGAACAACCCTAACCAGGCTTGACGCCTGCTTTCAACACTCACGAACATCCAACCAATTACAACTATCGGTGGAATTGCCATTTTTATTAGGCGAAAACTTCGCTGAAAGCCAACGTATCCGTAAAAGTAAAGCCTGTACTTTACCCATATCTAGCAAGCTTGGCAAGGGAGCACGATGTTAAATTACGCGATTTACTCTGGCTTTGCAAGACCAAATTTTATAGATGCCAGGAGTGTGTACCCAACTGAATGGTTTTGGATATATCTTTTTATTCGGGTATAGGTATTACGTGTATGAACCTGGTTTGGGAATACAGATAGATCAACTTAATGTATCCGCTTTTTTGCCCGCGGTAACACAATAAATTTAAATATATCCATTACATAAAATGGTTTCGTGACTGTCATAAATCGCACCGCCTCTACTAGAATGACAAATTCTGAAAAGAGCTTTTCTTTAAAGTAGAGCCGTAATATTACCATAAGTTTCAGGCGGAAAAAATCTGCGTTTCAACACATTATTTTATGCTCAAAAGCTTTTTTTTTTTAGATTTCAGATTTCGATAACATTATTTCTTTAGACTTATAGAACAAGCACTTATAATATAATAAATAATGCTGGACTGTTCACACAGCATTATGTACCCCAAGCTAAGCAGAACTTATGTTATAGGTAATAGATAACTGATATACAAGTAAATATAGATATTTTTTTATATTATACATAGAAAACGATCAGAACACCCTGACAAATATTTTCGGATCGTACAAATATTTGTCACGAGGCGGGAATTGAACCCGCAACCTCCTGCGTCACAGGCAGACCTTCCACCACCAAACCACTTATACAAATAAAATTTCTGAAGAAATAACTAGAAATAATGGAACACAGAAAAGTGATGTTTTTCTTAACAATGTCAGCTACATTCTCACCTAATATGATTGCGAGAAAGGTATATTTATTTTACTTTTTAGGTAATTCATCATAAGATCATCGGTTATATATATTTATTTTATTGCTAAAAGAGTATTCCAAGTAATATTTGAGTTTCTGGTACAAATTTCCGATCAATCCGTCAGATTTACCCTGTGTCAGCGTTTTGAACAGGGAACTGTACTGTGTCGTCATTAGTGACAGTTCTGTGCAAATTGATGTTATGTCTAGTATGACGGCTACTACAGTTATGTAGGCCACGCCTGAAATACTAGTATTTCAAATAGAATCCATCGGCGCTGATGTTACGTTTTTATGAAGCTCGTCTTTCATGCGGTTTTAATGGGGGCAGTTTATAGCTGGGTTGGAGGTTATTAATGTGTAGCTTTATGTAAATTAGTTAGTTATTAATTTTTATTATTGGGCTTTGATCACATGAACGAGCTTCTTTAGGAATTTATAGTCAAATTACGCATTAGTAGCTTATTTGGACGGGAAGTCTGTTTTTGCTTGGCAAATTTTAATGGTGTGTGTTGTGTTAAACATAAATTTAGTCCGTAGCCTCGCACACGTCTGTTAGAGATAAATAACCTATTTTTTTTTTTTCTTAATAAGAACAATTCTTTGTTTGCTCCCGCGGTTTCGCAGCGCCTCCGACGTGTTATTTCCGATTGTTACTTTTGTATTAAGTTGTATTTTGTGACGTGTCCAAGAGTCCTAAAGGAAATAAAGCACTTTGATGTAGGTAGGTACAGTGCGCGGCAGAATTAATTACCCCCCTTGTCTACAAAATATTTTCGACTACTTCTAGTTCCCTTTTAACTTGTCACAAATTTTCACATGCAAAAATTTATCACGCCGCCGCCGCTCAGGATCGAACCACCCATCAATAATACTCAAAGTCTGAAATTCCCAACAATAACAACTATTGTGTCCCACATACATTGAGATAGGGGGGTGCTTATATGTGACGCGGACTGTACGTACAATAAGTGAGATATAAAGTACCTAACGATCTAGTGTATCGTCGCAGGTGAAAAGGAGAACAACAAGAAGGCGTGCGTGATGATCCTGCAGAAGGTGGTGGACGACCCGCAGTCGGGCTCGTGCCCCAACGTGTCGTACGCGGACGTCGCCGGCCCCGTCGCCAACTACAACCCCACCGGCTCGCCCTACGCCGTGCCGTCCGCTGAGGTGACAGAGGTGGTGACATGACACTTCAACACGCTATCTATGGGGACCACGTGTTTACCTGCTTTGTGACGTGGCGCCGCTTATCTCACGCGACACAACACGTTGCCTTTTATACTCTGGCGGATACTGACAAGCGCCACTTTATACTAAAATATTGTTTTGTGACGCGCGCCTCTATTTTGTAAAAATAAAGATCTCTTTGACTCGGTGGTCTATAGACCAAGACGCAGAGGTGCCTTATGTACCAGTAATATAGCTTTTTAAAAGTTTTAAAAAGGTCTGAAAATAAAATAACCATGATTATCCTGATTTTCTGCAACTTGCTTTGCTCGTCAGTGATGGAAAAATATTTCCTGACAAGCGCCACTTTATACTAAAAACTTGTCTTGTGACTCGCGCCTCTATCTTATAATAATAAAGCTCTTTTTGAGAATCGAACCAACACTAAAAGTAGCCGATCTGCCAGTCTGTTGACTCAGTGGTAGACCAAGACGCAAAGGTGGTATGCCTCATGTGCCTGTAATTTCGCTTATTTGAAGTATTCATATTAGTAGATTATCCTGTTATTCTGCAACTTACTTTGCTTGTGAGTAATGGAAAAATATTTCAAGCGAGCAAACTATTGCACCCTCTGTGTGACTTTCAAGAATAATTTATATATACACATTTAATTCAATTCCTGATATATGCAAAAAATACAGGCTGTATGCAGAGCTTGTTTCAATAAATGTGATGACATAAGCGGCGCCGCGCACCTCCGGGTGTTGCGGCATTGTGAGCGTGTTAGAGTGGTGACGCCCCTTACTCGTTCCTCGATGCTCTACACTCACTAACCTGCACTAAATGTATCCTACGTCCATTTATATTATATGTGCATATGTATCTACTATACCTACCGCTTACTAACTTACTAATTACTACTTGATGTGCTGATTTTGAAGGTAGGTATGTATTCTTTATATCAGTGGTAGGTATTGGCAAGGATTTATTTCAAGGAATAAAACGTTGGTGTTCCCCCAACACAGAGAAGGTTCGTTGTTAACCCGTTCAATGAATTGAATAGAACGTTTAATGAATTTTACGACATTCATTATTGTATAATGGATCGATTCAAAAAATAACATAGTCAATGCCGATATCTATACTCGTTGTAACGTCCTAAAAGCTTTCTTTTTAAATGTATGTAAAACAAGTAACAATCGATTTCATGTTAGTATTCTATGTATGTCCCATTATTTCAACTTTTTCATATGATTAACAAAATAATACAACCCATTTTGTTAACTTATTCATTAGATTTTCATCTCAAAACTCATAATTAAAGCGTTTGTTAAATAATTTATTTTAATGATTGTAAAAAGTATAAAGTAGTGTAAATATAGTAGAATAGAAACTAGCAACCCTGATAAACTAGTGTGATATTAGAATGCATATATATTCGTATGTATTTATTTATTGGTACCTATTAGAATATAATATTATTAATAGTAAAGTCATGGCGGCCGTCTGTTTGTTCCAGTATCACACTAATACTAATGAACAGATTTTGACTGGGTTGTCGCTATTCGGGAGTTTAGAGCCCAACATTAAATCCGAGGTATGTACTCTGTATTTATCGGGGAGATAATGGATATACATATATATTTATGTATAAACTATCAAGATCTATGCAATCTGTGTACCAATAACTCTATCTGCATGTGTTTAGAGCTCAAATTCCAACAGAAAAGGTATTGTTTAGGATTTATATGGTTAAACCTTGAATGATTGGACTATTGGTCATGTATTATTACGAGAAACAAATCTCCAGTGGCGCGAATTGATTTCTCTATGATAACAATTGCATATTGTAGTACAACATTTCTAAAGAAATTTAATACCTTGAATGAATTGTATTGTTGAATCTAATTTATCTGATGGGGTATTTCTGATTTAAAGGTCCTCTGGCCTACAAAGTTAGCGGCAAACGACTTAAAACATAGTTGTCTCACTCATTTCAGTTAGTTAGAATAGGATGCCTTGTTTCTGTGTTCAGACATGTTTACTGCATGGCTTTAATCAATCGATGTATAAAAATCAACCCACCTTAATTTTTGTGGAAACACAGCAATCTTTTTACAGTGGTTCAAATTTTTTTGTTATTTATTGTGATAGTTTTAAGAACTATAATTAAAAGTAAGCAGGAAAGCAATAACTAATATGTACTAATTAATTATCTTCACTTAATTCTCAATCAAGGCACACTGAAAAAGAATTGGACGAATTGATGAATTAATTTATGAAGATAAATCAGTAGATTTTGAACCCTATTTATAAGTTATTTTCCCATCAAAATGCTCAAAAATTCCCCTTCCATTCACTTTCAATAATACCATACTTCATCATCTTAGATCATTGACTTTAATAAGTTTATTCAGTAGAAGATAATCAATGTCCCGCGCCATTTCAGAACCACGGCCTCGGGTCAGGAGTAGGCTCGGTCGGTTCGGTGCTAGTGAACGGCGCGGCGGCGGCGGCGGCGGCCGGCCTCGGATCTCTCGGCGCCCTATCGCTGTCCCTGTCGCTCGCGCCGCCCGGCAGCCAGCCGCCGGCGCCCATCACGCAGCACACACTCGATCACATCAAGGTGAGAGCGAGATGACATGCTTTTAGATAGTACGTCCAGAAATTGACGCGGTGGCGTAGAAACAACCCTCAAAATCGTCGATATCGTAATAGTCGGTTAAGGAAGCCTACCAGAGGAAATGCAGCAGCTTCTCTCTCTGCATTTTTATCACCTCCACTGCAACTCAACAACAACAACAACATCAGCCTATGATAGTCCACTGCTGGACATAGGCCTCCCCTAATGATTACCATAGATGGCAAAATGTATCATCTAGGCACCACACGGCAGCAACTCACCTAAGCGTAATGAATGATCATGTACTATATCGGTATGAGTGTGATGGTACAGTAGAGTGTGTGCGTGCGTGCAGGTGGCGCTGCGGCAGGCGGGCTACAGCGAGGGCGGCATCTCGGAGATCTCCGCGGCGCTGGCGCTGCTGGTGAAGCACGGCGTGCTGGGGCTGGCGCTGCCGCAGGCGCTGCCCGCGCCGCCGCTCTCCGCCGCCTACTTCCCGCTGCAGCAGGACCCGCCGCCCGTCTTCGGACCCATCAGCCAAGTCGGACTCGGTAAGGACATACACATCATATACTCGTACCTACGCTACACACCACGACCAGCGAGAGTTGAACTTATGTTGCTGCTAGAGTTGGACCACAGGCTAGGCTAATGTATATTAGAATGCGAGCTACAAACTACCTTGTATTGGTAAGATGACATAGGTAATATGTTATGCTTAAATCCAGCTTAATATAGGGTGCCAAGATAAGTTGAGCTCGCGCTTGTCAAACACACTAAAGAAAGGGGCAATTCCAGAATTCAACAAATTCTAGTCTAAGACGGAAGCATTGTTTTCCAATGATTTGTGGAAGACTAAACATCAAAACGATAAGTTAAGCATATCCTCGCTGGCGAAATTTAAATATGGCGTCTACAAATAGCCATATTGCAAAACATGGCGACTGCTACGGATATATTTTTGGTTCAAGTGTACCCTCGGGATCGGTAGTATTATTTTTCATGGGCTTTCTGCCGATGTTTTGATGTTTTGTCTGAAGATCCACACACTTACAAACTTACCAGTATTATTATCTAAGAACCCTTTTAAATTTACTTTCCCTCAACTCCATTATGGTGCAGCGATATATAAATCTGCTGCACAAATGTTGTCTGTTCTTTTCAAAATAGAGTAGAACTAGAATTCGCTAAAATGCTCTTTTGATTTCACAGAATCCTTTATTCCTTACACTGTACTCTACACAGTCCAAACAGATGAGGCTATAGTTTTGTAAAAATACGTTGCTTTTATTTAATTAATTTAGCTACTTTAATTATTTTACCAACAAGAGGAGAGGTGCAGTTTACTTTGGCATATCTTTGAATATCTCAAATATTTTATTTTGTTTTCGTTTTCATTGAATGCGATTGTTGAAAATACATTGCGTGTGAATAAATATGTAAATCTCTGTGATGATTAAAATTCATAAGCATAAAACCGAAGATTCCTATCGTATGTTATCATCAAACAAGTAAACGACTTTGAAGATACGTTTATGAATAAGACGGTTCAATCTAAATAATAAAAACTAAATAAATGTGACATTCACTAGATACTACTGTGATGGCGCTTCTCATTAGAGGTAGGTCACCAATTTATTGCACTATGCATCTCTGTTACTCCTAGTTGCTCGATACAAGTATTCCTACATAACCGTAGCCTCCTCTGCTGTGTTTCAATTGAACAAAGACTGTCCTTACTTAATCACATTATAAACATCAAATTAATTACAGCCTATAATAAGACTTGTCTTATCATCATCAGCCTTGAGTTACAAACGTACGCCTTTATAACTGTTTGCCAGTCTCTGTTACAATTACATAGATGTTATGTTACTTTAGTGATTGTTCATTATGTCTCCCCAAATATGAATACTGAGGCTACCACCAACCAGCCTATCTCTATAATGTTCGGTTACACTAAATTGTTGTTTGTACCGGGTACGGTATGCGTAGGTACGTCTGGGCTACAAATTGGCCGAATTACGAAAGGTGGCGCTAGTGAGAATGCGGGTAGGTACCTCACTCCAACTCTAGCTCCCGCACCATTTGACACTGTCTAAATAAAATTAAGATGAAAATGAGACTACCTTTCAAGACAGGGCTGTCCCCTTTTTACTTTAAACCAAATTTATACAGTCTCTATGGTAACGGGCCTTGCTGTAAATTGAAATCTCACTTAAAGAGACGTTATTCATAAAGTGTATATGTGTATGTACAGGGTACAACTCTAACTATTAGATAGAAACACCTAACTCGTGCTATTGACCTGCACTCTCGCTCGCGCTATTTCTTCGACGAACAGACATCTGACAAACATACTGACACATCTTGTCTCTTACTAGAAGTCCCCTCTAAGGCTTGCAACAAAATATGAGACCTTGGCAAACGTTGGTTCTTGTATACTGACAAACTATAAGTTCTGCTAGGTGTCTGTTCGTCAGTGTCGCTTGGAACATTTACTAAGCGTTTTGCGTTCGCCCTGAGACGTATTGTGGTATGTCGCCTTTCGACACATTCGCTATCAAAATTCTAAATTATCCGCTTCTCATTCTATCCTGGTACACAATTGGCTATCGTGATTATAACTGTCTACTAGAACTTTTTAGTTTTTTTACGGTGACCGGGTTGTATTACAATAATGCCCAGAATACATTTTACAAATGCCCAAGAATTTGAAAACTTGTTATTTTCACAAATTATAAACTTTTTTGTAAAATTTAACAACCGGTTTCTGACGCCTTCTTTAATATGAGAGAGAGAGCTACGTTATCTTCATACTTTTTCACGGAAGCATTTCCTCAAACATAATGTACCATTACATTATTTACGAGTTGCTAAGTCCTAGCATTCAATGATACATCCAAAACATAAATTTTATTATTTTTAAACGTTTTAAGTTCATACATATCCTAAGTACTACACAGACTGTATGTACCTCTACATTATGTATGCAGTCTGTGTAGTATAATTTAATATAAATTTTAATATTGCAATACAACTCGGTCATTAATAACTATTTATTTATTTATTATGTGCATGTTTTAGTTTAAACTTATGTGTTGTATTGCTGATGTTAATTAACCCGATTGGCTTTTAATATCGTGTTTTACGCTATTATAGCTCAACGTTTTCAAAATTTCTTTTGACATCGCTTTTCCATACACATCTATCGGCAATACATAACAGATTTATGCCGTGGACTGAACATTAATTCAATTCAATTGTGTTCCTCAAACATTTTTAATGGGGCCATACCCAAACATAAATAATACGATATCCTGTCAGGTAAAAAGTTACATAGGAAAATATAATATTATGCAAATAGACCACTCTGTAATTTTTTAGTTAACGTTGGCAACTAAACTTGTATGAATGAAGTGTTTGGTTTTCTCTTCTCGTATTTATATAATACATAAATTAAAACATAATAGTCTTTATATTATGTTGTCCACGGCATAATACAAACAACTATTGAAGGAACAACTTATTGAATTCAAAGTTCAACAGTATTTTTACACGCGTTTTTATATTGTTTCAGTTAACTTCTGGAATGAATATTTACAATATAATAGTCAAAAGCCAGTAGTTTAATAATTATAGAAGAGGAAGTTTGCGTCGCTTACCAATAACAACCAATCAGAACCCATATAAATGACGCTATCTGACGTCATCGTATTTCCAACCAATAACATGTGAGCGTGCGACAACGGCGCCAAAGATTCCCGATGTTGCCATCCCATAGTTTAATAGATACAATAAGTTGTTCTTTCCCTCATCCTTCTCTTCCAACTCCGCAACACAGCGCTGCCAACATTGACACGTCAATAAACAAAGTTGTGTACACGCGAGTCGAGTGGGTAATGCTAGTGCCACGGTATAATACATATAAACACATGCATGGAACTATTATTTGCAAACGTTCTGTTTTGTAGTATTCACGAACACTTTCACGTAGCGTTGCGTTGGTAGAGAACTGCGTTTGTTGTAGCTGCTTGGACGTGTTTATTTCTTCTTTACCTAGTTGTTTTTTGGTATTTTGATAATCACGAGGGCTAAAACAACCAGAATTATAAGTCGATTGTCAAGCGTGTCAGAAATAGTGGGGTATCAAAAGCTATTTGCAGTTCATTCAATCACGAAACATGAAACGGAATAGAGCAAAGACACGCGGCGATTCCAAACATATTCTTCACAAGCTATCACGTAGCCCTTACTTCAAAAGGAGCAATTCAACTTTATCTGAGTTTTGTGTTTTACAAATTTTGCTGTTCATTTTATGGTTCAATAAAGAATGCAATCCCACGAAACGTTTGTAGGACTTATAACACATTTAAGTGTTGTGAATTATTAATGTACGAAATCTCGGATAATCGGGAAATTTTATTTATGAGGATTCGAAAAATTATGTTTAAATAGGCTGAGTTGTGTTTTTAAGACATTATTTTTTATTATTGGGCATTATAGCAATATTTTTAATGAATTGATATATGGGGTAGAATAGTGTACCTAAGTTGGGTTTCGGGCTTTTCTTAACGTTAATTAGGGCCTTCAGTCAGGCTTACGTCAGGATTTTGCAGTGCCTAGCTTATATCTATAGTCAAGTTCAGGCGGGGTAAGTGAGACCGTAAACTAGCATCACCCATAATCTCCGGGTACCGGGCGCTGTGCGGGCGGCGCACACGCTAACACATGTTCTCTCGGCAACAGCGCGAAACGTTCTTTAGTAAGTGCGTAGCGTAGACTATAGAGTTTTCGGGTGGGCCCATAGACAAGGGTGGGTGGACGGACGGGGCGGGGGGGTTAGAGCGTTTCGCGGAGGTTGCATTCGAGGCGCTTCGGTCGGCAGCCGCGGTGGCGCCCATCTCGCTGTCCGCGGGCGGCGTGCAGGCCTTCCCGCAGCCCGGCCTCATGCCGCTCTCCAAGAGCCCCGCGCCCGCCGACGCCGGCTCCAAGGACTCCAAGAATGTCGAGATACCGGAGGTCATCGTCGGGGCTATACTCGGTGAGCATACCATTCTTCTTGTACGAGTACTACCTTTAGATAATGTACTAACAAGTTTCTGCGCGTGCATTCGTTTGCGTTTTGCCAGTATAAAAAGTAGTCTATATGACATTTTCCACAGGAACTCCTACTCCTTTGCAAAATTTTAGGTCTGTCCATTTAGTGGTGCTTCATATATTATATTTGTGTCTCTAGTGTGCCTTGTTGTCTACAGTTACAACTTGCCTTGGTGCGTACTTTCTTACATGTAATGATTTCAAGTATTTCAACTTTTTGGTGCTGTTGATAACCCATTCATGACCTTCAAGATTATTTTCGGACTTTGCCCTTGGTTAGGTATCAATTTTAAAGCCTCATATTTGACGCTAAAAAGAAATCTTGAGATATAGGCATGTAAAAATCTACGTTTCTTCAAAAACAGGTCTTTAAAATTCCCACACCTAGAAGTTTTTGTTTTTTATAACGAATAAGCCATTCATCTAGGTACCAACCTGGGAGAAGTTTACCTCGCAGTAAGACAGTCCAAGCTACAAGAGGCATTATCTATAAAACCTCCGTCTGTCCGTTGCAGGTCCCGGCGGGCGCAGCCTGGTGGAGATCCAGCAGATGTCCGGCGCCAACATCCAGATCTCCAAGAAAGGCACGTTCGCGCCGGGCACGCGCAACCGCATCGTCACCATCACGGGCAGCGCCACCGCCATCGGCAACGCGCACTACCTCATCGAGCAGAAGATACAGGAGGAGGAGCTCAAGCGGACCCGCCACAACGCCATCAGCCAGCTCATGCAGTAGCCACTCACTTTGTAGAAGCGAAGCCCTTGCTTAGGTAGGATTACCTCAGGGGGAGTTGAGGTGCCCTTTATATTATGCAATAGGTGTATCCTCTGACACTGCTAGACTCTGAGCAAAAGGCATGTCGCGGTACTACCGCGAAAATTCCGCCTTGTCTGAGCCAATTTTCAATTAGACTGCCAAAGAATATATTGTTACGACCTTTTGCAATGTGAAATCACTTAGATTGTTTTGTTACTAAATGTTATCATATTGCAAAACGCCTATCAGGAGTTTCGAAAAAACGTTTAGGTGATCCTTGAAGTCTTTCGAAGTAATTATGTCGAAGCCTTGTCGCGTTAAGGAGATTTCGTTGCATAATGTAAACGGTACATATGGAGATGTTGGATTTGTAATACTAATAGTGTAGCGATACATTTTACTGTTAAGACATTTAGCTACAACTTCTCAATACAATTGCAGCAAGTACACTGCTTCATTTATGGTAATATGCCTTACAATTTCGTCGTGACATTTTTTTGTATTTGCGACAATACAGACATTTGGGTAGACAAATGTATCGCTAGCACAAGGTAGGAAATGTAATGACGGTTTGTAAAACAAGTTAATTTCGCTTCTACGAAGTGCGGAGTTAGCTAAGAGAGTGTCACTAGTTCTAGTCAAACCGCTGTTGTAGATCGTCCCGCCCGCAAGTTTTCGCGTCATAAATTTGTTGCCAACGCCGCTGGCGCGAGTTACCTGACTTCTAGTTATACGTTGTTTTGTTTTATCTCACGGAGAATATTAGTTGTAGCTCGGTTCGCGTCTCGTGTGCCCCCTGGCGAGTCGGCGAGTCGGCGAGTCGCCGCCTCTCCCCGGTACTTGGAACTCCCGCATTGTTGCTGTAACTAAAGCGATTCGCATGAAAACATTATTTATATAGTTCGTAAATCCTCTCCCGGTCTCAGCAGAGTTGAACCTCGCGGCGGCGAGGGGGAGGGGCAGGGAGGCGCGCCAGACGCGCACCGACCACCATATTTACAATAGATGGATAGATGTTTATGTATATTGATTTAAATGCCTGTATAGTGTTGAGCATAATTATTATTATTGCTATATTTTTACGTTTGACATCGTGATGACAATTTTGTTTATCCTCCGCTTAGCGGAAGGTTGTTGATTAAGATTTAAAAGTACGATTGTGATATATCCTATCACGGAAATTCCTATTCCATGCACATTTTATTTTTGTATATTATTCGCCAGCATACTTATCGTTTCGACTTTTGATTTCATTGTAAATGTTACCATTGATAAGTTATTGATTAGTTATACATATATACGGCATCGTTAGTTAGAGTTTAGGACACGTCACGTCACGTCACGACACCGCTGCACCGCGTCGGTACGCGGTACCGCGGGGTACTTTCGGGCTCTTCTACTGAGTGCAATCGGTACCAACGCAATCTTACCACTCTACCAAATAATGTCCTAACCAAAGCTGCGTCTTATACTCGCTGGTGATAAAATCAATTGTGACATTGCACGATACGAGTTACATTTGTATTAGGAGTTAGGTTGCCGGCACTTTTCATTAGTCGTTTGGACACAGTCGCCGGACACGTGTCGAGTCGAGTCGAGTCTGGGTAGCAGAGTTCGTCATTCCTCGTTTCTCTCGGTAAAGATCTTTATTTTTTATACATTTTATAAATTAAATGTTTTTATTTTGTTTCTTTACGAATGTTTTCATTAACTCTTGTCGTCTCTCGGTCTAAATTATCTTACGATGTAAGTACAATTTAAATGATAATGCATGTCCAGATAGTAGATGATTACATATTTTAAACGTTTTAAAGCAGATTTCTATATATTATTCCAGATGACAATATAAAATGATATATTCTTATTTACAGTAATTATAATTATGTAAATGATGGTTTATTTTAGAACGCGCCGTCTTGTAGTCAGCCTGTTTGAGTTGGTCTCCGTGGTAGCGCGCACTAGGCACTAGGCACTAGGCACTACGGTGCAGTACACTTGGTACAGTACAGTACAGTACGGTACGGACGAGTCGCAGTGCAATACATGAGAGCTGTGATCTATTGTTTCGACATTGTCTATGTAGTTGGGCGTACGAGGATAGTTTTAAGTTGTGTTCGTTTACCTCAGAAGTGCCATCGTTGTGCTGGGCGCCGGCGCCAGCGCTGCACATGTTAAGTCACACCCTCGGCGGTCGAATACTTATCAAAAAGAATGAAGTACAAAAGAGATCATAATAAATTTAATTGAATCGGCTTAAAGGTGTTGATGTACTGTAGAAGTAGATGTAAGAATACGGAATTGAGAGAGGTTTCTCCGCGCTCGTCGATCGTCGTAAGCGTTGACTGTCCAACGTCGATGTAAGTCGTGGTAGGTACTGCGGTCACCGCGTCTCTTCTCTTGCGCGTCTATGTACCTAGGTAAGTAACATTACGCAGTAGTTGTATTCAAACGAGTAGATAGTTTTAATGTATATTCAATCTTTTAAAGTGTATAGGTATCGCTGTTCGATTTCTCTGGTGTTTTTCGAATTTTTCTCTCATCTCTACTATATTGTATATTTGGGGGTAGGTACAGATATCGTCTTGTGTCAATTAATATGTATTGACGTCACGGTCGCGACGACGAGTACGGTCGAGAGTGCGCTGCGAGCCAGTGACAGACTCGGGGCGCCGCAGCGCGCGGGGCGCCGCCCTCCGAGGGCGACGCACCGCGCGCTGCTCTGCGCAGACCGCGACTCATCGTCGATTTTACAAGCTCAATTTTATTGGAATATAATACGGTACGCGTAAGTCAAATCGTCAATTATAACGATCGTTTCCTGCAATTTCTTAATCGGCGCCGTGAATTGGGCGTACTGGGGGGGTAGAAATAGTTTCCAATCTCTTATCTATTCGTTGTGTATCGCCGAGGCCGACTCGGTGCCGGACTCGGGCGGTTCCGTAGCCCGCGGGCTCCGGCGCTGCGCCCTCCTCCTCGTTGTTACCTAGCTGCCCCCTTCGTCTGTTCGACACCCGCGCAGCGCCCCCCCGCGGTCTAAACAACCGCCGTCTATCTCATTCATCATAGTCGTTGTGTCATCGAGTTGTAGTTAGTTCAAATTGTCTTATTATTAACAATATTATGGGTATGTATAGATAATTTTAAAACTGGAAAATGTTAACGTTGTTATACTTGAAGTTGTTACAATATTTGAGAGTATATTATCGAGAATACAAAAAAATATTTAAGCGCGTGTATCGTGTGGAAGGATAATAAATAGTGCAACGTCGTCCCGAGTATTTTTGTAAGGGCAGGATTCAACCGTTTCTGTGATACCGACACCGACACCCGCATCGCACGGGGGCTCCCCGCCCTCCGCCCCGGGGCTCTCGCGGCCGTTTCACTACTATTGTTGTACGTAGACTGTCTCGAGCACCGCGTAGTCCTCCCCCGCACTCGCCGCACCCCTCACCCCCATGGATAGCATCGCATCGCATCGCATCGCGAAGCGACGCTCTACTGTTAAGATTCCCTTGTAGGCTAAGGTAGCTAGCTGTGACGTCACGCCGCGGCGCCGCCGTGACGCCGTGGGGACGGAGGCGCAAGCATCTCATCCTCCCTTAATTTTAATAGCTAAATGTTGTTGAATTTGTTGATAGAGTGGTTTATCGTAATTAATTACTAATAGGTAGCGTTAGTGGGTATACACGGAAGTGGCAGCCGTCGGGTGCGCTAGGCTAGGGTAAGGTAAGGTAAGGTTCGATACAGTGTTTAGGAACATGGCTGTGCGTTCACGCGGACCTCGAGACGGCGGGCGTGGCCGTGGCGCCGCCGGCGCCGGCGCGCGCGCGCTCTCTCTGTATATAATCGCAAAGCATTCTTTCATTTACGTTACTCTCCTTGCTCATTGT
>OZ007537.1:12193485-12243733 GCA_963931895.1 Eupithecia pulchellata | reverse complement strand
AAACGGCTGAACGCACAGTCATAATTTTTTGTTCCTACAGATACGGTAAATTTGTGCCATTTGTGCCGTAATTTTCATTAACATGAGTAGCATGGTTCAGGAGCTATTATTGTTTTTCCTAGAAAACGGAAAAATGCTCTGGCTCTCGAATGAACAAGACCATCGACTTCACGTTGGTGCCGACTGGTACCCATTATATATTCACGATCCTGTAAAGTTTCACCGGCCTACTACTTATAATAGACGAGTTATTAACGATTTTGTCTTTTTTTTGAGGTTATTTTGAGTGAAATTACTTAGGATACGAAAACACTAGTTTCCTGTGAGCTGGCTTATTACATGCTTCTACAATAATTAGAGCCCTATTTTAAGAATACGTACCTATGCAAAAAATCATCTTTGTATACCCAATACTTTTGACAATAATGGTAATATACCATTCGAAGTATTTTTGGTAGATAACCAGACCAAATTCGAATGAACATTAAAAAGCGGCCGTACGATACTACAAGCTATCCTTCTTAAATCGTCATGATAATATTTAGTGTTTAGAGAACGTTGCGTACAAAAGTGGAATTGTCATTTAAAAAAATATACTTTTGCGCTCGTTTGATTTTTAAGTATAATATGATGATGAATGATGAAAAATGATAAATATATTATGATGAAAATGCTCTTTTCAATAAATAATTAAGTAGGTACCTACTTAGTAAGTACCTATACGTAGGCATACCTGTACCTACATATGTTTTTTTATCTGATAATCCTAAAGAGCATCCCCTGTTATTTAAGAAAATAATCCACAACTCTTTTGCGAATAAATAATTAGTAGGCTGGTTTGTTTGTTTGCTAAATCCTAACGAGCCAACCTTTTGATAGGTACCAATATTATAATGGTAGGTAAGTATTTGCCAACACGCTCTACAAATTGATAAGTAAATACAATATTCAACTCGGAGTGACCGACGACCGTTGTGTGTGCTCTTCGAATGCACACACACACACACACACACACTTATTGCACGCACCCATAAGTAATTTGTTTTTGAGTCTGCCTCTCGGGTTATTGTAATTTACACTCTATGTTCGTGGATTAAGGGTGCTGGTGAAGGAAGCTCAACGCACGGAAGCACCGCGTGCCACATTGACCAATGAACGACAAGTTTTGGTTCACAATGGTTTATTTTATTGTTTGTTTGTTTAGTTCTCATCTCTGCCCCGTCGGACCCGGGGTGTTTTATACCTATACTGTCAACGGCACATCAAGCTAGATCAGATGTCAAGTTGTACCTATAGGTATTTGGTGTTAAATCATTCATTCATTATTATCTCAACAGGTCACTGATGTGCCGTTGTCTCCGGACAATTTATTTTTAGTAATACCTACATTACAAATTATAGTGTACTAGATGCACCCCGCAGCTTTGCCCGCGAACCAGTTTATTTCGTATAAATTTCAGAAATTTATTGCACACCCCCTAGGGGTTGTGTAAAAATACCTACATGTTTAATTATTCAGTCCATAGTTCATTTATACCGAGTTTTGAGTGAATCGAATCAAGGAAAAATTATTTTCCATACAACCCTTACCACCATATTTAACCCCCTCAGAGGTTAAAATTTCCAAATTTTAGCCTATTTAATCCTACTCTAGGTCCTAAACTATCTACCTACCTACCTACGAAATTTCATTTAAATCACTTAAGTAGTCACAAAGATTACCTAGGTACTTATAACGAACATTCACACAGACTTTCCCATTTATTATAATAGTAAGATTATTAAAAACAAAATAATTCACATTTTATTTCATGTATAATATTTTTCGTGACAAATATTATTTTCTACTTAACAATTCTGTACGCATCTGTACTACTTAAATTTCATTACAACGCCACCAAGTAAGGAAGGATAGCTTGTAGTATCGTACGGCCGCTTTTTAATGTTCATTCGAATTTGGTCTGGTTGTCTACCAAAAATACTTCGAATGGTATATTACCATTATTGTCAAAAGTATTGGGTATACAAAGATGATTTTTTGCATACGTATTCTTAAAATAGGGCTCTAATTATTGTAGAAGCATGTAATAAGCCAGCTCACAGGAAACTAGTGTTTTCGTATCCTAAGTAATTTCACTCAAAATAACCTCAAAAAAAAGACAAAATCGTTAATAACTCGTCTATTATAAGTAGTAGGCCGGTGAAACTTTACAGGATCGTGTGAATATATAATGGGTACCAGTCGGCACCAACGTGAAGTCGATGGTCTTGTTCATTCGAGAGCCAGAGCATTTTTCCGTTTTCTAGGAAAAACAATAATAGCTCCTGAACCATGCTACTCATGTTAATGAAAATTACGGCACAAATGGCACAAATTTACCGTATCTGTAGGAACAAAAAATTATGACTGTGCGTTCAGCCGTTTCCGAGATATAGAAATCACCAAAACGTTCGCCCAGCAAAAAACTAAATATCTCTAAAACCTTTAGAGGCACAAATTTTGCTTTAACGGCACATTTAGACTAGTATTTAAGCTATCTTTTTGCATATTTAAAATACAGCTATACCCTTTTTTTAAAAAAAGTTTTGCTGGGCGAACGTTCGTGCAGCAAAATCAGATTTTCCTAAATAACTCTGCAGCCCTTGGGGGCACAAATTTAAAATTTTGTGCACATTTACACGACATAGGGCACAAATTATCTGCATCATTCGATTCTTGAAAAGACGATACTTTTTGCTGGGCGAACTGTGTTGTTTGCTTTTATGTTGTTGTTTGTTGCTTTTATATTGGGTCGTCGTGCGTGCGTAAAAATGACAGATTCGACTACTATTGATGTTTATAAAACCAAAATAAAGGATATTTACATAACACCTTTGAAAAATCTCTCCACTAAACATACCCATAGTTTTTGCTGGACTGAATTTGGTCATTTGGCGATAGAATTAGGAGGAAAACGGAGAACTGTTTTGGGTGAACAAGTCTTTTGTGCTGTTTGCCTACGAAATGCCCAGCGAACGTGTTTTCTCTACAGCTGGACTCGTGATAACGGCGAAACGTTCACGATTAAATCCATTGAGATTGAATAGGATTGTATTTATCCACGATAATTATGTCTTTTGCAGAAAATCTATTGAGGAGTAACGATTTTCGTTTTGGAGAAATAATAATTATTATTTTCTTGGGACTGATTCTTTAACTTTAGAATATGACCTACTGAACTTGTACTGACTGATTGAAAATTTGTTGTTTAGTTGTAAGAAAGAAGTGAGGGCTTTTTTTGCTTAACATATTTTACTCTTCAAGAATGATTCAAATTAACAATTATTATGTTCCTTTTATCTTAATTGTACTTACTACATAGTATCTAATACACAACTCAGATGATTAGTTTTGTTGTGTCTTTCATATTGCTAATTTTGTTAAAAAGTTTATCAATTGTTGTGTTTTTTAAAATGTGTTTAGTAAAATCAAAAAAAAATTAATGTGTTTCAAACACATTAAACATTTTTTGATTTTACCAACAAAATGACTATCTGACTAAAAAAGTTGATTCTTCCAATTATAAGGCTTTTTATTGTGATTTTGGCTCTTTATTTTCTTCCTGACAAAATTCTCAAGGCCGCGCCGCCGCCGCCGTCCAAATTTTCAAGTCACGCCGCCGCCGTGGGATTGGCTATCGGCGCTCATATCTACTTAGGATACGAAAACACTAGTTTCCTGTGAGCTGGCTTATTACATGCTTCTACAATAATTAGAGCCCTATTTTAAGAATACGTATGCAAAAAATCATCTTTGTATACCCAATACTTTTGACAATAATGGTAATATACCATTCGAAGTATTTTTGGTAGATAACCAGACCAAATTCGAATGAACATTAAAAAGCGGCCGTACGATACTACAAGCTATCCTTCTTAAATCGTCATGATAATATTTAGTGTTTAGAGAACGTTGCGTACAAAAATGGAATTGTCATTTAAAAAAATATACTTTTTCGCTCGTTTGATTTTTAAGTATAATAAGATGATGAATGATGAAAAATGATAAATATATTATGATGAAAATGCTCTTTTCAATAAATAATTAAGTAGGTAGGTACCTACTTAGTAAGTACCTATACGTAGGCATACCTGTACCTACATATGTTTTTTTATCTGATAATCCTAAAGAGCATCCCCTGTTATTTAAGAAAATAATCCACGGCTCTTTTGCGAATAAATAATTAGTAGGCTGGTTTGTTTGTTTGCTAAATCCTAACGAGCCAACCTTTTGATAGGTACCAATATTATAATGGTAGGTAAGTATTTGCCAACACGCTCTACAAATTGATAAGTAAATACAATATTCAACTCGGAGTGACCGACGACCGTTGTGTGTGCTCTTCGAATGCACACACACACACACACCCTTATTGCACGCACCCATAAGTAATTTGTTTTTGAGTCTGCCTCTCGGGTTATTGTAATTTACACTCTATGTTCGTGGATTAAGGGTGCTGGGAAGCTCAACGCACGGAAGCACCGCGTGCCACATTGACCAATGAACGACAAGTTTTGGTTCACAATGGTTTATTTTATTGTTTGTTTGTTTAGTTCTCATCTCTGCCCCGTCGGACCCGGGGTGTTTTACGTGTCCTTATCAAAGCAGCGTGCATTGCATTAAATCATCATCAACATCAACATCACCAGCCTATAATAGTCCACTGCTGGACATAGGCCTCCCCTAATGAGCGCCATAGATGCCATCATTATTTGGGGGTTATTGCCCATAATCCCCACGCTGGGCATGCGGGTTGGGGATCGCAGTTCGGTGTAGTTGTTCTGCAGAAGGCGCTGCTGCCCGCCCCCCGCTGTGTTTCCCTTAGTCGCCTCTTACGACACCCACGGGAAGAGTTGGGGTGGTGAAATTCTATGCCGGCACCACACGGCACAATGCATTAAATACTTAAAGTAAAATAATATTTATAAGTTTGAATAAAATTGTTTTACGGTGCATTGAATACTTGCGTTCCCATTGATTGAACGAGTGATTGTAACATAACATAACTGGAGGATGGTTGTTACTACTCTAGGTCCTAAACTATCTACCTACCTACCTACGAAATTTCATTTAAATCACTTAAGTAGTCACAAAGATTACCTAGGTACTTATAACGAACATTCACACAGACTTTCCCATTTATTATAATAGTAAGATTATTAAAAACAAAATAATTCACATTTTATTTCATGTATAATATTTTTCGTGACATAAATATTATTTTCTACTTAACAATTCTGTACGCATCTGTACTACTTAAATTTCATTACAACGCCACCAAGCAAGGAAGGATAGCTTGTAGTATCGTACGGCCGCTTTTTAATGTTCATTCGAATTTGGTCTGGTTATCTACCAAAAATACTTCGAATGGTATTTTACCATTATTGTCTAAAGTATTGGGTATACAAAGATGTTTTTTTGCATACGTATTCTTAAAATAGGGCTCTAATTATTGTAGAAGCATGTAATAAGCCAGCTCACAGGAAACTAGTGTTTTCGTATCCTAAGTAATTTCACTCAAAATAACCTCAAAAAAAAGACAAAATCGTTAATAACTCGTCTATTATAAGTAGTAGGCCGGTGAAACTTTACAGGATCGTGTGAATATATAATGGGTACCAGTCGGCACTAACGCGAAGTCCTTGGTCTTGTTCATTCGAGAGCCAGAGCATTTTTCCGTTTTCTAGGAAATACAATAATAGCTCCTGAACCATGCTACTCATGTTAATGAAAATTACGGCACAAATGGCACAAATTTACCGTATCTGTAGGAACAAAAAATTATGACTGTGCGTTCAGCCGTTTCCGAGATATAGAAATCACCAAAACGTTCGCCCAGCAAAAAACTAAATATCTCTAAAACCTTTAGAGGCACAAATTTTGCTTTAACGGCACATTTAGACTAGTATTTAAGCTATCTTTTTGCATATTTAAAATACAGCTATACCCTTTTTTTAAAAAAAGTTTTGCTGGGCGAACGTTCGTGCAGCAAAATCAGATTTTCCTAAATAACTCTGCAGCCCTTGGGGGCACAAATTTAAAATTTTGTGCACATTTACACGACATAGGGCACAAATTATCTGCATCATTCGATTCTTGAAAAGACGATACTTTTTGCTGGGCGAACGCACACGTACAAAACTTAGGTTCGGTCGGATTCTGCTTTGAGTCTATTGACGTTATATCATTTTTATAAGTCCGTACCTAGCATTTGCGTAGTTTCCTGTCTGCATAAAAGGGCACTGTACCTAATTAATCCCGTCGATAAAGGAGACGTCAAGATTCAAGATCACGTCGTCAATATCGTCTACCGCACCTCCAGGGCTTAGATCTAAGTCACAGCTAGATGTCGCTGCTAAGGATACTGCTATGCGAGTCAGAACGCAATCGCGCTTACGAGAACTACGACCGTAGCGTTCCTTCCGATTAGAAGTTTTATAGTAGGTACGTTAAAATCGATCGAAGTTGTTGAAAGTTGTTGAAGAAAATTGCATCAAGCATAATCCGTATAGGTGCTATGACATGCCTAGAGAATAGTTTGAGGGATTCTGTGAACAAATTAGCTTAGACAGAAGTACTGTGAGAGCCATAAAACAAAACACCTCATACAAGAGGGGTTCTCTTAGTTAGCCCAATTTCAACCAACCAACGACGTTGAACCAATTTCATCAGTGGAACTATAGAGGTAGAACACGTTGAGTTGACGTATGCAATGCACTTGGCATTGCATACGTCAACGTGTGGTGATGGATAAGGTAAGTAGCCCCAAGTATTGTGAAAAATGGATTCAGAAATAAAAACAATTTAAGTGTATTGTTTATCTATTTCATACCACATAAAACTAGCGTACTAATCTAAATACCTACAGATAACGCTGGGTGAAGTTAACGCGTTCAGTGCCACCGACTCGCCCTGAGAGTTCACGTAAATCTTATTCCAGTGCCGACGACTCGCCTGGCGAGTTCACTATTTTTCACTAATATTTCCAAAATGCATCAGTATTATCTGCTTAAAATTATAGTTTATACTAAATATATGCTAAACTAAAGAATTACGTGGTGGGCCGGGTGCGGAGACTCCGTTCATATTTTAAAGGAAAAAAACTATTCTGCAATGCCTTGAACTCGCTAGGCGAGTTCCCTGACATAGATCCTCAACCTGTTATCATTTAAATTCGTCGGATTCACAATAAAACTTATAAACTTTAATCTGATACCATATTCTTAACACTGAAATAATTTAGTACGGGCCTAGGGCTTGTAAACCGGTTAATCGGTTAACCGAAAAACCGGTTAACCGGCCGATTTTGCCTCGGTTATTAACCGGGTTTTTTGGTCAAAATAACCGGGTTTTTCGGATTTTTTTGCTGTAGTAAAAAACTAAAAAAATAGCATTCTAGGGGTTTCAATATCACCCACCGACTCTTAAAATACTTAGTTTATCGTTTAATACGATATGGAAGGGCAACAAAAATCTCAAAAACACTTTTGAACGAATAAAAAGTCATTAATTTCAGTTTAATATAATAATAAAATGCAAAATAATAGAATATGAATGTCAGTTACCTACTTATTTTACAAAAAGATACTACAATAGGATAAATTTAATAGTAAGTAATGGTGGAGATAATCTTGGGAAGTCGCCCCATGAACAGCGGAATACATTAATGGTCGGCGCTACCAGATTAAGTGCTTGATTGATGAGTGACAGTGGTGCATTGTTAATCAGTTTAGTTCTTCTGCGACGCTTTGAGAACAGAGGTAGCCGCCTACGCCGCCCAACAATTTCATCCGGTCGGCACAGACTTATCAACACCATGAACTTGATGGTCATTCCCCTAAACACCCTAACCACATACAGTGCGAACACCATACCTCTCCTGATTTCCAATTTCCAAGAAAAGTTGAATACAACAGGAATGTATTATATTAGTTATATTAGCGCCCAGTACGAATAAATATACATATAGGAATAGAAAGGGTTGACGCCATAATTATTCCTTTTAATAAAGGTATCGAGTAAAATTTTCCTGTATACGCTCCATGACGAGACTTTATCGAGCTTTATGAGGATCCCATACAAAAACTGCGCTTTCTTCTTGATTTCTGACCGGAGTATCATATATTCCTGTGAGTGCCCGAATGTTTTGTGAACCAGTTAGATCGTAAAATGAATCCTATAATTCTGTCCGCCTTTGAACAAACGCTGGCAACATAGGGCAACCTCAATTCCTTGTCCAGTTGAACCCCCTGATCCCTCACCGATTCCACACTCTTTAATCGCTCTTCCTCTGTGTGGTAGTTGTAGTGGAATGGGGTAGTTGCTCTGCTACTTAAATTTGTGCTGTGTCTAGGAGGGGACATTGAGGTCGCGAGGATTTACCTTTGAGGGCTAATTGTACATTGTTGTAAATGTAACCTGTTTAGTTTGTTCTTGGTTCAAAATACCCCCTCTAGCTGTTGAAACTGCATTCAATCTTCTGGACATGCTTTTGATTAAGTGATCAATGAAATTTTGTGGTATTCGATTCCACTCTTCTACCAGTGCCCTTTTGAGATTTGCTATGTTTGTGGGTTTGGATCCCGCTGTTTTATTTGTTTTCCTAGCTTATACCGAGCCGCAGTCAGGAATCCATTTTCAACGATGTGCATCTCCGTACGCGCCCCTATGCAAATACCGCCCCATACCATTACTGACCCTCCACCATATGACTCTCTTCCGACAATGTACACTGAGCGTATCTTTCGCCGGGTCGTCTCCAAACTTTAACCCTTCTATCATCTGGCTTTAGACAAAACTTAGACTCGTCAATGAACAATATTTTCCCCCAGTCATCATCATTCCAGTTTTGGTATGAGCGAGCAAAGTTAGCCCGAGCTACTCGATGATCTGTGGTGAGTAAGGGTCCTCTAGCTGGCAAGTACGTCTTTATTCAAGCTTCTTTAACTCTTCTTCTTACGGTTAGTGCTAGTAGTGCTAACTGTAACCTGTTGAACATCCTGGTCATAGATCTGACCTCAGAAGAAGTCAAAGTGCGATTTCTAAGAACACTGATCACCATAAATCATTCGTGCTGAAAAGATACTCTTACGACCTTGTCCTGCACGTCTTGTGTACTCACCAGTCTGCTGATATCGTCGAACAATTCGAAAGATGACGGATTTGTAAAACCCGTAGTCTTTGAGCCACTTCTTTATAACTGTGACCATTTTCAATTAAAGTAACAGCTTTGGAAACCTGAAATACGCTAAGATCCGGCATTGTCCCTCTAGGTATTCATTGATGTGTAAGCACCACTATTGCGATATATTTTTGAGAAAAAAAATTTTAAAAGACAGAATTTTATGAATTGATTACGCACACGTTAGTAAAATTATTCCAATAGACTAGTGGAAATAGCAAATAAACAAAAAAAAACACAAACGAATACCTGAAACAATAGACTATTGAAGTAATTCTTTTTTCAAATTAAATATTATGGTATAATGTGGCCAGTTTGTACTAAGTACTTTTAGTGCATATTTCAGTTTTTTTTTTTCGATTGATGAACCGTTCCTCTAATTATGTCCATGAGTTTAGATTTGTCAGGCTCAATCATCAGGCCGGTAATACACTTCCGATTATTTGACAGACAAGTGGTCGTATTCGACTATCCGAATGCATTCGTTCCATAAATACATATTGTAAGACATCGCTTATCTATATTACAATTTTATCCGACGATAAGGCAAAAAATTCAGATACTTGCATTTTTATTTAGAATCTTTGTTTTGGCAATGAATTTTTATTTAGTATTTTGTACTATTATCAACTTTAATTTAGACGATGCCCATTAACAGCAGATCTATTAATTAATTTAGTTTTCTTATTTTAGTTTAACCAGTTCATTGTTATGCGATGCTTTGCTTAGTTACCTTGTTTGTTATCACTTTGTGCCTGACTGACAACCTATATTAAGGTCTATTACAGATGTTTTCATGACTTTAAATATAAATTGACGTAACCGAGTATGCCTTGAGCTCCAACAAAATAAATGATAATGAGTGACACGTGTTTTACTCATTTAACCGTACCGTAGATATGTAATCATAAGACTGAATTGTGATTTGAGTCAAATTAATCAGTGCTAAGCTAAATATAATAACGAAATAAGTAAATTTGATCGAATTTTATGGTTTTACTTCGTTCTACGACTCTTTTTGGAAAATAACCGAAAAACCCGGTTTTAACCGGTTTGAAAATATAAAAACCGAATTAACCGGCTTATAAAATAACCCGGTTTTTACAAGCCCTAGTACGGGCGTATTAAATTATTTCAATGTAAAATTATCTATTCACAATTATTAGAAATTCAAAACATAACCTTAACAATAACCAAAATTTAAAAGGTTGACAACCACTACTTAAATTACGAAACAAACTTACCTTTTGTTTTATCCAAAGAGATTTTTGCCATTTTTACAAGCCGAATAGTCCTTAAACACTTTTTAATTGCGTTAAACACGTTAAGTACACTGTGACGGCCACAAAAATAACAAAACATAGAATTTACCCTTACGTAGTGCCAGTGAACTCGCGTGGCGAGTCGATTATATTTATATTGTAGTGCCGGCGACTCGCCTAGCGAGTCAACCGGAAAATGTAGGCGGCATCCGAGAAGACATCATGAAAATCGTAGCGGTAATGAACGTGTTAATACGCTTGCACCTAACACAATATTAAATAAGTATATAATAGTATCTATACTTACGTGAAATAAAAAAATACAAAATTGGACGGAATTCTTAAAATTCAGATCATCAAAATATATAAAATTAAAAAAAAAACAAAACGTATTATTCATAGTAATACCGAAATAAATACATTTCAAGATTTTTAAAGCTTAGGTAAGTACTAGAAAATTGGAAATTGAGTCTTAAATTAAATAAGATTCGTCATCAATTACATACTATTTTTGTTATAGTTATATACCTGGATATTTACTAAAATCAAAATTATCATCATACTGTAAATGTCATCATCAACAATCAACTACATACTCTTAAATATTATTGTATTGTCAGGGTAGGGTTACAAGTTAATACTAGAGAGATCTATGGCTAATCATTAAAAAATACAAATATTACAAAAAAGCTGATTGAGTTTGGCATTATATTACTTGAATACCTAATAGTTAATGTACAACGCATTCTATGCTGCATCATTGCCAATCATCATTAGACATTATTCTGGCTTACAAGGGGCTTATCAGACACATAATCAGCAAAATAGTACCACATCGTCGTCAAAAGAAGAGTCAAGATCTTTGGATATTGAAAACGAAACACATTCTAATCGAGACGACTAAAGTTACGAGATAATCTCGTATTGCGGTATATGCGGCTCGTAGTCGAAACTATTGTAGTGTGTGAAACTAAGACTCCTCATGCCTTGCGCCTCGGAGAACGGTACCAGCTCCTGAAGCAGAGAGGAGAAAGTAGGCCTCTCGTCAGGGTCCACCTGCCAGCATTGCAGGCAAAGTTGGAAAAGGTCATCCCCCACGTAGGAAGGTTGGGACGGCCGCATTCCTCTCAGAATCCTTGCAGCCACGTCTTTGTTGTTGCTATGAGCGTACGGAGTCGCTCCGATCGTCAGAGCCTCCCACATTAAGCAACCGAAAGACCAGACGTCGGCTTTGGGGTTGAAGCGCGATTGGCGCAGCATCTCGTGAGACGTCCACCGCGTGTAGTCCGGACTCTCGAGCGACCTCATGTGCGACAAACCGAACCCAGCCACTTTGGCTACTCCGCTCTCGTTGATAATGATGTTACGACAGCACAGGCGTTTGTGGACTATTCTCGCGGTCTGTAGGTACTCCATTCCGCGAGCGATGTCAACGCAAATCTGTAGTAGTTTCTGCTCGGCAATTAAGCAGAACTTGTTATTTTGCAGATCTCTCTGTCTGCTCTGTAGTAGCATCTCTTTCAATGATGTCTTCATATCTTCAAGAACCACAAACAAAGTAGTGTTTGTTTCACAGATTCCAATAAGTGAGAGCACATTTTCATGTTCATTTGATTTTATCAGGAGATCCAGTTCTTGCAGCATCAGTTTCTTATCTGGTCTCTCCAGTTCTCTGTCAGAAATCACTTGAACCAGGGCTGGTGTATGCCCTCCCTGTTGCACCCTTCCTTTAGTGAACTTCCCATAGCTGCCAAGTCCCACAACACAGGAGATGTCAATGTCTAAAAAGTTCCTGGGTATGTTCCATAGTTTTCTCTTCAGGTTGCTGTAGTAATCCACTCTTTCATCTTCATCTTGAAGGAAGCCTGAGTTTTCAATCTCCATGCAGGGTTCGCTGAGGCTCAGAGGCATGGACTGGGAGCCTCTCTGCAGCCTCACCATGTGGATTCTCTTCCTCAAGATGATCAGCAGTCCCACACCTATAAGTAACAAGACCACACCAATGGCTATACCCGCTCCCAGTACCACAACTAGAGGATTTACTTCTTCTGGCTCATTGATATTCAGTATTATCTTTTTCGTAGACTCTGCATACCTTATTTTTTTCACATGATCCTTTTCACTGACTACTCCAAGGGAAACATCAATGTCAGTGATAAGAGGGAGAGGAGCATTGTAAAACCCATTGTAAGTACTGCGGTCTCCGATGATGAAATCATGATGAATATCATCAGGGTCCAGCTCAGCCGTGATGTAATATGGAAGCCCATTATCGGTTGCATAGGAATAGTTGCCTAATGTGTCAATAATTAAACCTTGTTGATACAGTTCTATAGAAACCACTATCCTATACATTGAAACAGGGCCATTTACATTTTTAGCTTCAGGGATGTGCACAACCATTCTATCTCCATGTCTCGATATAATTTTTATATCTGGAGGGCTGGGATCTGGAGTGCCGATAAGAGTTTCAGCTTTAATAGTTGCATTAGTACCCTCTTCATCCATGTTCACAGCAGCTACAGTGATATTATAAACTGAACCAGGCTGTAGATTCAACAGTTCACTTTGAAATGTTTCATTGGAGACCCTCCATTCGAGAGGTATTAGAACTAGGTCTGAGTATGTTTGTATGACAGTGGCTCGGATTACATAGCCCGAGATGAAGGTGAATGCAGCGGGCGCGGCCCAGCGCACACGGAGCGTCGACTCGGTAATGTTCTGCAGCGCGATGGAGACAGGCGGGCCCGGTGCGCTCACCTCCGTGTCGTATACGCTCCACGCGTTGTCTCCTCCACACATCTGAGTCTGATTCTTCGGACAGGTCAGGTTGCACGACGCGGGCTCGAGTTGCAGCGTTCCAGCCGCATTCCCACAGAAACAGGAGGACTCATTGCCGATTAGAGCGTATTTGTAGTACACCTGCTCGCAAGCCGAGAGACAGACGTCCACGGACTGGCCGGTGTGCGTGTTCAGAACGTTTGCAAAGTCCAAGCGATAGCAACCGATGTAGTCGCCGCGGTCGCTTTTACAATCATAGAATATGCATAATAAAACTGCCACAACTGTGTAACAATGCCTTTCCATTGTGTATTCTTGGATATTGAGTCACACAAGCTAATTTTGACGTTACTCCAACGCCCGTCTTCAAAACAAATTTCTTTTGAATGAGAAAAATTCACATTTTCAAAAGTCTTTCGTAAACTAACAAACTAATAGTGTTTCTCATATTTTAAAACAAGGCAAATTCTATTTTCCTGGATAATTTCCACATATTTTCATGAAAAGTATGCTAATCACCGAACTCTGAACACACTTTATTTTGACTTGTCAGTTGACAGTTATAACAGTTGAACGAACGAATTCTCGAAGTCTGTCTTACTGTTTTTTTTTTTGTTCATTGTTTATTTTAAAAATGAAAGTTTTAGCCATATTGCCTTGTCTTACGTTTATCTTATTTTCTTTAGTTTAAAATAGGTAAGTAGGTACACGTCTATATTGTTCTGCCTTTTTCTTTTTCAATGTGTTATTCTTGGAATGACCATTGACTCTAAACTTTGTACTGTTGACCAACATCGATATTTTTTTTTAAGTTGCTCACTGCGATTTTTTATGTAGAGTCGAATCGAAAGCCATTGTAACCCATTTCCCTCACAACCATTAACATCGCAAACGGGGCTGCGTTCAGAGGCTCAGGGTGCGGTTGTTTGGTGTAAATTTTAACTCATCCGAAGGTTCAGAACGAGTCGGTTGGTAAACGTCAAAGTTGACATTATCATGACAAAACTGACGTTACAGTTGCCGGACGTTCGTTTGTTTTGTTTTTGTTTTGCGGTTACTTTGAGGTAAATTGTATCTACTGACTGTTACTACGATCGATAACTGATAAATACTGAAAATTTTGAAATTTACTGTAGAAATCTTGATATTTAAGTAGATAACAAACTATGACAACGGAAAATATGACAGCTGTCAATGTCAGAGTGTTTTTCGTCGATCGAATTACACCGGTAAAAAGTTGCAACCGTCGCAGGTTGTGAACGCTTTATTTAATAACAACCGAGCGTTTCTCCTGAGGTCATGAACGACCTAGTTGCACTCCGAGCGCGCTCGAGCGTAGGTTGTGAACGCAGCCCGGTGTCCACAAATTGGGCTAGCTAAATAACACGTAACTAAACGTCTGTTAACCGCGTTTTTTGCGCTAAAGCGTGAATAACGTGTTTCGCAAAAAATATAGGCTTATTCGTAAAAAATATTAAAAAAACTATTCACTTTAATTACGCCCATAACGCGTTATCCACGATAGAAAATTGCGTGGATAACGAAATTCCAGGTTTTTAGAACCTGGAAAATGTAATTTAATGCTAAAGTTATTTCGAATGCTGTTTTATGGCTAGTATACACTGAAGTAATTTGCACTGTTTGGACGTCACTGCCGAGTAACTCGCACGTGCGAGTAACTCGGATAATTCATTTTTTGAATCATTTTTTGTTCCGTGTTTTTCTCGTGCACCAGCAACTCGCACATGATAGCAGCTCGGCCATATTGCTCGCATCGTTTAGACACGTTCGGCAGTTGTTACAAGTGTTTATCTAATTCAAAATAGCAATGGATAAGATGGTCTTCTGATATTCATATTTTATTCATGAAACTATACAGAGACCAAGAAAACCTATGGAATATTTTTATAAAACATAGCTAGCTAGGCAGCGGCTCGCACTGTGTAAACTAGCTATAAGTGCTTTTGTCATTCATAATATGTAACAATACATTAATATCTATATTCTAAGCCAAGGATATTTATTACATACCTACCTAATGAGAAAGTTAATTATTTAGGTAGGTAACATAACATTTCTGTACTAATGGGATAGGAAGCATTATTTATTTATATATAGGTATCCTAAACCGATATTGGGATGGATATTGGTAATCTTGCTATGTTATTATTTTTATCCTCTAGCATTCAACCACTATCATAAAATTAAACTAAACTTACACCGGTCGTTCCGTAGAGTGTTAAACGCATTTGCTTGATGATTTGGCTTGACGGAATCTGTCTCTTTAGAGTATGTATCATTGGCATCGGCAAGTAACGTCAAATATTTTTATAATCTGTCTCAATCAAAACAATCAAAAATTCAAAAAGTTGTGAACGGTAAAACGGAAAACAAAATACAAATAAGAGGTGTTTTCATGGATTTTATCAGATAAAACTTCAGAGAATTTACAATAATGTCTACAAGATCTGGAAGAAGTAAGTTGAGTTCATCAATAGTTAATTTCTGTTATAGCGGTAAAGCTTTTCTATTAATAATTTATTACGTTATTCACTTACAGGAATACACCTAGCCTTTCACGAGAATACTCTAAAATCTGAGGCGGAGATTCCGAAAAGTGAAAGGAAAACGAGAAGTACCAAGGAGAATTTGGAGGAATCGCAGCCGATTCCTAAGGCCAAGAAGCGCAACTATGTGGCTTACCCGGCCGACAAGGGGGCTGCAGACGACGCTGTCGAGGGCAAGGATGAAGGGAGGAGCACGCGCGCTCTCCGCAAGAACGCGCTCAAGGAACGCAACGGCGGCTCACCTACGGAAGTAGCAGACCCTCCTGTGGGCAATAAGCCTGCAGCCGACCTCACTCGGTCTGTTAGAGCTACGCGCAGGACGCGTAAGTTCCTAGAGAACGTTGAACATGCCCCAGAATGTGTACCTAAAGAGGAGGAACTATTTTCAAAGCCCAAAAAGGATAAAAAGAAGAAGAAAAAAGCAGAAACTGAAGATATTGACGAAGAGGCCTTATCGAAGCAGCAAATAGTTGAAGTGGAAGTGAAGGCAGTGCCTAAAAAGAAGACAAAGAAAAAAAAGAACCGAGGGTCTGGCTCCATTTTAGTCGAAGATATTTTGCCAGAAGCTCCTAGCACAGTGAATAAAAGCAACATGTCTGTAGATTCCTTCCACAGTGCTGCTGGCAGCCCTCGAAACACTGACAATGAGGCAGATCAAATTCAAAAAGATGAAGAGATAGACCAAGTTGGAGAAGTAAGAAAGACAAGGTCTTCTTGTAAACCTGACATCTCTTACCATGAGGAAACAAAAGAGCAACAGCATAACAAGAAGTACAGTGTTAAAGTGGCTATGGATGTTTCAGAATATGATGCAGGTAAAGGAGCAGAGAGTGTTATCAGAAACTCCAACAGCTGTGATATTCCACTGTTACCGGACGCTAAACATGAAGAAAATAATTCGACCTTTGATGTTGACGAAAAGAAAATGACAAGTACAAGAAAATTGAGAAGATCTACATTTGACAAAACAATTACCCCAAGAAAAGTTAACAGGAGTTATGACGAAGATAAAAATAATATTCCTAATGTAGCTTCAATTGCCGATGAAATGGAACCAGCAGAAGAGAATGTCAACACAACTTATGAAAAAGTTGTCAATATTGAATTGGTGAAAGGCAAAAGGAGGTCTGCTATAAATGCTATGACTCACATAACCAACAACAAACCTACTCCAACAAAATCTAGCAAGAAAAAATCTATTGCAAATGACTTCAATGAAAATGATGTGGAAGCAAAAGTGTCCGAAGATACAAATTCTTCATCACTTTTAAAAAAATCAAATGAATATTTGAGTACAACAGTTGACAAAGATTTGGGGAATGAATCTCTAAAAAGCAAAAGGAAGTCTGCTAACAATGCTACATCTCAAATGTCTCACAATAACAAGTTGACTCCGAGGAAATCAATCAAGAGAAAATCTTTCTGTATTGACACTTTAGAAAATGATATTGAAGCAAAAACTACTGAAGCTAAAAAGTCTACCTTTGATGCTACATACATTACAGCTGAAAATTCATCTCTCTTAAAAAACAAAGAGATTAGAAAGTCTATTGCAAATACAACTTTTGAAAAAGAACTTCAACCTAGCTCTCAACTAGAAATTGAAACAACGAAAAATGAAACATATGATCTAACATCCTCGCCTTTCAAGTCAGCCTGTGAAGTTTCATCTCCAATAAGAATAGATGATTTAAAAAGAAAATCTGTTATCAACACAACTTATGAAAAAGATGATTCCCACCATGTAATTAAGAACTGCAAATCTAGTGATGAAAAGAATACTACATTTGAAAAAGAGCCCACACAAATAACTGTTGTTGACCACACAAGAAAGTTATCACTATGCATTTCATCAAAAGAAGACTCAAACAATAGCACTTTTGATATTGACCAAGACAAAAAGCTCGATGCAACCTTTGAGAAGCACTCCAAGTCATCTATCATGACTTCTGACAGCTCCATGATAACTTTGGACAAATCAAATGCTTCACGAATCAGTATCACCAGCGATGAATCTAAGAATGAAGAAAATATCATCAACACTACTCCAGTGCTTATAGAAAGCAGTTTAGATGAGTCAGCAATTAATAGCACACAAACTAAAGTTACCACACCAGTTAAAAATGACACAACTGTATCTTCTATCATTCCTTTAAAAGGAGATGGGACCTTCACTAAAGATGAAACAGAAGGGTCTCCGAATACAACACAAACTAAAGTAATCACACCAGTTAAAAATGAAGCAACTGTATGTCCAATCACTCCTTTAAAACGAGAAGGGACATTCACTAAAGATAAGACTGAAGTCTTAAGTTCTCCAAAATCTATAGTCTCTAGAACTCCTACGAAACGCATGTCAGTACCAGCGCCAGGATTCACGCCATTTCACATCAACAAGAGTTCTTCAAAAGAGAAGAGTGCATTGATGAATGTCACAAGGTCCATTGAGAAGAGACGCTCTTCACTGCTGGAGCCTCCGAGGACCACCAAGGTGATGTTCTGCAGCCCGGTCAACAACCCAGCTGTGGTCAAACAGATAAAGAAGAAAGTTATCAAGTCTAACTTGAAAGGGTCTAATAAGAGCTTCGTTTTTGATGAAAGTGGTGAGTTACCTATTACCTTTTCTGCTGTAATTTTCGGTACTTACTACTGCGACTTTTTGGGTGGGGTAATACAGACAAAAAGTTTTCCTTGTTTAATGCCACCTTACCTCATTTGTACCACAACATCAGGACAAATGAGGTGGGGTAGCACCACAACATCACAACATCAGCACCTCATAACAATAAAAAGGAATGCCTCATAAGAATTAATAAGAAAAGCTTCTGCTAATCAGGGGATCCAAGGCACCTATAATTATTAACACAAGCTCAGCTCATATACTCATTCCATCTTATCATATACTCATTCATCATCTTTGCATCTCTTATGTGAAGGAAGTAGAACAAAATAACTTTAGAGAATTCATTTTTGTAAAATTATATTCATATATAATATGGTGAAGTTCTATGCACCATAACCCCTGCGTGACGTAAGAGGCGAATAGGGGAGCGGTCAGCAGCGCCCTCTGCAGAACAACTCCACCGGACTGCAATCCCCAACCCGCATGCCCAGCGTGGAGATTATGGGCAATAACCAAATAATAAATATTGCCATCTATGGGCTCATTAGGTCTATATCAGCCTATATCCAGCTACTAACAAAAATATTTAATGACATAATAATAACAGGGAATATCCCTGAGAACTGGTCTAAATCAACCATAATCTTAATACACAAAAAAGGAGATAAGGGAGATATAAACAACTATAGGCCAATCAGTATTATGTCAAATATCTATAAAGTATTCTCAAAAATAATCCTATCAAGAATTTCAACCACACTCGAAGAGAATCAACCTAAAGAGCAAGCAGGCTTCCGAAGCAAATTTTCAACAATAGACCATATCCACGTCCTAAGACAAGTTCTTCAAAAATACAAAGAATACAACAAAGTTTTCTACTTAGGATTTGTGGATTACAACAAAGCTTTTGACTCTCTTGAACACAATTGCATATGGATGGCACTAGAAAGCCAAGGGGTAGAAGACAGATACATAAAAATTCTCAAAAATATATACAGGGTGGAATTTTGTAATGCCACCTGGAGGGAAAGTACTCTTAATACTGTAGTTAGAAAATTGTACTCAAAGAAAACATTCCTTTAATTTTGAAAAGAAAGAAAACTGCATTCAAAGATTTTCGAAAATTCGCTTGCCACACCCGGGAATCGAACCGACTAAAATGTGTAAAAATTACACCCTGTACTTTAATTGCATAGATCGTTAGGGTCAATAATAAGGATGAAATCTTTCTAACAAACTTAATAAATTAAATGAAAGGAAAACCATGAAATCTTAAATTATTTAAATTATTTACAATAAAGAGTCAACTAACTAAGTAGTTGCTCGAAATGGGCTCCATTTTCTTGGATACACAAATTTATTCTTCTAACGAATTCATTTCTAGTAACTTTTAATAACGTGTTGTGGTGAATATTATAAATCGTATTCTGAACTTCAACTCTGAACTCGTTTACATTCGCATAAGATTTCATGTAAATTAAAGTTTTTACATATCCCCACAAAAAAATCTAAAGGGGTGAGATCCGGTGATCTCGCAGGCCATCTGATTGTGCCGTTGGTACCAAACCAGGTATTAAAATGGTTATTAATGTAGGCAGTGGTGATTCTGCTACTACTGACACAAGTAAACAGATGAATCTTTAAGTTAAAGTGCCATTGAATGGCACTTTGACTTAAATGGCAGCCATTCAATTTATAATTTAAGATTTCATGGATTTCCTTTCATTTAATTTATTAAGTTTGTTAGAGAGATTTCATCCTTATTATTGACCCTAACGATCTATGCAATTAAAGTACAGGGTGTAATTTTTACACATTTTAGTCGGTTCGATTCCCGGGTGTGGCAAGCGAATTTTCGAAAATCTTTGAATGCAGTTTTCTTTCTTTTCAAAATTAAAGGAATGTTTTCTTTGAGTACAATTTTCTATCTACAGTATTAAGAGTACTTTCCCTCCAGGTGGCATTACAAAATTCCACCCTGTATAGTAATTGTACAGCTCAAGTGAAGCTTGAAAAAGCAGGAGAAGAATTCCCAATACAAAGAGGGGTCAGGCAAGGTGACCCTATCTCACCTAAGCTGTTCACAGCGGTTCTCGAGATGATCTTTAGAAACATAGAATGCAATGAAAAAGGACTGAATATCAATGGCGAAAACCTAAACAATCTACGTTTCGCAGACGATCTCATTATATTTTCGGAAACTCCGGAGGGACTACAGGATATGCTGCAAAAATTGGCAGAGGAAAGTAGCAAAACAGGTCTGTCAATGAATCTTACCAAAACGAAAATAATGACCAACTCAAAACAAAAAGATATTAAGATAAATGGAGTACTAATAGAATATGTTAAGGAATATATATATCTGGGTCAACTAATATCAACAGAGGATACAATGGGAAAGGAAATAGAAAGAAGAGTAGCAAATACTTGGAAAAGATTTTGGTCTCTAAGCGAAATTATGAAAAGCGAAAATATGCCTATGAAAGCTAAGAGAAAAATATTTAACACATGCATTCTACCTTGTTTATCCTATGGATGTCAAACATGGGCACTAACCGCACAGCAATTACACAAAATAAGGGTATGCCAGAATGGTATGGAAAGGAGTGTAATCGGAGTAAAAAGAAGAGATAAAGTTAGACTAGAAAATATAAAAAATAAAACTAAATTCAAGAACATACAGACAGTCTATAAACAACTTAAATGGCGCTGGACAGGACACATGTTAAGAGAAGCAAAAGAAAAATGGACAAAAATAGTAACAGAATGGTACCCCCGAGGAAACAAAAGAAGTAAAGGCAGACAAAACAAACGATGGGAAGATGATATTAAAAAAGTAGCAGGCCCAGAATGGACCCGCGTTGCAAAAGACAGGAAACAATGGAAGACTTTAGAGGAGGCCTATGTCGAAGGACAAGCTGGAAACAAGTAACAAAATGTTAATATTACCAACAAGCATCAAACAAACACTATGGTTCAGCAATAAAGGCTTATTTTATTTTATTTTATTTTATTTTTTTTATATCCAGCAGTGGACTGTTATAGGCTGATGATGATATGATATAAAGTATACTTTTGTTCCAGCGCTAGTGGACCCCCGCCCCGCCACCCGCAAGCGTTCCTACACGCACAGCGACGCGGACGAGGCTCGCGCCAAGCGCAAGCGCCTCGCGGGGGACCTGCAGCAGGCGGTGGAGCGCCTGTCGCGGCCCAGGACCTACAGCGCATCAGGTACCCCTCACTCCCTCTATCTAGTCTCCAAATAATACCTTTTCATCAGAATAAACATGGAAACTCACAGATAGAACAAAAAGTAGCAAAAAGCTTTTTTCAGTTTTGTTAACATAGTGCTTATATTTTTGTTATTATGTAATTTATTATAGTGCGTAAGCTCTCGCACTCGGTGCAATGTCTAGGAAATTCAATATTGTCCCAAAAATTTACGATTTCAGCGGGACTGAACCCGCGACCTTAAGTCTTCCTGAAACTGTTAGGAAGGCAACTAGCCTAACATCCTTTAAGATAAAACTAAAGAAATGTCTCGCTGACAATAGTTTCTACAGCTATCACGAATTTTTAGCCTATAAAGGTGACCAAATTTAAGATAATTTTAATTTTTGTTTTAATTTTGAGATTTTGATTTTTACCTATTATTATTGTATTTAATTTAATTTAAAGTACTTACGTACCTACTGTATTGATAAACTCTTATTTAATAACGTGTTATTCTTGTAATTTACGAAATAAATGATTTTATTGATTAACTGCTGCGCTACGCAATAAATGTTTAGGACATTATTTAATTTAATAGAGAGCTCGTGACGCTCTTGTAGAGGGGGCGTCTTCGCCACGAGTCCGCGAGGCTGCCGGAGTGCTCAGTGAAAACCAGTGAAAATCTACTCAAGTTATTCTCATTTTTTTTGTAACACAAACTAGAAACACAACCCTCCAAAATGTTCAACATCAACATCATCACCAGCCTATAATAGTCCACTGCTGGACATAGGCCTCCCCTAATGAGCGCCATAGATGGCACTATCATTTGGGGGTTATTATGAGGCCCATAATTCCCACGCTGGGCATGCGGGTTGGGGATCGCAGTTCGGTGGAGTTGTTCTGCAGAGGGCGCTGCTGCCCACCCCCCGGTGTGTCTCCCTTAGTCGCCTCTTACGACACCCACGGGAAGAGTTGGGGTGGTGAAATTCTATGCCGGCACCACACGGCCTAACGTAACGGCCTAACGTTTCAAAATGTTCGCCGAGCCTGAAATATTCACACAAAAAAATAATATTCAGCTTAAACCATTGTAGGAAAAGGCTCAGATCCACAAATACTGCAAATTCTGTCAAGTCAACAAGTTTTTCTTTGTTAAACGTTGTTTACAAACTTTGTATGTTCAGTTTGGCCAAAGTATATAATTTTCTATTAGGCTGAAAATAAATCCGTAGATCTCCAGATGTCCTATATTGTTGAGAACAGGGTAGAGGTTATTCTCACTGCTACATAGGCCAAGTTTTGGGTAACTTCGCACCAGATGCGGTGCGGTTCCAACGCTTAGTTATACATAGATTATAGTCAATAGGCAAATATCTCTACTGAGATCCTACTAACTATTGCCAAGCTATATCATTCAGGCACTCCCTCCACTGTTCATATCTCTCAATATATCTACAATCTTGCTTGTAATGTTATTATTTGAATGACTAACCAGACCATTGGGGCAATAACTCTGAGACGATAATCGAAGTTGATAACATTTTGTTAGGAGATTAAATCGATATGAGTTTTGTGTTTCACAATGCCAAATTATGATTAGGTAACATTCATTATGGTGCTTGCATTCCATGGAGAGGATGTTCTACCTAGACTTCAAGAAAGGTCATGCATGCGTGAACTAAGGACCTAATCGCCTTTATTCAAATAAAATTTAGATGAATTTGAAGAATTCATATGATTCCTATTATTATTTTTTTTGCCTACTAGCGGTCAGCCCCAGTTTGGTTACATTATTGAAGTTTTCATACGGATCCCTATCTTATTTGAAAATATTTCGTCTTTCATTATCTTATAGGATAATTATAGATAAACATAGATAAGGTATAGAATATTTTGGCGGGACTTGATACATTATCTCATGGATAATGTAGGATTCTAATGGTGAAATAATTTTCAATTAAATCAACCAGAATCAAATATTTCGTCTTTCTAATATTTATTGCCTATTATTATTAGAATAGATATAAGGTCTCTTTATTCTCCGTGTATGGTTCTGTTTTGTGAAGATACTATGTTGTAAAATAAACCTTTGAATTTCGACAAAGAGTCCGATTCAAATGAGTTTATATACTTTACCTCGGGTCGTAATGAACCTTGTTTCTACGTGGCCTATCCCCAAGCACTATCACTGGTATCCACTCGATATGCGATAGATAACATGATAGCCCGATTACCTCGCACACAAACGCACGTTTTCTTTTGCACGTGAGTGTACAACTAATCATCGGTACCTACTTAATTTCAATTTACTCTTTTGATATCAATGTGCATGATGTATCTATTACTTTACACTTGCACTGAAGTGAACAGGGTCTTACTTGATAAATTGCAATAGATATTCTGTAACATTCAAGAGAAATATGGACTTATAAGGTTTTGAACTGAAACAAATCAAAGGTCTTAAGAATTTCTTGTGAAAGTTGAATTGTATATGCTTCATGAAAGTTTACAAGTTTCTGGTAAAACGGAAAACATGGAATGTTATAAACATCGAAAAATTAGAACAACTGAAAGAGTTCAACATTTCATCGCAATGCATTGCGATGAAGTAAATAAAACTGAGTTGTTTTTTGAGAAGGGCGGTGTGATGACAAGTCATTAGTTAGAGAAAGGTCCTGAAAGGAGTTATGCACTGGATTTATAAGATTTAGATTTTTTTCTCTTTATTCTTTATTGACACGCATCAAAACATATCTATTAGAACTAAAACTCTTCTATCTTTTACCGTTGACGGAAATGGACCCGAATGATTTAAGAAGAAACACGCGTATTATTTGGATTTTGTTCATAATTAACTTAATAAGGCAAAACCATTTTCATTCTTTGATTAAGAACATGAACAATTTAGCTAAGGTCCCCAAGACGCTGGCTGCATTGCCTCGCTGTATGGCGAAGCTGATACACTGGTGCCAGATACTAACTAGCTCTCGGGTCACACGTCGCTCAACCAACTCTTAGTAATTATATTTTTAAATGCGAATGTAGGTAACTCTTCTCTTATAAGTTCTACCTAGCTAGGTTTTTTCTCATTAAAACTAGTGCGGGTGCGGAAGCCAGTTCTGCTTCCTACAGTGTCTATTTCCATGTGGAATAGAGGGCAACTCCTCGTTATCTGATTAATGTAGCAGCACAGCATGTGCAATAGTGCAAGTATTGTTAAAGATCGCGTCCATAGCCGACCGACGATAAGAGTTACCGACTCACGTACATTAAGTCGCAAGGTACCCAGCTCCAGGGTCAATGGAAAGCGGTCATCGTAACAGAGCTTGGATGACGAATATATTGATAACCAGCGGGTCCACAAATGGGTCCAGTAGTTTCGGAGTTTATTCAATATTAACAAAAAATCAAATCTTTCCTCATTATATTAGAACCTATGGATTACACAGCCATATTGCCGTGAAAGATTCCTTATTTCCGATTTTGTAATATTGACTAGGTTTTACCTGTGTCTCATGATCGCAGCCGCAGCGAATATTTTTGAGAATATTTTTAAATTATCTGCGGCTATTTTAATTTTGTGTATAGCCTACTAGTGGCTAGTCCATAGTAATGCTAAGTACTATTATTATTGCATTATTAGTTAGCGAAGCTCCGGATTCGCACGGGGCAATGCTGATAGATACTAATGCAAGTTATACATATAAAAAATCACCTTGAATCAATATATCTATTAAATAAAACCGCGTCAAAATCCGTTAAAGATCTGAGTACAAGGGGAGAGACAGACAGTTTGAAGCGACTGTCTTTTAGTACTTAGTTATAGGTGTACACTTGTACAGGTATCTCTATAGACCCTGCTAGCACACGATATGTTGGTATGGAGAGAGAGGTGATGATGGGTCTCTGGAGTCCCTGACCTCTATTATACAAACTAACTACCTTCGACTTTATAATGGAGCTCACAGTCTTTCAAACACAGAAATAAGTATTCCTTCTTTCTCTAGCGAAACTAGCGGAGCCGATCACCCCCTCCAAGAAGTCAGAGTCCAGGATCGCACGCACGAGGCTGCCCAACTTCGCGGCGCTGCATCAGAGGGGCTTCGACAAGATGGAGTCGCTCGACCAGTGCCAGGAGCGCAGGGCGCGGCGCGCGCGCCAGCTGCTCACGCCCACCGGAGCCGCCGCTATGTTGGACAGGATCAGCCCTAAAGGTTACCTAACATATTATTTGACGACCTCTGTGGCGCGGTGAACATAAACAGGTCGACTCGAGTGCTCCACGCGCAGGGTAAATAATTGTCAGCTTTAGTAAAGCTGACGAAAAAGAGCTAAAATCAATCAGTTGTCCAAAACCAAGAAAACAATAACTAGAAAGCGATTTTTAGGTAGAGTATACAAATATTGTATCTTGGGTTTGGCCTGAGTATCAGGTAACATCATCAGTTAATATCAATGACCTTAGTATCAACAAAGAGTTATATCAAAACGTACATACAATGCTGCATAATGTATTTATGTATAATGACTTGAGTTACTGAGCGAGCTTATCAGCCATCCAATCTACGCTTATCAATAACATCAACTGTTCATTAGAATGAACAGTTGATGTTATTGATAAGCGTCTCTCTAAAACTATTTGAGCAATGTTACAGTAGACTGTAACATTGCTCAAATAGTTTTAGAGAGAGTTTTTTTCCCATCGAAAATAGTTAAAAGTATTTTTATTCATGCAATTACAAGTGTATGTCTTCTAGATTGGCTATGGCCCCACACTAGGCTCATGTCCCGAGTAGTGCGTGAGTCCCCGTCACTCATACTTAGAATAAGCCCCCAGTAGCTCAAGCGTTCGTGGATTAAGTAAATTAGTAAATACATTTAATCAACATGTAATATTTCAATTTCTTTTATTATTTTAAAAATTGTCTTATAGTTGAACTTAAACCAGATCGTCCAAGAGGTGAACCTTATGACCAAACGTTATGTTTTATTGAGTTTCCTGCCGTTGTCATTCATTATGGGTCAGCGATAGATATACATAATTTAAATACAAGGAATAAGAATAAACTCGCTGAGCCAGTCAGTGACTGGAATGGAATGAATTCATTTAACGTCGACCTTTGTGGCATAGGTGGCATAGTGGTCTGCCAACCGGTTGGCAGAACCGCTGATGTTTGACAATTCTAACATTTTCTAGCCACAAGCTAAGAGCAGACATATTTTTACGACGCGTAGGAGATACCCAGAACAAATATCTGCAGATCGCCAAACATTGCTCCCGAGGCGGGAATCGACCACGTAACCTTCTGTGTCGCAGCGCATAATTAATTGATTCTATTCGTATTATGTCACAAATTATTCATTCATTTCTTCATTTCACAGACAAAACCGATCAAGAGAAACAACCAGAAAAATCCAAAGATGCGTCAGAAAAGCGAAACGAAACCGGGAAATCCAAAGACGCTTCCAAACCAGAGACTCCGATCAAGTCCCTGCCGCCGCTCAAGTCTCTAAACCCCGGGTACACAAGGTTCGGATTCAAACTGAACCTGGACGTCAATCCCTTCAGTATTCCCAGCAAGCCAGCCACCAAGTCTGTTAACAAGCCAAAGGATAATAAACCTAATGTGCTCGCTCGACAGGCGACACTACCATCCCTCGCTGGAGCCACGTCTGTCAGGCGGGAGGTGGCGAAGCAAACTGTGATGAGAGAAAAGTCCTTCACGGACAGGAGGAATGAGAAACGGACGGAGAATAGGACGGTCATCAAGGGAGTGCGGACCAACCGGAGGTTTGAGCTGCAGATGAAAATGAGAGATATCTAGACATCAAGGTTGATATCGTGAGGCTTCGGTATAATTACCCGACTGTGCAAGAGGACGGTTGTGCGTTAGAGATGAAGCATGTTATTCAGGACTTCAGAAGGACCTTCTGAAATTGTATGATTGGACATATGCCTGTTACATTTACTTAGTTGTTTACAGTTATCCTAAGTTAGTGGTCCAGACAAATGCTACAACACCTCTTGGGTGCATAAAGAATGGTCATTTGGTTTTTAACCACCTATCATCTACCTATATCGGAAAATTATTAGTTGAAAATAGTTCAATGTAGTAAACGTGTTTGTTACGGTGTTTCGGATTTCAGATTTCAAAAGCAGGCCTTTTTTGTCTCGGATTGACAAATAATTTTGCATGCACTGCCATTCAACAATGTGATTGTACAAATGAAATACAGTTCACATTGTAGTGTACAGTCGCGGTCTGAGACGTGGATTCAAGATGTTTCGTTTAATTTTTTTTTTAATTACGTTCCTACTTTTATTGAACTTTTAACATTAGTCCGCCTGTCTGCACGGCTTTGTTTTTATAATAATTGTTGGAAGTATTGAATATATTTTGTAAGCTTTTCTCTATTTCTTAGTGATGAAGGTTCCAACCAGTATATTGGCTGAATGGTTTCTACCTCTAGTTTATATGTTTTTATTTTGGTTATTATCATTAACATATTTGAACGCGTCTTCGGATCGTGGTAAATTAACATAAAATTAAGAATTTAAATAAGATTAAAATAAGTATTGTTTAAGTACAAATTAACAAGATAATGTTCTTCCATGAACCTAACCCTAACGCCAAAAATGGATTACAATAAAAATAAGATTTCGCGCGAAAAATCCACAAATATTATTACAAAACCGTACCATATATTGTGAACGAATAGGAAATGCATTAATTGTCTTAAAATCGTCTCTATGGAAAGGCCCATGGGTGCTTGCATCCAGTTGTTGTCGGTTTTAGTTTTAGGGCACATTTTGTTTTGTGCCATTTTATCGATCATGTATTCAACTTACCTATGATTTGTAATTTAAAATAAAATGCCTAAAAATAAACTCCTTTGCGGAATAAAATTACTTGTTTCCTCAATTTATATTGTTATTGTTACAAAGCCGGCGGCGCTGCCTAAATGATTGTTCGCTTGGGGATTACCTTCTCATATATGTTTTGTGATTACTTGATTGCTGGTATTGATAAGATTCAACAGAATAAAATTCACGTGTTTGAACACGCTTTTGGCTTTTCATAACATTATATCTTTGTGAATTTTCGGGGTAAACTGTTTAGAAGTTTATGATTAGTTTCCTTTTTCCTCAATCATGGTGGTTGTTTACAAAAATGGTTGTCTACTCGTACTAAAAGTCATGATCTGATTAAAATTATTTATTGGCACAAGACCATAACATTGCAAGTGTCTCCAAATCTATATGCCTAGTAATTGAAACATTAAAATGTCTTATAATTACAAAATAATGAATTTGCAAACAAAAACAACTATAAGTAGGTACAAAAGTAAGTGGGTATTAAAATATAATTTAAGACAAAAAAAATAAAAAGGCACCTTTAAACATATTAAGAATAAATTTATTCATGGTAAAAATCATACAAGCTTAGTCTAAAATGGCCAGAATTAATAAAAGTTGATAGAAACAAACAAAGCTTATAGGTAGTATGATTTCACGAAATTCACACACAGTCTCAATCATCTCCCAGCCTTCCGCAAACACATCACACTGAGGTGGCTGGTGATGTGATGAGGATAGGAGACTGACGAGGGGAGTGCGGGCTCGCAGGAGCTGATACGTACACGGCCAGCCGGCGCCGGCGGCGGCGGGAACATCTAGCCCCAAGCTAAGCAGAGCTTGTGTTATGTGATGAATACTACATAACTAACATTATCAAAGATTTTATACATACCAAGGAGGAGAAAACGGGAAACGAACCCGCGACCTCCTACACCCGCCGCGCTACATCGGTCGTCCACCTGCACGGCAGTCACACAGCAAACTTCACACAAAATATGAAATACAACATGTAGTTAGATGAAAGGTAAACTGTAAAGAAATTATTTAATTTGTGGTTTTTATTAGTTCAGCCAATTTCTGAATAAATTTACATTTGAAACATCTACTAGGAGTGGAGTAGGTAATTAGAGTAGGTGTAATTAGTAAAATTAGTTTTTCTAAATAATATGTAGGTAAGATACTGGCAAGAACAGTTTAATAATCGAATCCGAAGAAAAACAGTTTGATGCGAACGAAGCACGAAGCTAGCGCAATGCGAAAGCGCTGAACCTACAAAGATGACATAACATTAGATCGATGAACTTTCAGTCCATACCTACTCTTCCAGAACTTCTCTTCAAGGGTTCTATTTATTAGAAACGAATCGCTATCCGTGGCTCTTATCTATTTTCTTGCGAAATAACGAAATGTTGTGTTTGTTTCGAAATGCAATCACTTGGTATGGCGGTGCCTAGGTAGATTGCAGATAAACAAGTAGGTAGTAACATTGATTACAATTACAACAACCAACTGACCTCAGTAGCGCAGCTGGCAAACGTCAGCCTGCGGTGTTTTTATTTATTTATACCTACATTATGTATAATTTATTACATTATGTATAAAGAAAACACCTGGATCATTTTCAAAATGTACAAACTGGGCGGGAATCGAACCGGTAACCTCCTGCGTGGCAGCCCTACCTTCCCCCATTCAGCTCGAAGTTGCAATGTTATAAACAAAAAGGGGCACATCTTCCGCCAAGATCCCCATGAAATGACACATCCGCCAATATGCGCGCGTCACAAACCTGACGCATCATACCACCTATTCTCTTATCAGTATATTACTGTTTTCCTAAGTAGGTACTCTAGATAACATAGGTAGTAAGTCTAGGTAGGTAGTAAGTCTCGCACGTCTCAACGAAATTTTGATACATTTTTATTTAATGCTGTCAAAACTTCACGAATCCGAGAATAAATAAATTAGAGCTGCGTTTGATGTAGGTAGGTACACGATTGATAACACCATTGTGCATGCAGGCGAAGGACTTAAAAAAAGCTACTACTACTTCGCTTACATATCTTAAAAAGGGATTTTAAGATAAGCCAGTAAATAAACCAGGAAGCTTAGAAGAAGCCCATCTTCAGCTGTGTACTACCATAGCATAGGCTGTAGATCTAGGTAGAGTAGAGTTACAAAAAAAAGTAAAGTACCTTCTTGACTAGTAGCATAGCAAGTATGCATGCTCAGACCTACGTATAGTCTTCAAAAAGGGTCACAACAACCTAGCTGGTCTATTGGGACCTAGGATTTACACCGCGTATAATAACACCTCTCGTGGGAGATGGATGATAATTGAGCTTTACATAGTAAGGTAGGCAGGTACGGTACCTATGTGCCTGTCTAGGTTATTAACTGAGCTACTCAAACATAACAACATTAATCAGTCTTTGATAAATCCCATGAGTTTTCCAAGTAGCAACTCAATTTGAAATAGCATCTCACTCATAAAGATCATTAACCTGACATGATGAGCGTCGTAGCGCCCTGCCTTCAGCTACTCGTATCCAGCATGACCCAGCAGTCTTTCAGAAGGCGACCGCGACTAACCATACTTAGTGGACGTATGGCGAGTCGCGGTCTTCACTCAGGTACTCGTTTTCATATAATAGTAGGTACAAAAAATATATAAACAAAGAAATACTAAAACTCATTGTCATGTTTGTTAACATTTTTTTTCACATTAATTTCGATGGAAATACTTGTTTATGCATAAGCTGATACTATTCTCATGAAATGAAGGTTTTTAATTTTTCAATATAGATAAACAATAGGTAGGTAAATTTCCCGTGTTTAGTATGGTCGGACCTACTAAAGTCTTATCTTCGATGTCCTCAAAACATACCTCGAAAAAGATCCGCCCAAAGTCACTCCACCCGCTGCCGTAAACGCGATACATATTCATAAATGTATCTAACTTCAGTCGTAGTTTCTGCTTGCGCCCACTCTGCAGCACGCCTCAAGGCCAGGCTGGTGCCATGGTGAGACGTTCATGGCAGTCATTCAGGAACTCATTTAAGTTTGGATCTGGTTCAGCGGTTCTTGGTCGGTTGGAGAACAAAAACTAACAGAGTTTTTGTAAGTCACGGTTCGGTCAAGGTACCTACACTATTGCAAACTTTTTAAACTTGAATTGAATCAAAATATCTCTAATGCAGGTAAAAGTGACACTTCGGGTAATTAAATCAAAAGTAAATAACAGCGAAAATACTTACCTTCCCTAAAAAGCAAAATAAAAATAAATAATGCTGGACAATCCACACAGCATCTAGCACAAGCTACAATATTATATTATGTAAAGGACATCATCGGGATTTCATACATTTTTGGTCCAAATATGAAAGTGCCGGCCAATAAAAAAATATGCTGTATTCCGTTAGAACTTGTCCCCCTGAGTATTTATTATTATGACACCAAAGCTGTAGGGTCATTGTCCTTGGTTTTATTGGAGTTCAAAAATTCAACATCTTCATACATTTTCAGTGAATTTAATAAAGAAAAACAAATGATTTGTTCTACCATATTTTTATTTTGAACATCGTTTAGTGAGATACATTGGTTCTTGACCTATTTTGGACATGTTGATCTTGTTTTGTGTTTTTGAGGATTACCTATAAATAAAACTATAGGGTATATGTGCCCGAGCTGCTTGCAGCTCGGGCACATATACCCCTCTAGTTTTATTTATAATCCTCAAAAACACAAAACAAGATCAATATGTCCAAAATAGGTCAAGAACCAATGTATCTCACTAAACGATGTTCAAAATAAAAATATGTTAGAACTGAAATAAAAATATGTTAGAAATTTGTTTTTCTTTATTAAATTCACTGAAAATGTATGAAGATGTTAAATTTTTGAACTCCAATAAAACCAAGGACAATGACCCTACAGCTTTGGTGTCATAATAATAAATACTCAGGGGGACAAGTTCTAACGGAATACAGCATATTTTTTTATTGGCCGGCACTTTCATATTTGGACCAAAAAAGATGATGTCCTTTCTATACTTACATAGAAAACGATAAGAACACCCCGATCATATCTATATATCTGCGATATTACATACATTTGTCCCAAGGCGAATTTCGAACCCGCAACCTCCTGCGACGCAGTTTTATCTTCGCCCACCGCGCTACAGAGGTCAGAAAAAAGGTGGTTGAATAATATAACACTAAAGAAATATCCTGTCATCATTTGAAGCTGTTGAAAGAGTACGCGCTCTCTACGTGCACAGACTAAGAATCGCATAATTGTGGCCTAACCTTTGTTTGAGAATCTAGGTAATTCCACAAGATCTATACCTACCTACTATAGCCACTCTATATTTAGTGAAGTGACTGCCTCGTTCTCATGCTCTTGAGATTATACAATGGCTTTATGATTACGCATACCTACAGTTTTTAAAATAGGTGCCTAGTTAGAGGCATGTGTATTAATATTAAGGCACCTAGGTGTAGCTACGTTTCAGGAAAGTTTGTCTTTCTATAAAGAAAGAAGAAGTTTCACCTTTCTAGAAGAAGAGGAGCCTAAATAAATGATAGGAGTTATTTCATTGATGAAATAATTTTAAGTCTTAAACACTAGGATAAACCTGTGGGACCACCTTCCTATGGGTTCCTTATATAAAGTTAACTATATGTTGCCGCCTTCAGTATTTCTATTCTAACAAAAAGAGGTAGGTATATTATGGCTCCGGGCACCGATGAACTTCCCGTACAAACGTACCTATACCTAGGTAATACCAAAATGATTTGTAATTTGAGCATATTTCCACCATGTACTGCTATTATTTGTATTAGAATAGTATTTATCTAGGTTCCTTTCCTACCAATTCTTTAATTGTTTCAGTGTGACTTCATCTCTGAGACTTCTTGTGGCGCATGGCGTAGGTACGTAGCATTATAGATTTTAATTCTGTTTAGTAAAATATCAATATTAATAACTAGGAATTGAACTATGTCAACTGATTTAATTATTTATGTCATCATTATATTTAGGAGGAGCTTTTCATTTTAGAAGTAGTTATTAATAACATTACCTACTGTAGTTTTTTTCATGTTTATTAACAAATTATTAATTTTGAACCGTGTTGAACTCAGGAAGTGCACTGTTCAGCTTTGCCGTACCTAAGTTCCGTTACTGAACCCACTGAGACAATCAATTAGTAAAAGTAAGATACCTAATAGTGTATCCCCTATAGTAAGTACCTACCATACCACAAGTTCTGCTTTGCTTGGGACTAGATCATGATTGTCTTGCTTGTGGTGTATGTTGAGGAATAACAAAACGCAACCTCATCGAACATAAAGTGTTCGAAGCGCTACAAAACTACGTAATCAGTAAAAAAATGCCGCTTGAAGCTAATTGCTGCTTGCTCCTCTGCTTATGAAACAATTCAGATCGCAGCGATGATCGGCAGAACGCCGGCCTTGCTCTGCCGCCGGACAAATTATATTTTAGGAGCGGACTATCTTACTTCTGTTTATTTTGATTGGGCCGACAAACACATCGTCGACGAACGTCGCGTTATTTCGATGGGATAGGAAGGGAAGAAAAAAGATCGGAAGTGAGGTTGGTAAGCTTTGAGAAAGAAAGCTGGAAAATCGTTGCTCTTTGCTGCTTAGGCATTTAGGCTTAAGTTAATAGGAGCTAACTATGATATTTTATAGCAGTGAGCTCCTAAGCAATTTTCCTAGTACCTATGTCTAAGAGATACGCCCCGCACTAGGCTCTAGGCTCGTGTCGTGGCTACCCCTGCCGTGCTCCATAGTCGGAAGATTAACTATTAAGGGAGGGGTATCCAGGAAAACGTTACAGATTCAACATTCAGTTCCGGTGTGTTTAGGACAAGTTATCAATAAAAGTGTAGTTTGGAACTCAAAATTGACAAAGTTGGTGTACTTGGATGTGTGTATCTGGGACAGTGTGTAGTGTTGGAGTGTGCAATGAATGAGTAGGTAGGTCTGCTGTCGCCGCTATTGACATTGTCCGTGAACTTTCGGAACTTGTTTCGAGCCCGCGCGCCGCGCGCCGAAACATCTCGGTACGGTACCTACATTAATTAGGTGCTTGCCTGTAGGTACCTACCTTCTTACCTTATTCAGGAAAAGTAAGATTTGTAGTCGCATAAAATAACCCTTAGACAAAAGTTGTCAATAAGTTTACCTACTTATTTTGATTGTAGGGCTCACAGCTCAACACACAGCTCTGCGACTTTATAAACAGGAAACATTCATAAAATCAACATTAAATTTTCATTTAAATTTTCTCATAAAGATGGAGATTTAGTGATTAAAAAAATAATAATAATAATAATGCCGGACAATCCACACAGCATCATCTAGCCCCAAGCCAAGCAGAGCTTGTGTAATGGGTACTAGCTAGATGACTGATATACATAATACAATATTATTACGTAGATAGATATTTTTTTATTATACATAGAAAACGACCAGTACACTCTGAACAAATATTTGCAGATCGTACAAATATTTGTCCCGAGGGGGGAATCGAACCCGCAACCTCCTGCGTCGCAGGCGGACCTTCGCCCACCGCGCCACAGAGGTCGTCGTAATTAAATAATCTAATTATTTAACTTGAAAATTTTATGATTTTAGAATTACCTATGTAATGTAATGATAAACAAGATCCGTCAAGAGAGAGTTGATAACGCTCGCGCGTGATGGTTTTGATTGTTAACTTTTTAGATTTTGTACATAACACAAATACTATAGGTACATACTTCGGAAATAAGGGATAAGGTACGTAGGTATCTAGGGGTAAATTGTCTCTTATCAAGAATCTTAGACAATATTCAAAACTGTCTTCAAATAGCCAAATCGTCCTATGATTTAATATCTCTCTCCATTCTCACTTACCACGAAATAATCATGTTTAATAACATTTTGAAAAAGTTTAATCGCTAATTACTCGTAGATTATTCCTCTAAAACCGGGGATTCTTAATCATCCAAAAACGGGGAGCAATGCACCGTGTTATTAAAGGAAGTCAATTTTAATTTTTTCGACACAAAACATCAGTGTACCTCTCTCTGCCCCCCGTCTTTCAGCAGCTAGCGAGTCGTGCTTATTGTGTATACGTGTGCATTGTTCATATTGTGACGCGGACGTGGCCAAATGATTCTTCACTGGACATCCCTAACAAAGTGCTGAGTGATTCCCTAAAGTGGTCTATCTATTGCTCTGCTCCAGTTTTATGTCTTCCATCATTGTTGATCCTATGTAGAGAGGAGTTTATGAGGAACTGTGCAAGTTTATACTAGTACTATATGTTATATCCGTAAACCGGACATTAAAATACTTTGATAAGTCGTACAATTGTATAGGCTCCCTCGATACAGGCCTAGCCTAGTGAGGGTGCCATCAGAAATAACTTTATATAGGTACATCATAGGTACCAAAGTAGTTTGCTAAGCACATTAGATCATACAAAGATGTAAACTTTTCTTAGTCAAATAAATGTTTTTTACTTTTTCTATACTACCATTAGAGACTAGAGGTGTGTCAGTAACCATTTTGCACCTTAGAATTGTGCAAGTTTCCAACGCATCTTCACTAGGACCACCCAAAACTTCACACTTCATTAACAACACGTTCACGTTAATCTACAACTGCTACGCGCTGCGTTAAACGCCTCGTGCGACGTATGAATGACCCAGTCAGTCCCCTACTTAGGAACCTGCTTGCCAGCTTCAGGTTTATGAAGTGCCGTGACCGTGCAGCGAGCGTTCAACCTCCCGCCTCCACGGTCAAGGCTGCTGGGGCTGCAGTAGCTCCGTATTTCGCCAGACGCCAGCCTCAGAATAATTTAGTAATGTTACTCAACATCATCGCTTAGTTTTCTTCCAACTCTTGAGTTCTGCTTCAGTTTCTCTAATCACGAAGCCGAAGGGCTTCCTTTGTGGCTGTTTTGAATTGAATCCTGAGCCTGTGTCATTCACGAGGCCTACAGGTTATCTTTTTAACAACTAAATGGCGGAGGGTGTCCTGAAATCGAGATTATTATAAAATCGTTATAAAATATTTATTAGTATTAGTGCGGAGTACCAAATGAGGTTGATAATTGTTGTAATGGATCTTATTAATGTAATGGAAGTTTAGTTCTACTTAATCTGTAACGTAGTTATCTGTTTTGTACTAGTTTCTGCCTGCGGCTTCGTATGCGTTGTTTCTACGGAAATTATTCTATTTTAAAGGTTATTTCTATCCCTTAGAAACAAATTTTTGCGTTATACCAGGTCGAGACCGACATCTATGCCAATATTAATCCGTTCAGTAAACTCAGTGTCCAGCGGACTCACTGCCCTGTGGCAGTGAATGTGTTAACCGCGCTTGAACGATTGTAGGTACACATTTAGGTAGGAATCGGAGGTTGCGAAAGTGTATGTATTCAACCGCAGCAGTGGCAGAATGGATGGCGCAACCAGTGTCTCGGCCGCCATGTTAAATGCGATACTGTCATAATGACGTCACATTACAATGCCGGTAAAACTTTTTATCTGGTGCGTGGTGCAGTAGGCTACGAGGAAAATCCCATTGTTTTCTACAATACGTGGCTTGCGAACAACTGTGTAAGTTACACAGTAAATCGATGTTGTCTTGTCAGTGCGTCTTTGTTGAAAAATCATTACTTAAATACCCAAAAGACAAAAAAAAAAAAAAAAAAAGCCTTCAGTTTTTGTAAATTAAAATGCTGATATACAATTTGTTTCTACATAAAATACTGTTTTTTTTTTCTTCATGATATAATTTTTCACTTGTAATGGTAGGTACCTACACCTTAATTATGCATGTTTTTAGTCCCAGGAGGCCCCAGGGTTAATTTTTCATTTTTTTTTTCTTTAAATCTCTACCTACCTACAGGTACCTATTGAAGATAGGACATAAAATGCAAGACCACAAGGGTTTCGAAACCCTCGAAAACCTAACCCGACGACCATAATAGGTAGCTAAGCTTTTTACATCAGTGAGTAAACAAATAAACAAATTTTACTCTGGAACCTTGTTACAAGGGCACAACAAAAATAAAGCGTATTAGAGCAATGGCGTCGGAGGAGCTTTCCCGCGCCCATTCACCCCTAAACATAACAATAAGGGATATTAAGCGAATATCTGAGATTCGGGAAAACACACGGATCCTAGCTATCAACATGCCTCGGGAAAAAATAAAAACAAAACTAGGACAGTGGAGCTATATCATTTTCAACTTAGAGTAATAAGACGTTTAGTTATTCTAAGATTTCGAGATGAGACGTTTAGTGATTCTAAGAAATTTAGTTATTCTAAGATTTTCAAGATATCATCATCATCATCATCATCATCATCATCCTATAAAAGTCCAGTTTCAAGATATATTATCATAATATCAATAGCTAGTTTTATTTAGCCTGACGTACCTTACCTAGCTACCGTCGAACATCGATATTAACGTTGGGTTTATTTTACCACAAACCTAGGAATGTACCTACCGCGGTTGTTTTATCAAAAATATCTTTCAGCGATAAAACACGGTAAGGTCTATTTGCCGGTCGCTGTACTTATAATGTAGCAAGCTGATGACAAATTAATGAAATCTTGACGACTTCTTTATCAGTAAAACCTGTTTCTGATGTACAAGTATTATATCTACGGAGCTATGTATGAGTGAGTCTTTGGGCGGTCTTTTCAACTAAGCACCTGTTTTGAAACATAATATCTGAAAAGTGTAATTAACCAATTAAATTGTATTGTCCGACTTAACAAATTTTAGAAGGCACATGGAAGCACTACCTCTAGGTATGACGTTCAGAACACCGACACTGATTGATAAACAGAAATAATAGATACCTAAAAAGAAAACTTAAGGGAGTTAGGAACTATAAAAGTAAACCCAGGTTCCTCGGTCGCCTGCCTTAGTTGTGTATATGTAGGTATATGCAAGCACGAAATGTAATCAGTAATCATGAGTATACAAAAGACCCAATATAAGTAGTTTGCGACGAATAGCGTGTACTGAATGAGATGGTAATGACGTCATACTGTGACGCTGATGCATGGCGTGGCGTGGGCGTCCCATCACCAGCTAAGTAAATACCTGCAATATGAGACACGAGAGCTCTTATTATGAAAAGTTTGAGATTTTTACGTAAGTCTTTAAAACTAATTTGAGGTTTCAAATCTGCAATCAAACCTCTTCGCTGTTAAAGCTAAAATAATAATTATAAATAATGCTGGACAATTCACACAGGACCACCTAACCCCGAGCTTGAGCTTTAAGAGCTTGTGTTGTGTACTACTAGATGGCTGATTTACATAATACAATAAACTGAATAGATAGATGGATATTACAACAAACGGCCAGAACAAATACCTGCAGATCGTATAAATATTAGAGGCGGGAATCGAACCCGCAACCTCCTACGTCGCAGGCGGACCTTCGGCCATCGCAAAGATAAGATGAAATTATTTGTACAAATTAGGTATAGTACCTACCTAAAGTTACAAATAAATAAAATAAATATTTTCCTTGTTGTTATGGTACGAGTATGATCAAAAATATTTATTTGCGGAGGTAAAATCTTTATTAACAAAGAAAATTACAATAAAATAACGTAATATAATAAGAATTAGTATCTGCAGACTGTTGCAAGCAAACAAGAGGTAGCTCAACAGATACAAATCAATACAGCCGTCCCCAAGACGCTGGCTGCAGTGCCTCGCTGTATGGCAAGACAATGCTGATGCGCTGCCAGATACTGACCAGCTCTCGGGTCACTCAGCATTTAAATAACGTGTGACCCGAGAACAATTAGATAGGTAACTTTTTTCTCTATGGCGACCAAACTCTCTCATCTCATCAGGCTCTGACGAGCGAGACCTGCATATTTGCGCCTCTTGAGATCCTCGGCCAAATCTGCCGCCGCACCAGAGTTATTTTCTAAGCCTACATTACGTACGGTCACAGTATACTTGTTTTTAAAATAATACCAACTAGGTACTATAATTTTACAACTGACTAATAGCACAGGAAAGTGGGATCGTGTATCTCACAGTTGGTTACCTACTTTTAATAATTCCATCTACCTCTACATCAATGTACATAACTACCTACTTATTAAGTTTTACAGTAAGTAGCGTTTTGCAAACGATTGCATTTGCATTGTCTGAGGTTTTCGAATTCAAATATTCTTGGGCGCCAGTGCTGAAACTTATAAACGTGAGAGCTTTTTCTTTAAAAGTTCAAGCAAAGCACGTTATAATTATAAATGTAACCGTCATGGATAGCAAGCAATGTACTGTAAGTACCTATTATATTAAGTACATGTCCAAACACAAACCTGCCTACTATCAAACAATATAATGTATTATTATGTACTGGCCCTTTGACTGAGATGAACAACCAACTACATTACGCCCGAAGTAAAAGTTCATAGTTTACCAACTATGAAATTTTACTTCGCTACACATTATGCATTTTTTTTTCTCAGGTACAGGCACACTTTTTTTTTGATGGTTTTGATTTGTCAAGAGACCTAGAATATCGAATTTGTCAAAAAATATATCGATAGGTTGTTTATTAACTCACATAACAAAATGACCTAGCCAGCTATCCCATGCCTTTTTTTGTATTAGGTACCTACATACACAGTCGGGTAAAGTAAAAACTGAACAAACATTTCAAAGCCATGAAGGACTTCATTTTAAGGTTGTTGAATTGTTGTTTCAATTTTAATTTATGTTTTAATGATTCAAATATTAGCATAAAAATATTCTTAGTAGGTAACCTAGCCTATGAAGAACTCTATTCATATTGCTGCAAATAAAAATATATTACAACAAATATGGCGGCTTCCGCTTCTAAGTCTATTGAATAGAGCCAGCTTCTTGCTGACGGACTTTTCCGACTGGTATTGTTAAAGATCAGTCAGTAGTCAAAGATACCTAGATTGTTTTTCAACAGTAGTTCAAAATTTCTATTGTGTGGTTGCAGTTTTAGCACAATTTTCTTGAAAATAACAGTAGGTAAGTACCTATTATAAAAGGACGATGTAGATAAAATATAGTTTTCAAAATAACTGTTCTTGTGTTTACGTCACCTCATAAATTATTATTCATAATGTAGTTTATGCGATATTATTTGCTAATTCCTTTGATTGAGATAATCCTTGAATTTGACATAAATTCAATATTTGTTTAATTTATAATTATAACCGTGAATGCTTACGGTGGGTCTTTAAATACCTTTTAGAGGAATTTCTAAAGTTTATTAAATGGTTTTCACTAATTTTCAAAGGAAGCTTGTTATCAGAATCTAAGGTTTATTTAGGTACTAGCTGACCCCCTCGCAATTTCATTTGCGTGGACTTTAGGGTAAAAAATCTTGACGAAATCAGCTAATACGCTATTTAAGAGTCGGAAATTCCTGAAACCCGCTTTAAATATCATGTATCCCGTAATCCCGTTATAAAGGTTTTCCTTAAAAAATAACCATTTACTGTATTTTTTTCACAGTAAATGATAATGATACGATGGACTTCAGACATTCTACTTTAGCCAATCTCAAACTTGAATAACCGTTTTTATCCCATTTCAGGATTATTTTGAAAAATCCTAAAATACATATTAAATATTTTTGTTTGTGTAGTTTTCTCTGTAAAGGACATCATCGGGATTTCATACATTTTTGGTCCAAATATGAAAGTGCCGGCCAATAAAAAAATATGCTGTATTCCGTTAGAACTTGTCCCCCTGAGTATTTATTATTATGACACCAAAGCTGTAGGGTCATTGTCCTTGGTTTTATTGGAGTTCAAAAATTCAACATCTTCATACATTTTCAGTGAATTTAATAAAGAAAAACAAATGATTTGTTCTACCATATTTTTATTTTGAACATCGTTTAGTGAGATACATTGGTTCTTGACCTATTTTGGACATGTTGATCTTGTTTTGTGTAGCGAAGCCAACCGCAGTTGTGAACTGCGGTTGGCTTCGCTCACCGCAACAACGGCGAGCGAAGCGAGCCGTGCTGTGACCTCCCACGACCATCCTCTTCCAGCAGGCGGGAAGCATTACGGCGAGCGAAGCGAGCTGCAATGCAACTAAGGGGAGCGAAGCGAGCCGTGCTGTGACCCCTCTCTTCCAGCAGACGGGGAGCATTGCGGCGAGCGAAGCAAGCTGCAATGCGACTACGGGGAACAGCACGGCGAGCGAAGTGAGCCGTGCTGTGATCCCCACGACTCCCCATGAGGAGGGCCGGATTGAGCGAAGCGAACCGCAATTCGACAACTGTCACACTGCAAGGCGAGCGAAGAGAGCCTTGCTGTGTGACCCAACACCCATTTAAATGGGTATCGTTTTCGACTAAATCAAACAAGTAGATTACGAAAAAGATGTCCATTTTCAAATCTAAGATGGCTGACAGTTTACTATCGCAGATTTTACACATGGATATCGATTTCCATCAAATCAAAGACGTTTTAGGTTATGAAAAGTTAAAACTCCAATGCGATAAGGCCGCCTAAGGCGAAGCACTCCCCCCGAGCTGCTTGCAGCTCGGGCACATATACCCTATAGTTTTATTTATAATCCTCAAAAACACAAAACAAGATCAACATGTCCAAAATAGGTCAAGAACTAATGTATCTCACTAAACGATGTTCAAAATAAAAATATGGTAGAACAAATCATTTGTTTTTCTTTATTAAATTCACTGAAAATGTATGAAGATGTTGAATTTTTGAACTCCAATAAAACCAAGGACAATGACCCTACAGCTTTGGTGTCATAATAATAAATACTCAGGGGGACAAGTTCTAACGGAATACAGCATATTTTTTTATTGGCCGGCACTTTCATATTTGGACCAAAAAAGATGATGTCCTTTTAAGCCAATAGCGTCAATGGTTGATAAATTTCACCACGATAACCTCAATAGTTCGACTTCCTTTTCATACTTATGTAGTGACATTTTTGAAAAATCCTGAAACAGCTAATTTGTGTTATAGTTTTTAAAGTACATACTGAAAGTTTCAAGTCATTAGTATGCTATATTAAAAAGTTATAGGCATTTCAATACGGACCCAAACTACGAATCTCAAACTTGAATTACACATGTCACCCTATTTTCAGGAATTTTTTGAAAAATCCTGAAACATGTGTTCAATATTTTTGTATGTTTAGTATTCCCTGTAAAGTTCAAGAAAATCGGGCCACCGGTTACAGAGTTAGAAAAACAACCAAAAAAACTTCCACCCCCCTTTTCACCCCCTTAAGGGTTGAATTTCCAAAAATCCCTTCTTAGCGGGTGCTTGTGTTGTAAAAGGAACCTACCTTCCAAATTTCAGCTTTCTAGCTTCAGCGGTTTAGGCTGGGCGTTGTCGCCAGAAAATCGCTTGTTCCTTTATATTTTGATGTTTTTTCAGGAATATTTGAAAAAATCCTGAAATACGTGTTCAATATTTTTGTTTGTTTAGTATTTTGAGTAAGTTTCATGTTGGGTCATTTGTAAAAAAAAAATCTCAAAAATCTTAAGTAATTCGACTTCCTTTTTATACTTATATAGTAACATTTTTGAAAAATCCTGAAACACGTGGTTTGATTTATAGTTTTTTCAATTCATACTTAAAGTTTCAAGTCATTAGTATGCTATATTAAAAAGTTATAGACATTTCAATACGGAGCCAAACTACGAATCTCAAACTTGAATAACCTTTTTCACCCTATTTTCAGGAATATTTTGAAAAATACTGAACCACGTGTTCAATATTTTTTTATGCTTAGTATTTCCTGCAAATTTCAAGAGAATCGGGATACCGCTTACAGAGTTAAAAAACAACCAAAAAAACTTCCACTCCCCTTTTCACCCCCTTAAGGGTGGAATTTCCAAAAATCCCTTCTTAGCGGGTGTTTGAGTTGTAAAAGGAACCTACCTTCCAAATTTCAGCTTTCTAGCTTCAGCGGTTTAGGCTGGGCATTGTCGCCAGAAAATCGCTTAATCCTTTATATTTTGATGTTTTTTCAGGAATATTTGAAAAAATCCTGAAATACGTGTTCAATATTTTTGTTTGTTTAGTATTCTGAGTAAGTTTCATGTTGGGTCATTTGTTAAAAAAAATCTCAAAAATCTTAAGTAATTCGACTTCCTTTTTATACTTATATAGTAACATTTTTGAAAAAATCTGAAACACGTGGTTTGATTTATAGTTTTTTCAATACATACTGAAAGTTTCAAGTTATTAGTATGCTATATTCAAAAGTTATAGACATTTCAATACGGAGCCAAACTACGAATCTCAAACTTGAATAACCTTTTTCACCCTATTTTCAGGAATATTTTGAAAAATACTGAAATACGTATTCAATATTTTTTTATGCTTAGTATTTCCTGCAAATTTCAAGAGAATCGGGCCACCGGTTACAGAGTTATAAAAAGGACCAAAAAACTTCCACCCCCCTTTTCACCCCCTTAGGGGTAGAATTTCTAAAAATCCCTTCTTAGCGGGTGTTTGCATTGTAAAAGGAACCTACCTCCCAAATTTCAGCTTTCTAGCTTCAGCGGTTTAGGCTGGGCGTTGTCGCCAGAAAATCGCTCGTTCCTTTATATATTAAGATAAAGTTTGACCGAGTAGGTCCTTCCTGAAACTTTTGGTTTAGTGTTCTGTGTCAGATAACATTTTCACATTGAAATTCAAAAAATAATCAATAACCGAGTCAACGAGACTGTAAAAGAAAAGGGAGTGCAATTGGTCACGTCTGTATATTGATTCGCATTGATAGCCTGCTATCGGCCACCGACCGAGGCACGTTTGTTTCATGTTTGCCTAATATTTATTATACTCTCTCTTTTGATATTAGTGCCACGAGGCGAGAGGGTTCGCCGATTTCATAATAATATTAGAGGCCTATCTATAGGTGCCTTTATACTACCGAGTCTGTGTGTTATATAAACACTATATTAATTTAACAATAAACACGACAGTGGTCTAGTTCGTTAGGGTACCTAATTATTGCGTGCGTACCTAGGTATTGCGTTGTCAACTAGCTAGGTAAGATCGAAAAGTTTGTAGTGCGATCATTTTAGTTAGCTTCGCCCACACATTTTTTTTCTTTGATTGATAGAAAGAATGCAGTTTCATTGCTTTTTTTTAAGATATTCCAGAGAATCTATCGGCTAGGCAAATATTTGACTAACGATAGCTTCGATATTTATCAAGCTGATAGATAACGGATGTAGGTATGAACATTTTTATTTACTCCTTAACTCACAAATAATAATTAAAAGGTTGGACGGAAATTATGTAGGTAGGTATATAACCTATTGTCATTTTCATCAGCATCTATTGGTCCACTGCAGAACGTGAGGGGTAAAGTCACTATTTATCGCAGTAGAAGTGTTTAAAATATTTCAAATTATCATGTGGTTATCGCAGTAGAAGTGTTAAAAATATTTCTGACTTTGAAATATAAGTAATGAAAAAGAATGCTCCAAATATCACCAGAATGAGCGCTACTCCGACACTGAAAATGGAGGTTGTTTACAAAACAGAGTCAGGTACAAACAGTAGGTACCTACATGTATACTGCTGAGGCTGACTCTCGCGTCACCTCGATTTGCCTCCTTGTAGGATGCTATTTAGAACTAAACTTCCGATTTATTTCATTTGCAGGGTTCTTGGTGCTGTACCTACTAGCCTTGACCTGCGCGAGTGAGTTACATAGCTAGGTATTTCATTCAACATCATCTTCCACAGCCTTCACTAACTGACTACTTTCCATATAATTGAAAGTTTATTCATTGCTTGAATGAACATATTGTTGTACCTAATAATATGTCGAAATACTCTTTGAAGGAGAATCCTTTAGCCATAGCTAATAATACGCTATGTCGTCGGTACGGTACGGTACCTAGTGGTACTGCGTCAAGCCGCTAGTCAAAAATATATCTCAGCTAAAATATAACATGTTTGCACGTATAATCTGCAGATATTTTTCCAGGGAGTTTTAGTCGTTTTCCGCTTATAGTAAAAAAATATCTATCTATGTAATATATATATGTACTGTATTAAGTATGTCAGTCGTCTACGATAATTGTCAATACCGTCGTTACTCGTTCGTATAGGTACCTAACCTTTTGTATTTCCACAATTGGTCCAAGCCAAGAAAAGTCCAGTAGGTATCTACGACAACCTATCCTTGTCGGTATCCGCAAACCTTAGCGAGTCAATGGCGGACTTGTGTAAAATAAACACTTGCTAAAAACACGACAGATTTAGCTCATTTAGGACATAGAAAAAAATTAAGATTATCATTTTCTATGGAGAGCGGTACGGACGGTTTTGCGGTTCAAACAATCGATGACCTTATAAAATTCTGAATGAATATGAATCTTAATTCACGAAAAGCGATTATGCGGTCAATCTGCTGCATGCTAGGCCTTGGCTAACAACGCTCGCGTTCTGATCGCACGATTATGGCAAACGAAGTGCTTTGTACTGGAATGAAAATGGAAAGTCATTTGCGACCGCACGAGGAGAGTCGCAGGCAGCGTCCCTCTGATGCTGAGACTTTGATGACGATGTCAACCAAAACAATACGAGTAACGGAGTACCCAAGCTACCTTTATTCATCACAGGGTTATATCTGTCTCGCTATAATATATATTATCATATCAGACAGTTACTTTCGGACTTTTAATATAGGCGTGAAGAAAACATCCGATTCCCGCGCCTGGGACCACCACTACCCTGAATATTTACTCAACATGACTCACTGTATGACACCTAGTTTATGAGTGGTCTAGACAGGGTCGTTTCGTTGCTAGGATCATCTTAGTTAATCCTCTTATACGAACGAGTAGGTATTGATAATTATTATGTAGCGTAGGCATAGGTACTTCAGACCGCTCTAACACTCATTAGTCCCAAATTTTTGTAAGTACTTACTTAAATAACATCATATGAAAGCGAATACTAAAGAGAGGTTTCATTTGCAAGTTATGTAAATAATGGGTGATCGCCCTACCTACAACCAAGTCTAATGAATGACTGACTTAAAACTATTTTGACACTGAAACGGAGCTAAATTATCGTTATCATTGATATTGAGGTACTATAGATATGTTAAAAATACAGTAGGTACCACACCACGGGAGCCAAAACCGCGATCATAAGCTGGAGATGAATAAATGTCCTGCACTTCTCGGAGACGGTACAGCAGTTTTGCTGAACGGTAGGTAGCCAAAAAGAGGTCTATCTTAGCCCCCAATACAGTCCTTACTGGTACCCTGGCATGTTCAATGAATATTACAGTCGAGTCTCGGGAAAGTTGGTTCTGCTCGACCGGAGGGGTCAGCCGAGGACATCAATCCTGGATTCCGTTGTCGAGGAATTTATTCGCCCTTTGTGCTATTATCTGTCTTGTTCTTAATCTCAGATCTACTCTGATGAATTATCGTTATGTTGGAATTGCAATGTCGTCTATCGTATCTACAGGTAACCATCGTGTGGACCCAATGTTATCATCTTATTTGGTTATGGATATCGATTTTTTTTCGAAATTTCCCAGAGGAAATACCAATAACCTTAGAATAACTAAACTCCAATAACATTAACAATAAACTAAATTCGATTTATTTTCCTAATAATAATACCTTTCGGTTTAATTAAATATGTACCTAATTCAAAATCCTTACACGCATCTAAATCTATTCCTACAATCACGAAAACAATAGCCTTCTGGTCCTGGCCCTGCGTAAATAGTCGTTAGGTACATACATTAATCCAGGATTTAACTTCGTAAATTCGCTCTCCCACTAAAAACAAATAATGATATCTTGAAACGGCAGACTTCAAGAAAATAAAAATTGAAGATTTGTGAATAAGATTTTTGAAAAATAATTGTAAATAGGAGAAAAGAAAGAAATGCTTTAAGTGTCTACACTACATATCTTAATGACAAGGGATAACTAGCAAAGAACCTAATTAAGTAACTAACCTCTGCTCTTGTAGAGAGAATGTACATAGATATATATATCGCCGTCAAAACAGCAAGGAAGATATCAATCCCAGCCACTCACGGATGCTTTCGCAAGGACGTCAACCAAAAGAAAGCTTTAACAGATAGGAACGATTTCGTTTTAAACTAGGAAGATGCTTATTAAGCAGTAACAGAGGGTCTACAGCTCAAGTGGTGCTCACTCAAGTCATCTTTATTTCGTGCGAAACGAAAAGGGAACGGCTTTTATTAAGTACACTGATCGGCCGCCGCCGCCGCCGCCGGTGGGATATACCAGTAAGTACAGAAAACCAGGAATATCGAACATTAAATAAGTTATTCTTAACAGGAAGGTTGGTAGGTAATGGTTTAGTGATTTAGATCAGGGCAGCAATAAATTGTCGACATGGAGTTCATGATTCGTTTACGAGGCTGGTTTCCTAATTATAGTTATGCCTGCATGGTGCGTCCAGTGGCTGTCCCACTGCGCTGCTAGGCACTTGCCTGGGGCTGAATGCATGTAGGTGCAAAGGAATAACTGGAGTACCGAAGGTCAAAAAATGAATCTGTACGTAAAGAATCTACTTCAAAGGACCAAGCCAGTCCGGGGACAACATGTGTGGTGGAGTTCTAGTATTGCATCTGTCGCCGCTCTGGATCGTAGAATTAGGCCGTTTAAAGAATGACGTAATTCAATTAATATTGCGTATTCCGTTTGTTGATCAACATTCAAAAATATGGCTAAAAATTTTCTCTGTTCGTTTTGCAAATGGTCTAGCTATTACAATCGGGCTTATTCTACGATCCGGCGACAAGTCCATTAAATTGATAGATACAGCAATAATAGAGATCAATGTACAATAAGATTATCTAATCAAAAACATAAACATGAAACTAGCGAATTTCGTTTAGTGGCTTCACGAAGGCTTCACGGATATAAGAGCTGAGATAATAGACAAAGGTGCCAACTGCCAAGTTTCATAACAGTTCCTAATCTTAATTTGTTACTTCTTTTATTATTATTTACTTAATATGTGTATTGGCGCCTCTCAATAGGTTGTAGGCACAGCCAGATATACGTCTGTACTCAAGTTAAATTTTACTTATTTGCCAAATATAAAAATAACTTGCTATTTTGTACAAAACACATATTTCGTGGGTTTAAAAATAATCGAAATGTACATGCTTGGCCGCTGCCCGTAGCGACATAATAACAGATAGAAATCATTGCCAATGTGCCCTTGAACTATTTCCCACCGCCACATCTTTCAGAGGAATCCAAGAATCCAGGGGCACTCATTTTGCGAAAAATAAATATGACGATTCTATTCTACACAGATAGTCATAAGCCTATAACCCTAATTAAGAGTCCTATAATGTAAATTTTGTAGACATTGACTTATTCACGAATAGCACAGGGAAGTTTAAGTCTCAAGTCCTAATAAAGTTACGTCCCTAACTCTTATCTACCCTAAGTAATCTTTTACACTTACCCCTTTTATAGTTGTGTTACCTATTAATTAACTTTAGTACTTATGTAAGTTAGTTTTTACATACATTGTTTATATTCTAGAGTCAGCAACCCGTAGCGTTAGTTATTGATAAGCATTCTACCATATGAGTACAACGTAGTGGGCTGTATTTTTAATACATCTATAATGTAACTCATTTACCTAATTTTAAGATATAACTGTTTGTTGTGCCTTCGTTTAATAAATAAATAACTGCTAAGCGATAAGGCCGCCCATGGTACTTGTCTTATGTAAAGTCTTTTGTTATTGAATTTTTCTGGTGTACAATAATTCAATATTTTTTTTGTATTGTATTGTAATTGTAACTAATAAATCTCTAGAGAGTACTTCTGGGGAATTCCCCATTCCTGCTTTGATATTATAAAGTATATTATCTTATTATGTTCTACCAGGTAACAATGACTTGATAAGGCTAATGATAACCAGTAGAGCCTTTTGGAAAGTTCATTTAAGTTTAACATACAATTTTTTTGAGAAAACACTATGGAACAGTGACTAGAATCTCAAGTGTTGTGACACTTTTCTATAATGGATCTGAAATACAAAGTCATGAATCCTGGAGAATACTTTATTGTTCCTTATTTACAAACCTAGTTTATTTGAACTATCGAGATCTTTATAGGGCTTACATTGATACGCCCAGTAAATCTTACTTTGTGTAAGCATTGATGATGCATGCCGTTGATTCTACCATTACAAGTATTTGACAATGGAAGGTATTCAATGCAGGCTCAAGCCAAACGCCTACACTTAGGATAATTTGAAATGATACCAATTTACAATTTTAGCCTAAAGTGCTTCCAGCTCATTTACAAACATTCTTTAATAAACTTCTCACTCTCAACAGTTACACTACGTTAATTTATAGCATTTACATCGGACAGGAGACTTTTAAAAACTTGAAGTTATCTTATGCTAATACTTTAGTTATATTTTATTGGCATCGACAGTGTGTCCCGGTCGATCGGAGTCATCAAATTATCACATTCACTCTCTCACAGCGCGGCACGGAAACACTCAAGAGTCCGAACGCGCTACCGTGCGGCGCCCCACGACACTATGTACATGTACACCCCCAGCGATTCGGGAATATAAAAATAGATATAAAGCTTAGAAATCGCAAGCGGGTCGCGCGTTCGCTCGTCACTTCGGT
>OZ007537.1:12128100-12193285 GCA_963931895.1 Eupithecia pulchellata | reverse complement strand
ATCTCGAACAGCAGCCCCACCATGATGGTGTGCTTGGCGCCCAGCACGCGCATCAGGAAGCCGAGCACCACCTGCACGCCGATGCTGAGCACGCCCACAATAGCTATGAATATAGCCACTTGCACCACTCCGAAGCCCATCACTAGTTTGAGGTACACAAATATGCAAGAGTACTGTCCGGCCTCAGGCAGGTAGGAGAGGAACACTGCCACACACAGCATAAGCACGGTCCGGTCGGCGCCCACCTTGCGCAACGCCGCGAAGGGGTCGGCTTGCTCCCAGGAGATGGCGGGCCCCCAGCCGGCCGGCCGCACCTTCTCGGGCAGGCTCTCTGGAACGGCCACCATGATGAAGAACACGTCGAGCACGGCGACGGCCGTGGCGGCGGCCACGACCAGCGCCTCGCCGTAGCGGTCCATCAGGTAGGCGCCGAGCGCGGGCGATATCACCATGGAGGCCGCGAAGGTGGCCGACACCAGCCCGTAGGCGCGCGAGCGCTCCGCCTCCGTCGTCACGTCCGCCACGTACGCGAACACGATCGAGAACGTCACCGCGAACACGCCGCTGATGCTGATCATCGCGAAGAACCAGAACGTGTTGATCGTCATCAACGGGATCGGCGCGCACGTAAAGAACACGGTCACGAGTAAGAAGAACTTGCGCCCCCACACGTCGGACAGCGCGCCGATGAGCGGCGCGCTGAGGAACGACAGGATGCCCTTGATGCCCATGATGAGTCCGTTCATGAGGAACGTGTGGTCCGGGAAGGTCGCGTTCAGCACCGAGATGATGGGCATGGTGAGCAGCCCCCACGCGAAGAACTCCAGGAAGATCACGACCAGCGCGTGGAACACGGACGGCTCGCCGATGCCCGACATTGTCATGATCCCGTCTTTCATTACCGTTTTTCGATTTCGTATCACCATTTCTACTTCGGTTGTCGTGGTCTTCGTGGGCGTCATCTAGGGTTTTCGTGTGTTTGTTTGTCTACAGACTATCCTATATTACGGGCATTTTCTAAGAAAATTATGCACTACATGGAGGAAAATTTATAAAAGCGAGCAAGTAGCTAAGACGTCAGAAAATCACTGAAAAATGTAAAATTGAAAAACAACTCGGTATTGCCATCTTTAGTGCACAAAGCTACCAGGGGGTCGACACTAGGAGGAAAGAAATCGTACTATGGCGATGTATTATTCGTATTGCCAACCACTGCAACTTAATCTTATTTTTTCAAGTTGGCATTAATTTTACGACAATGCAAGGCAAGAGATCGTACTATGGCGATGAATGCCTCTCATTGCCAACCGTTGCAACCTAATCTAATTTTCGTTAAGTTGGCACTGGCATTTATTTTTTCTTGTTGGTCAATGGCGGGAAAGAGAAGAATTTTGTTACATTGAATTTGAGATTGATTCAAAGAAAGAAAACCTGATTTTGCATTGAGGATCTGGGAAATATGTTTCACAGCACTTATCTACCGTGTAAAAATCATTAACATGGAAAGTCGGTGTTGCAGGAAGTGTACCATTTTGTGGTAAAAAGAAGTTACCTAAGACGGACATGCTTCTTTCAAGTTTTCCACTTGATCCTGATCGGTAAGAACCTGTACCTACCTACCTACTCGACATGGTATAGTGTAAAGCTGAATTCGATGTACCCCCTGTAGTAAAAAGGCCTCCATAATATTCCTTCCAATATTGGAATCCAGTGCTTTTATGATTTTCAGATGTCGATTGTGGGTGAAAGCATCGGGCTTGGAAGATTTGATTTATGTTTCAATTGAGAAATTACATCAGCTAAAGTTTATCTGTGGTTCACACTTTGCCCGTAAATACTTTAATATAAAAGGAAACCGGCTACTCAGCAATGCAGTGCCAACATTAGGGCTCACTAGACCACAGTTATTGTCCGATGACCTTTTTACTGAGTTTCCTCTACATGTTGCATCGTATTGTGAAAAAAAGGCAGGTGAGAAAACATAGATAGATATTGAAAAAACCCGCTGTTTGGGAAAAGTATGTTCAGTTCACCAATTAATTAGTGTAGGTACATAAAAGCATGTGTGTAAAAAAGAAAAAATCTAAGAAATCAGGAAAATGAGCTCTATCACCATGGAGTGCCTCTATCACGCGCCTTCCTCACACTACTTCAAAAAACTCATCATATCCCCGTACCCAGCGGAGATAGACCTAGTGTGAGATGTCTATGTGACTTTTTTCCTTAAATATCCCTAGGCAGGTACAGGAACATACATAGTACCAAAGAAGAAATTTACCTTCCTATTTTTTTTATTTTAGCTAAACAAACCGATAGTTCTAACAAGAAAAACTTCAATAAGGAAGTTGAAACTATCGCTGAGAGCAATAAAGAAAATGCAGTTATTGTTAGAGGTATGTACCTAACCTACCTACTTTTTATTCTTTTTATTCCCCTTTTAGTATATGTCCTAATTATTTAATTGTTTATTTATTGCAGAAGAAATATCTAAGCAGGAGAGTAATGAAATTTCTGTCCAAAGCTATAAAACACTAAGAAGATGTCATAAAACTGGTAAGTACCTACCTAATTAGGGTTTTGACATGGGTTTCAAAACCCTTCTAGAATCACTTTGGGTCTGTAAGCTTGTGTTATTGGTACTACTATGATAGCTGTTATACTTAATAATGTATAAGTATCACATTAGATGAATTATTTTTGTGTACGTAGAAAAACACTAGAACACCCGAACAAATAATCTGCAGATCGTACAAATATTAGTCCCGAGGCGGGAATCAAACCGCCACCTCCTGCGTCGTAAGCGGACCTTGGCCCACCGCGCCCCACGCTATAAGTTTCCCAGTCACGCGTTTTTAGTTTATTTTAACATAAGTAATCGATAAATTATAAATAATTTAAAATGATGTTTTATTTTACAGCCACAAAGCCTTTAAACAAAAGAGAAATTCGATTGCAGAGAAATTTATTGCAAACAAAGACCACGTTAAAAAGGATGGCGAAATCATCTTTAGATCTTGGCAAACTAGACTCCGATATCCTTAAATCGATTGTAACAAATTCAGTAAAAAATTACAAAACAGCACCGCATGGAAAACGATGGACTCTACAAAACAAGATCTATGCTCTTTCCATCTTCAAACGTTCACCGAAAGCTTACCGCTACTTGCAAAAAATGCTGCCACAAGGCCTGCCTAGCACAAGGACACTTCAAAGAATTTACATACTAGGTGTAATTTACATACTATTACATATTAGGTGTAATAATCTTTGTAAATAAAAGCTTGATAATTATAATCTCATATTTGTTATTTATAAAATAATTATGTCACAGATGGATTTCATTATAATTAATCATAACAATAATCTATTTTAATATCGATAACTGAATATGTGACATAATAAATAACCTAAATATTATTAGATTGCATAGTAGGTACAACACTATTTAATCGATATCGACGGTCGAGTAGATACAGCGCTATCTAATCGATAATGATAGATGAATAGGTACATCACTATTCTATCGATATCGGTAGTGCATTGTGTACAGGACTAGATCTGTCAAGAAATTATTATTCGCTAAGTTGGCAGTATTGCCCTATTTGTTGGAATTTCTAGGTTGGTGTCCGTTTTAATACATTCATGTTGAGCTCAACCTCTTATACCAAGCTGCCGTCTCTTATAACGTAGTGATTATATGCTCTGTGAAAGCTACCATCAAGGAAGATTGTTAGAATGTCAAGTTCAAAGCGTGCTAAAAAAGTATTCTATTGTCGCCGCTTTTTACCAAAATCGTGTTTATGTATTTACTCCTCTAAGTTTTTTAAAAATACGTTTGCTCAGGTTTGCTCCCAAACTAAACAAAAGGTAAACCGAGAATGATTTTTTTTGTGGTAGAATTTGCGTTGTGAAATTCACAAAGTAGGTAGGTATTAAGTTGGGAATGGAACGCTTTCCAGCAAAGACAACTCATAATTTTGATGATGTCAACTAAACGCTAACTGTCATCTGAAATCTGTCAGTGTCAGATATTCCTTCACTTCACTTTGCTTTGAATTGAATCAAATTGAATGCTTTGCCTCAGACAATTACAATTTTGGAGGCGTCAACCATCTTCAAAATTGTAAAACCTTCGTAAAACAAAATGGTTTGTAAATAAAACCTGACCTGTAAATAAAGCGTGCAACATCACAATTCCTGTGACACCCATAACCCTGGATAATTTTTTTGCAGATCCGTTTTATCCTCATTCAAAACCGTGCGGGTAAGACTCGGCTGGCGAAATGGTACATGAATTTCGATGACGACGAAAAACAGAAGCTTATTGAAGAAGTACATGCAGTGGTGACGGTCCGGGACGCCAAACACACCAATTTCGTTGAGGTATGTGATTGATTATCGAACCTTTGGATACCTTATCCTATGACCTGCAGTGGCTGACTACATTACTACATTACTGCTTTTCAGTTTCGAAATTTCAAGATAGTGTACAGAAGGTATGCTGGTCTCTACTTCTGCATATGCGTGGACGTAAACGACAACAATCTCTGCTACCTGGAGGCCATTCACAATTTTGTCGAGGTCCTCAATGAGTACTTCCACAATGTGTGCGAGTTGGACCTTGTCTTCAACTTTTATAAGGTTTGTGGCTACTTGTTACTTTTATAAGAATGTACTTGTCTTTCCAAATAACAGCCTAACAATAAAATCACAACATATCCCTGATGGACAAGTCAGGGTGACTTGTCTGTATGAAAGCTAACTGAACTAAGAATTAAAATGCGGCAAGTATCAGTCTGTTTCAGTCAAATACCTGTGTGGGTGGAACAGAATGCTAAAATCTTCTGCATCTGCACTTTTAGTTATCTTATTTTTTCTTAGCTGCAGCTGTAATAACTGTTTCCTTATTATTGTATTTCCAGGTGTACACAGTTGTGGATGAAATGTTCTTAGCGGGAGAGATACGAGAAACATCACAAACCAAGGTCCTGAAGCAGCTTCTCATGCTCAACTCCTTAGAATAATTAGTCTATGTCTGCTATGTATACTTGAGTATTGTTATTATATTGATGTTTATTTAACTAAATGGATATATTTGTCATGTGTAGAAAGATAATCTTATCCAGCTTAAATATAAAAAAATAATAGGTAAGCTTAAATTAGGCTTGTATTATAAAAAAAATTGGTTACGTTCAAAATCAGCACAATGACAAAAAGCAAATGCAAGTTCCAAAAGGAGAAGGCCTTTACTCAGCTGAGATTGAAGTCATTAGTTTTGAGTTATTATGCCTAAACTGGGATTAACATTTTCTATTTATTTATTGTGCTATACTTATATAAATATAATTTAGGTTTTATAAGAATACTCATCAGGTCATTCCATAATTTTGAGGAAGTTTCCATAAATTGTTAATAGATATTTGACTATTGTTATTAGTCTGATATATTTATAGCTCTTCACATTTCATATAACTGTTTATTATTATTTAGGTAAGTTTATTAGATACTTAAGTTAAAAACTTCATGTAAAAATAATGTTTATTTATCAAATAATATAAATTGTTAAAAAACTAGGTACAACATAGATGATCTTAATTAATTTACTTAATATAACTATGTTTGTTCATATTAGTATTTCATTTATTTTTAGGCAATATGTCTATTAAACTGTACAGTAAAATACTGTACATAGGGCCTTAAAACTCTTATAATGAGTGTAGAAACGGGCTTACTGAAAGTCTAACACATAAGTTGAGACATCATCAGCCCTCACGGCCAACTTCTATAGCTACTGGTGAAAAGCAAACTGTATGTTATCTTCATAGTTCATTCAATCATAGTCTACATTATGAAACAAGAATTCTTGCTTCAGACGACTCTGGTCTAAGCTATTAATCACTATTTAAGATCACTCGTAACTTGTGACAAGGCTTCTTCTAAGCCCACTCCCACAGGTGGACTAGTGGTTGGAACATCCACAAGTCTGGATGTCCCAAGTGTGATATAGTTGTGCCCAGGTCGAATGCACTCCACCTGTAATAGATAATACATACTCTAAGAAAGTGCTTTTCTCTGATAATCAGTGATTATAAAGTACCTACATATTAAGTAGGTATAAGGAAGCCTAACACCTGAAAGGGTTGGTACACATATAGTGCTATCAAATGCAAGAAATGCCAAGCATGGTGATTATGGTAACCTTCTTGTTAGGTAGGCCGGTACAGCTGTTGATGAGAGAGGGATCGTCTATACCTACTTATATTAACATCTTTTGGACATCACTGGAAAAGAACAACAGGTAACTCATTTCTTTAGGGTATTAATACTCATAAATCTGCTGTTGCTATGCACAATTAAATTAAGATCTGCATACCATACTCTAATTATTGCATACCAATGTAATGGTCAAACATGTTGACTCAAAAATCACAATTTGTCACCTTTTTACACATGACTTTTACTTGTACTATTTACAACACAAGCTTATTTATCTTTATCTTGTATTGGATATAATCTCTCGTGACTCGTAAGACTCGCAAGAACGAGCGTGCACTATTATCTTTTGATGGCTTTAGTATCGCTGCGGCGACTGATAGGGTGCACTAACTGGAAGGGCGGGATCCCGCGGGAGATGTTGTGCGCGGGGCTGGAGACGGCCACGAAGAGGAAGCGCTTCATCAGCTCGGCGCTGGTGACCTTCGTGTCTGTGCTGCCGTGGCTGCGGTGCCCCAGCGCGCGGAACGGGTATGTACCTACGCACAGCTACATTAGGCAGGTACATAGACTTTATATTAAGATTTACAAGTTGGAGGATACTGATACCTACCAGGAGGTAAGAACAAATAAATAATGCTGGACCATCCACACAGCATCACCTAGCCCCAAGCTAAGCAGAGCTTGTGTTATGGGTGATATACTTAATACCTACATTATATTAAACAGAGCGATTTTTTTTTATTATATATAGAAAACGACCAGAAAACCCTGAACGAATCTGCAGATCGTTCAAACATTTGTCCTGAGGCGGGATCGAAACCGCAAATCCTGCGTCGCAGGCGGACCTTCGCCCATAGCGCCACAGAGGTCGTCGTGCATTATTGTAATTTTCATACGGATCCTAATATTTTTCAAAATATTCGTTAGCCTATGTCCATAAGGAACATAGGCAGGTAGTTTCGGAACCTGTTCAATTCAAACCACAAAAAAACAGTTAAATATATAAATAGGATACTATTTATAATATTAATAAATAAATTTATAAAAAACTTGAATCAACAGTATCTGCTATAAACCCACAAAAAAAACTGGATAGCTCTATTACATGTTCTGATAAGGAGATACCATACCAATGACTGTGTGCACGTAGCACATCGTTAACATGGGTCCTGTAAGGTCTAAAAGAAATATAGGACTTTGATTTTGATATTTGATATTCAGGTACCGTTAGCAGGGTTGAGATCGTTCCTGGCGGCGACTGCGTTGCACCCGGAGTAGGGCGGGTCGCAGGCGGGGCAGCGCGCCAGCGGGTCGTGCTTGAAGTCGTTGTAGCGCAACGTGTCGTACATATCGCGCAGCTTATAAATGGAAGCCTGGGGAACCATGAAATTAGTATTAATAGCTCTTACGAACTCCTTATTAAACTCTTACTTAACTCCTCCTGGATACGGACAGCGAAGTAAATTGGTTACACTCAGAGGCGTATTATCCCTAAGGCAAACTAGGCACGTGCCTAAGAGCACGAAGTTACGAAGGGGGGCGCAAGGTCATAACTCTCGCTAACCCAACTCTACAATGTAGATGTGCTTCAGATACACCTCTAGAAAAAACCTAACGGTGTAGCACATATAAGGTTGCAATGAGACAATTCCTTGTTTTTTTTCGAATTTGGTAAAAAAATATCGATGAGAGAAGAGAGATAGAGGCGCGCGCCTCTTTGCTGCTTGCCTAGAGCGCTCTTCATACTTACCTAATCCGCCTCTGGTTACACTGTTGCGATCTTTGGGGAGGCTGACGTCTATGATGAGGCCATGGAACCCATAATCAATCAAGGTGTTGCTTTTGATACATCTCCTCCTGCGCATCATCACATATGCACGCAACAACAATAGCGCCAAACCAGACGCGGACCTCAAGGCTCGAGCTGACCACGTTACGCGTCGTGAGACCGTTGATTGTGGCGATCTTTGGAGAAGTCTGTGTAGAACGTCGGTAGATCACCTATGTACTCAGCGGAACAAAACTGTACTGAAAGGTTCCATAATGTAAGTACCTAGCAGCAGAGCAGAGGTACTAGAAAAATAACAGATATTTTTCACAAAAGTGTGGCTGGACTATAATGCCGCTGTTTCTTCAGCATCCTAGCCCGCGGGTTGGTGTGGTACCAGCGCGTGCAACTCTTCTGGGGACTGGTTCCACGAAGAGTTGCACGCGCTGGTTCCCGCCGCTGCGCGTGATTATACCTGTTTCTCTTTCAGCATCCTCGCGCGCGGGTTGGTGTGGTACCCGAACCAGTCCCCGAAGAGTTGCACGCGCTGGTGGCCGCCGCTGCGCGCAAATACTTGCGGGAAGTACGGAATGTTGTACGACGGGAAGTAGGTCTGGAGCAGCAGCATCTCAGTTCTAAGATATAGGATATAAAATTATTCATTAAAATCATCTTTGTGTTACCCTAGCGCAGCATGTTATGGTATAAAGGAGTTTGTATATTGAAATGGATCCTTTTATCAGCAGTGAGCACACAAAAGTCAGATAGTACAGGTTCACTGATCCAAGACGTTCTATAATTGCATCTAAATATACACCCACCTAAGTTTCTCCAAATTGTAAATAAATAACGTTTTATCTCCAAAAAGTGTGCAGACTCTAGTGATAGGTAGGTACTTACAAATCCTGCGCTTGCGTGAACCCCGGCAGTTGCTCGACCACCCAGAGCAGCCCGGGCTGCACCTGGCTGGCGCCGGCCATGAACTGGTTGTAGTCCACTATGAACCTGTGCACGCAACCACTACGCCGTTAGTGCCTGCCTTGTCTACTAAATCATCTATCTTATCAGGAAAGCTTTCAGTCGTTAGACATCAATGATGGCCTTGATGGATACTTGGCCAGATGTCACTCCATTCCACATCAACAATAGCATGTATAAGAAATTGAATGTTGTGCTTAGCTTTATATAGGTATAGGTATACCTATTTAAATTAATATTTAAATGTATATAAATCACATTAAACTTCGATAGGCAAAACCAACATGTACCTATTAGACACAAGTTATTTATGTCTTTATACTGGTTTCTTTTTCACTTCTTCCACTAGTGGACAAAAAATTTCAGTGAAGAGAAAATCAATAACACCTTCTTTCTTATTTTATTATAATTTACTGTTTGAAATTTGACTTGTCAAATTGCTTATTTTGTAAGCCTAAATAAATACGGTATTGACATCTGAAAATCTAAATCTGTGCTGTTACACAGTTCAGTGGAGGCGAGCGCCTGTGTACCTGAAGTGTGCTACGCTACGTAGCATGCAGGATATGCGCACGGAACACTACGCTATCTAGTGTTTGGGTGCCTGTCTACGCCAGAGGTTCTACGTAGCCAAACATCGGGATGGGATGTGCCAACGATGTCAGCAGATCTAACAACACTCGTCAACTATCCCACAGTGTTAAATATTTTACCATTGATTGTTGTAGGTCCCGCTGTTTTGCTGCCTGAATATCTGCGTCCATTCTTTCCCCGTGCGAGCCAGTCTGTTGGCTATCATTACTCGCACGTACTCAAACACCTGCGTAACATAATTCTGCGTTATCTATAGCTTCTCATATTATATAGAGGAAAGATTTGATTGTTTGTTTGGATTGAATAGGCTGCGAAGGCTAATATGCTACTGGACCGATTTGAAAAAAAAAACACGTTAGAATCCTACATTATCCCTGATGAATATATAGACTATTTTCTTTTATTATGTAGAATATTATGTAGAATAATTTCAAAAGTTTCAAAAGGGATCTGCAAGAAAACTTTAATAATGGAACAAAAAGTATGGGTGTATAAAAATTTATGATTTTTCTAAAATAGTAGGTACCCGAGCGAAGCCGGGGCCGCTAGCTCTAAATATTTAACCAAGCTCGTAACATCTTCAATGCGGCACTAAACCATAGCTCCACAGTGTGCTTTGCACCAGATATTAGCTACTTCGAATCAAAACAGCCTGGGAGGGAGCAATCAAACGCAAGGTGGAATGTGACATGTGTGACATAGGTATGTTAATTAATAAAACATGCATGCCATATTTAATAAAAAAAAAAGGTTTCGTATATTGAATATTTTTTATAGGTCAGCAATAGGCAGCAGTCAAATACTTTAGCGACCATTTTAAACATTTATTATGGATCCATAATCACTCAAGACCTACTTACAAGGTACCTACAATGGTTGCCAACATCGCACGGGGCACATTGCACAACACATCATATTATGATAAACATCGTAAAGGGGAGTTTGTGTGGACACAGTATTAAATTATATTTAACAAAAGTAATCTTTATGTTAGCAATAAGGCCCATCCCGAGAAAAGAGTACCTATGGGATCTCTTATCGCGGAAAAACCGCGACTAGAAGGTCGTAAGTGTTGTAACATGTTTGCAATGTTTTTCCTCAATTCAGGCTTATGGCCAGTAGGTAGGAACTCACCTGCGTGGGTTTGACGAACTCGAACAAGTTCCGGTTGGAGTTACCGATGGTCGTCTCCGAGGCGACCAGCCCGCTCGACATTATGTAGAAGTCATCTGTGGACTATCAAACCTTTTCAATTTGCATTTGTTCTGGGGTTTTGGAAACGACGCAATTCAGCCACAAGCTAATGTAATTAATGGACCAATTTATTTGAAACTACTTTCTGCCCGCAGCTTCACCTGCATTGATTCTATGGCAACATTAATTTTTGTCCAGGTTACTATCATGGGAACCGACTATGATTTCAAAAGTAGAATATAATTTTACCTATAATGTCGGACAATCTATAATGTGTAATGTTTTATTCGAGAGTTCAGTGCACTGGGCACACGCACACCTACCTGTACGAAGGCTGGATAGGAGGACATGGACATGGTGTATCCCGGGATGATCCTCGCGCTGTCCGGAGACACGCGGTAGTTCAGCACGTACAGCTTCTGCAGGCGCAGCATGGACTGGTAGCTGCGGGGGGGGGGGGGGTGGAGGGTTAAAGCTGAGGAATAAAGGCTGGCTAACTACCGTTGAAACTACCTGAGGGAATAAGGACAGTTGCAAAGTGCAAAGAGACGTGCGGTTTGGCAGTACCTACCTACCTAGTGCAAAATATTGGCAAACGTATATTTTAATATAGGTAGGTACGTAGCTACTAGGATAGATAGAGAGACGAACCTGTACACACACATTTTACATAAGCACTACGTATTTTTTTTAAATTCAGATGTATGTCTATTGTAATACGTATAATCGTACCTACCACTTCCTCGTGCGTTACTTGTAATTTGTTTATGCCTATCCTGTCGGTCTCAAGATATGTCTGTATGTCAATTGACCTGTTCCAGGTGGTATGTCCGACATAGAGCTCCTTGAGCTCGGGCAGAAGCTTCACCAGCCCCGTGCAGTGCTCGTCGAACAGCCAGCCCTTGGGGTTGATCTTCGGCAGCGTCAGAGCCATCGCGAGCTCGTCGAGGTCGCCCAGCATGTTGATCCAACTGGAAGAGAACCAACTTTACCATGCTACTCGTTAATAATTAGTTAGATATAGCAATGCAGCAAACGTCCTAAAAGGAATTAAGATAGGTCTGTAGCATTTGAGAAGGTTTGCGTAGGTATATTCAGCTGTAGATAAATCAATTCTGCTGAAAACAAAACTTCGAATCTTCATAATATAAATATTATTAATATTATATTATACTATTATCTTTATTCTAAATAGAAAAGTTCGCACACATTATGTGTCTACTCGGAGACGAGACCAGACCCTAGTCTGAGCGAAGTGTGGATAAATAAATATATAATGCTGGACAATCGACACAGCATCACCTAGTCCCAAGCTAAGCAGAGCTTGCGTTATGGGTACCTAATAGATGGCTGATATACAATATATTAAAAAAATAGATATTTTTTATTATACATAGAAAATGACCCTGAACAAATATTTGCAGATCGCACAAATATTAGTCCCGAGGCGGGAATCGAACCCGTAACCTCCTCCGTCGCAGGCGGACCTTCGCTCACCGCGCCACAGAGGTCGTCGTTGTAGATAAATCAATTGTGATTAAAACAAAACTTTGAATCCTCAGTACCTATTGAGGTCTTTATTCTAAATAGAAAAGTTCGCACACATTATGTGCCTACTCGGAGACGAGGCCAGACCCTGGCCGGAGAGAAGCCGTCTTACGTGATATCCCGTACGGTGAGCAGGTCGTAGTCCTGCTTCGTGGCCATGTTGTAGCCGGCCGTCAGCCCTTCCAGCTGGATGTAGTACAGCTTGACCTGCAATGTAGTTTAGCGGCTTCGAAGGGGAGCTGTTTCTGATCTCGTCGGATTGTAAGTACATCACATTAATTGTCTTTTATTATTGTCATCGAATACTAATTTTGATGATTAGTTTTTGATAGGTTTTGTACATAAGTATACGAAAAGAATAGTTTTATTCCCGAGGTATTACTGGCACCATCCAACATAAAAGTTTTAAAAATACAGTGCAAATATAAAAGAACTCTTAATCAGTTTTAGTTGATTCACGTAGAAATATAATTACCTTAGTTTGACAACAATCTTACCTGATGTCATGTACTTTTAGTTATGTACATATTTAGTCAGATTTCAATAACTTTTTTTTATAAAATAAGCACTTAGCCTCTTGACCCTCCAGCGCTCGCTGCCATGCCGGGGAGGTAATGAATGAACTAATTTACAGAACTCGATGAACTAAGCCCAAAGCGGGTCTCCTTACCTGGTACCAGTAGGGGTCGTTCGGGTGGTGGCGGATCATCTTAGATACGTACTCCTCGTTTTTGTCCACAAAGTCCTCAATCAGAGCGCACACCTTGGCTTTGTTGTAGCAATACCTGACACACACCAAACTTGTACGGTAAATGTACAAAAAAAACTTAATCTATACTAATATTATTTATAAACGTGGCATTAAGTATCCTGTAATTTTATAAACGTAGCATTAAGTATCCTGTAATCAATTTTCTGGTAAATAAATTATTTTGTATTTTGTATTATAAAGAGGAAAGATTTGATTGTTTGAATTGAAAATTCTCCGAAAATACTTCACCGATTTGAAAAATTCTTTCACCATTAGAATCCTAAAATTTCCCTGATGAACATAAACTTTAGAATATTTTTAAAAAAGTTAGGGATCCGGATCCGAAAAATTCAATTTCCATAAATACCCTTGCGAAGCCGGGGCGGACCGCTAGTGCATTTTAATAGGGGCAGGTTTAGTACATTAGGGGAAGATTCAGATTCAATAACTTTATTTCTTAAGGCTTACAAAATAAGCACTTAGACAAGACCTATGTCCAGCAGTGGACTGATCTGGGCTGATGATGATGATGTGGTTTAGTGAGGTAGCGGTAACCTATCATAGTTATATCAGCATTAGGCAGGTCTAAAGTCATTTATAACGGGATATCTAGGGTAGGTTGGTGTAAGTTTGCGCAGTTTTCAATTAGTTAGCCATAAAATCAAAATAAACGGTATAGTCAGAGGTTTCTTTAATTATTTTTTATCTTAAATTATCTGGTAACAATTTTTAGTACTAATTATTGAGCAAATGTAGTCACTTTTTACTTAAATCACGAATAAAGAGAGATCGACACTTGCGCAATCTTACACACCCCGATGTGTAAAATTGCGCATTGAAGTCGATAAGATTGCGCAGGTCAATTACTTGCATAAATCACACTTAAATAGTCCGAAACCAAGGTAATCGGTACATTTTCGTGCCACCACACGTGGCATTTATCGCATTCGATCCAGTCTTCATTCTTCAGTCTTCATCAATAGGCTTTTTGAAGACTTCTGTGCATCCTCCACACCACCAGACTTTCTTTTTCGTCGAAGATTTTAGTTTTTTAAATACCTTTTCAGCTCTTTTTGAATTAGGCTTCTTTCTTTTTTCTACCTCCTGTTCCAACTGATTCTTGTAAGGTGAGCTACTAATGACATCAGCTTGTTTATGCTTCCGGTTAAGAGTTCTCTTAAAATCACACCTTGGGATAGGCAGCTCTGAGCGAAGGAATCTTAAAGGAAATCTTAAAGAAACAAATATTTATTACTAGAATCAATAATCTGCGTATTGTAAAACAATAATCTACGTATTGTAAAACAATAATAAAAGCTTCGTGTAGGATTACGCGCGCAAACTTACACAGCCCCGTTATGCGTAAAGTTACACATCTAGCCATTTTTGAATTCATCAACATCGTGCTGCTATCTCTTAGAAAGCTATTGAAATACAATGTCAAAAGTCAACCGTTTGATAGGGAACAAAAGTAAAACAAACAGAAAAACATTGTAATTCCGTTAGAGTTTTTGTCAGTTATAGTTGCAAAATGACAAAATATTAGATCAGAAGGGTATTAAAACTTTGAACTCACCTGGACTCGCCGTATTTGCACTGAATTTGATTTTTTTCTGGGAGCGCATACCGGCTTACCTAGTAATGAAAACACATTTGAAGTTGGCCGCGTGTGGCCCACCGGTGCTGAGTAATGACGAATGCGCAATCTTATCGCCCGCGCGATCTTACACCAACCTACCCTACCATGATTTGATTTTTGAGTTTTCAATATTAACTCAAACTTCTAATCATGGTAAATATACCGTTATAAGTGACTTTAGTGTTAATAACCATGATAGTTTCAAAAGCTTTACAGTAGGCAGGTGGACGTACCCTCGCAGCATGTTCTGCCAGTGCATCCAGATGAGCTCGCGCGTGAGGAAGCCCTCCAGAAGGCCGGCCGCGTACGCCTGCTTCACGTCCTCGCACTCTACGGACGACTTTACTTCCAGAAATGCCCAGCTGAAAGTTCAACATTAACGTTTCTAAAACTTGGGTACATAAAGAAAATGTGACATTATTTTTATATCGTGATTTATTTATGTTTACATGGACCTATGTAGGTACCTTACCTGCTGATCACCTAAGTATGTTTTCTCATGTGCAGGTTTTTTGAAAGTAAGAATATAATTAGCTTTAATTAGGCCAGACGACATAGTTTTAATCCAGCTTTATTTAAGCGCATAATTGAAAGTGAATGTGTTGTGTACGTTAAATAAATAAAAAAGCATTTACCGGAATAGTAGAAACCCCAGGGTGCCCCAGGATTCAAACCTATCGTCATACCTCCCAAATTTTATCAACTAATGTTGGTTTTACCATCTTTAGATCGTGTCGCGCTATTCTGCGAAACAACGACGAGACATAACAATGATACCTTTCGTTGCATCGCCACGCGAAACAACGACGAGACATAACAATGATACCTTTCGTTGCATCGCCACGCGAAACAACGACGAGACATAACAATGATACCTTTCGTTGCATCCCCACCTGTGATCGCCACGCAGAATCCTTACACAGAAACAGCTAGTGCACGCAAACTTGGCAAATACTGACCCAGTGGTGTTGATCGTATTGGAGTAGGTGGCCTTCGCGACGTAGTTGTCCGGGATGTTGACAGCGTGGCCCTCCCGGAGCAGCGGCTTCCCGTCCGCCCACACCACGTAGCTGTACTGGCTCTCGCACGAGTTGAACCAGGCGCTCATCAGCAACAGATCAATCGTGATCAGCACTTTCATGCTGGGTACGTAATCCTCTACGAATACTTTATGGTAAACTGTGGCGGTTGTTTCAAATAATTTTTTAAAATATTCAAAACGAATCTAGTTTCTTCTTATGATTTTTTAAACGTAAACAGCAGCCGTACTTGACAGGCCTTGACTTTTACCTTCATTGAAAAGTCAAGATGTCAGACCACAAATCCAAAAATAGCAAGAAGGCTTAGAAACATATCATTGTATAGACAATAGACAGACTATTTTAGGTATAAGGTGCTGGAAGTCTGTGAACTCTGAGATGTAGCAGCCCATCATGCCACATTCTTGTGTGAACTAAAGAACTCAAAGAGAATAAAACCAATAAAACCCGTTCTAAAAGGACCTTTCTCGCGCATGCAGCTATTCTTTAACTTGCTCTAGTGAGTTTCATAACTAAGACCTCTCGCAGTAGGTAACAACCAAACTAAATACCTAAGTTGCTAAATTATTGCATTACCTCTAAGGCCTTACCACACTGCGGTTTGCGAACGGCTGCGGGGCGGGGCGGGCGCGCAGTGAATGCGTAGCGAATACGCTGCGGCTACACAGCGAAGTGCGTCGCGGACGCGTCGCTAAATCTCAATGTCGCATGTTTGTAGCATGTAATCGACGTACAATACACTCAGTAACAAAATGCATTCCGACGAGAAGACACTGCTGGTGGCTTTGTTACTTCGAAGTTCGTAGACGCCGGAGACGTAAACGAAAGCATCGACGAATTTGGAAAGATCCATTATCAACTCGATCGGAAGAGAGCGACTACCTTGTTGTTGTCCAAACGACTAAAAATTCATTCAAAACTTCATACAACTGCCGTTAGTATTTGTATGAGGCACTACAAAATGGCGTCTGCGCTGCTATTCGCAGCGATATCGTTGCGCGCCCGCTGCGTTTTGAGAACCCCTACAATCTGGTAGCACCTATACTAAGGCCCAAAGAGAATAAAACCTCTACTTTCTAGTAAGGCTTACAATAACACACCGAATCACGCCGGGGGGTGGGCAGCAGCGCCCTCTGCAGAACAACTCCACTGAACTGCGATCCCAACCCGCATGCCCAGCGTGGGGATTATGGGCAATAACCCCCAAATGATAATGCCATCTATGGCGTTCATTAGGGGAGGCCTATGTCCAGCAGTGGACTATTATAGGCTGGTGATGATGATGATGATTACAATAACAACAAACGTTTATAAAATCTCGTCATTATATTAAACATCAAAATATCCCCGTCACAGCCAGCCCCAAAAGGGGGGGGGGGGTCGTTCAAGTGACCCTGAGCTGCATGCCCAGCTCGCCGCACTTGTAGCCCACCTCGCGGCGCAGGTAGGGCGCGCGCTCGTGCGCCGGCGCATGCAGCCACTCGTTTGTGTTCAGTCCCACGGCGATGTAGCCCTGCGGACAGTCAATATACATTTTAATCTCTAACTAGAGGTCCGCACCGACTTTTTTTTTTGTTTTCCTCGTATTAAAACTTAAAAGTTATATGTCTATGTTATTTGTTAATAAAGTGGTAGGCACCTGTTTCTCTAATATATCCAGCAGGAGACGGAACGTGCCGCGGAGACGATTGCTGTTCATTGAGAAACAGCCCGCGCTGAAGTTCAGTAAACAAATCCTGCAAAATAAACACAATATATTGTTGCCAATATGTAATATAGAGGTATAATGCCAAAGAACTCTATATTGCTAATACCTCACCGTAGCAGTGAGTGGTATTTAGAAGAAAAAGTGAGCGAGGGGTTCTGTTATCAGTCTTCTTTATCATTTCAGATTTTTATTTACAGTGCAGAAGGTCAAATTCAAAATCAAAGTGCTTTATTTCCTTTAGACCTTTCAGGACTTTTGAACACGACACAATATACAGGCGAAATGTTTTAGTAGGTGATCAATTTGCAAGCTAAGTCTAGTGCTAGTGTACAAATCAGCTTGTATACACAAGAAAATAGTCAGACAATAGAGCTGTAAGTTTATTACAAAACTTCAAGAGAACCACTGACCACGAGTCAATAAAGTAAAATCTACGGTAAATAGATAAAATACTTACACAAGAGCATCGTTAGGTATCTCCATATCTTCAATAGGAGTTTTAAGATTACTACTGGTCTGTTTCAGAGGCAGCGGGTACCCGCTTTTTATACACGTTACCACATCTGTAATGGAAATAAAAAAAATATTACATGAAAATACTCAAACTACGTTTCGTTTTATTTAAGTCATCGCAAATTACACACTGATGCAATGCACCATAAAATGTGAGCGAAAATTCACATAGTTTGATTTACATTGGTAAACTGGTAAAATCGATAGAAAATCTAAAGCCCAAGATATCTCCGTTCGCTAGACCAATCAGTGTAGGAAAACTTTTAAGAACTTCTCTTTCTCAACATCCTACTCGGCAGCGTGACGTGAGAAGGAGATAAAATAAAATAAATAATGCTGGACAATCCACACAGTAGCATCTAGCCTCAAGCTAAGCAGAGCTTGTATTATGCATACTCGGTGACTGATATATGTACATAATACAATATTATTACATAATATAGATATTTTTATTATACATAGAACACGTCAGAACACCCTGAACAAATATCTGCAGATCGAAATATTTCTTCTATATTTGTCCCTAATAGATGTGATGCTCCTTGTTACACACCAAATCAGACAGCTGATAGCGACTGGAGCCGAGTGAACGCGAAGCAGCGTAACCAACCCCAGCGTGACGGCTGCTTCGTTCACTGTTTAGAAAATGCGCCTATAGAAACTATTCACTGCGAGAAACCTCTACAAAATGAACAAGACGATGTTGCAGGTTCGATTCCGCATAAGGTATTTTTATCACCTGCAATATTTATCCGAGTGGTCTGGTTGTTTACAAAATATTTTTCACAGAGTTCATCAAAAGTGTCCAATATATTAATGTTTTAGTCACCCGCTAGTATCCCGCTCGGCAGCACCACATTCTTGGCAACATACTCCTTCCCTCCGAGAGCCTTCGCGACGTACTCCTCCAGCGTGTCGTTGAGCGGGTTGACGGGGTACACCGCCCGGGCCTGGTCTATGGTCGCGGAGGGCAGGCTGTACCGCCGGTCGTGGAACGTGGTCACCGCCTCGTGGAGCGTCAGGAGTTGCAGGTAGTCGAGGGTGTTGTTGTGGCGGGAGAGGAACTCTTCTAGGAACTCCTGAAGTTAAAGTCTATGGTTAAAATTAAGTGTTTCGTTAGAGTCGCTGTATAAAATACAGAAATACGGTTTATTCGTGAAGCTATTTTTCATGATACATAATCTTATTGTATGTAAAAATTACGCAAAATTTTGATTGATTCGAAATTATATCCATAATTTGTATATAGAATAAAAAAATAAAACAAATAATTTAAAAATGAAGTATGATTCTTAATTAGGTTATTCATCCTAACTTGTTAGAAGCCACATTAACATGTCGTATCGTCCATTTTTAATAGACATAAAATTATAATTAAGTAATTCCTTTTGTTCGTGAAGCAATGGATCAAATAAGATCGAACATGGTGGCGTATTGCCGCCATATTGGAATTATAGCCATCTCGAATATTATCCAATATTATCCATCTCGAATTCTATGTTCGTAATTCTTTGGCACTAAAGGAATAGACAAACTGATTCCTAGACTAAGTTTGCCTAAACTTTGAGATACATTCTTCTAGAAGGTTGCCCTCATAATGTCCAAGCGACGCCATTTCTAGGCACAGTTCTTAATCCATACAGCGCTTTATTAGTCCCATCCACTATCGAATTGTTGGTTATCATAGATGCTAACACAATTAAGGTTACCTTTGAAAATACCCTCTGCAGTAGTCTATCTTCATAAAGTCCGAGCGACGCCATCTCCAGGCACAGCTTAGCCCAGGGCAGCGCCGTGTTGGTCCCGTCCAGTATCGGGTTCTCGGAGATCTGGCGCCGGATCTCGGCCCACTGGTCCGGCGCCGGCGTGTAGTTGTTGTTGGCGAGGCAGTTGACGAACCCGAAGAGGATGTTGGTCCGCGCCGCCGAGAGCGCGGTGCGGGAGGACACGGCTAGCTCGCACAGGTACCCCACTAGGCCTAGGTGTGTGTGTGCCTGGGAGGAAATCATATGTTACTTAAGTTATATCTATACTAATATTATAAAGAGGAAAGATTTGATTGTTTGTTTGAATTGAATAGGCTCCGAAACTACGGAAACGATTTGAAAAATTCTTTCACCATTAGAATCCTTTATTTTCTGAGGCTAGTAGGCTATAGAATATTTAAAAAAAAATTATTAGACGATAAGAAGGGAGACGAGTTTTGCTCCAACTCGAAAACTAAAGAGGTTTCTTGTTCGCTTCTTATCTTAGCCTTAAAAGGATTGAAGTGATCAAATCAAAGTGAACACGTTATTTTTCAGTAGTAGGTACTTATGTAATTAGTAAGTGACGTGTCAAAGAGTCCTGTAAAGTCTAAAGGAAGTAAAGCGAATACATTTTTTTTTCGAAGAGAAGTATTTAATTTCTGATTTTGATAATTTTAGGTCATTCATGTAAACAATATTAAATAAGTCTCAATCAAAAAACACGCTTATACGCTTAGAATAAATCCAGCGAAAGGATTATAGTATTACCCCAGATAATAGCCGCTTATTAGGCTCCCCTAGGCGGGACCTTAACTCAGAGTGGACTGATAATACTTGGTGTTTTGATGCTAAATACTCCATAAAGATATAGTTAAAGCAACTTACTATCCTTGACAGTACTCTCGCCACCAGCAATCCTTTCTCGAATTCAATCCCATGTTTGATGACATAGTCCGCGACGGCATCCATCAACTGTTCATGATAGTACTCCGGGTGCTTCTCCAGTATCCTGCCCTTTATCTTAGCTGTGGTCCTCAACACGTCGTCGTACGACAGGTGGTCTAGTTTCATAGACAATATGTCGCAGCAGATGTGCAGTAACTGCACTCTGGTCGGATACCTATCCTCTGTGCAGTTCACTAGGCACAGCGACCAGATTATACTTTTAGCTGTTTGAGCGTCTATCGTCTGGTCATGTAACAGTAACCCTGTGACGACATTGTTTATACACCTGTCTGGTAGATACCTCGTACAGCTATAAGCCAGCATGTCTTTCAGTAAGGGTAGATCCTGGTTATCTAACTCTAGAGGCAGGTGTATTTGGAAAGCCAGTGGTAAAGCTAGTTTCAAGGCGTCGACTAAATGGTTGGAGGTTTCGTATCGGCCGAGTATGAAGTCGAGGAACATTATGTGCCTTAGGTTGAGCATGTTGATGTTGCATCGGAGCATCTGCAGTAGGGTCTGCACGATGACGGTGTCGGCGGGGACGCGGAGGAATGACAGCACCTAAAGGAACCAACAACTGACACTTATTATTTTAAACTTATTATCGCCTTACTTCACATCACCACATGAACAGCCTGTAACGTCCTGCTGGACATGACCCTTTAAAAGTGCTCTTATCAATAAGGGATAGGTGGTAGATAGTGCTGCAGTGGAGGTACCAACCTACCTAATGTACGACGTCACTCAATGACCTACTTAGAGATAAGGAAAAATTTAATTATATTTTATTAAATGTCAAACATATCGGATTACTTACTGAGAATCTTTAGATAGAAAATAGATAATCATTTTCTGTTAAAACAATAAGCATAGGTATCGAATTACTAAAAATGAAGGAACGGAATTAATAAATCCTAATTAGAGGTAATTTTCTTGTATAAAAAAGCCAATAAACATTCAGTATTCAACCTACTACATCCGTGTTAATTACTCCTCCATGAACCAACATTACAGTGCCAAATTCTTATGTTATGCCTTCTGGCTGGGAATCCTAGTTCAGTGGTGGATGAGTTCTGAGGGCCGTTGCCGCCCCCCGGAGGTTAAGTTTACCTTGACAGCCTCGATAGTCTCGTTAACGTCCAGCTCTCGCGCGTGCTTCTTGAAGTTCTGACAGAGGAGCCCGAATGTGGGGTTGCGGATCAGGGATTCCGACTCGTCTCTGAATCTACAACACAGTTATAGTTCAGAAACAACACAATAGCTTAGCATGAACATAAACACCCTAGACAAGAAAAATATTTTGTGATGGCAGGAATGGAAGAAATGTGGTTGACATTAGTGTGCATTTTCTTCCATCATAAATGTGGCCAGTACCCTTAGTACCTACCTAATATTTTCCAGGAACGCTCGTTAGGTAATGCCACAGAATGTATACGTAGCGGGAATAGCTAGCACAGCCCTAACAAGGAGGATTAGCATTGGAAATGGACATTGTTTGACCCTCCATTACTTGAGAATTATCACCCATCTCCTTCGAGATATATGGCGACCGCTCGCGCGGGCCCCCGGCTTGTCAGTGCGTCGCCGCCGCCCTCTACTTGTCATGAACGATTTTTAGGATAATAAATGTTTCTTAGTTCATTTTTCTAGGGGATAAACTTGTGTTGCCAGAATAGTATCAAATATGTTCTATTTCTTCCTATTTCTGTTCTTGTTTGTATCTATTCCTCCATTTCTCCTCCTTGTAATGAGAAGGTGCACTAACTTGTGTGTCTTGTGCAGTTCGAACAGCGTGCGCAGCGCTTGCAGCATGTGCGCGTGCGTCATCTGCGCCAGGTGCGCCTGCACGCACGCCAGCACCTCGCGCGGCGCGCTCGCCGTCCTTATCTCCAGCGCCAGAGGGTCGGCTTTACCGCGGCTCAGCTCTGAAACTTATTACTATACATTACTTAGTGAAAGCATGTTGACTAAATTGGCATACTGGATGGGCTGGATGGAGCCTAAGTCAACCATCAATCACAGTGAATTCTTAACACTTGCATAATAGGCACTTTTACAAGTAAATTACTACAATGAAATTAAATGTTATGTATTGATTCCTCACTCATTTTCAATAACTTGTTTGTCCACTATTATAATACTGAAAAATATAGTACCTATAGTATTTTTTTGATCAAAAAATATTTTTATTCTTTAGTGATATAACGATAGATAGAACTAAATACTCATAAATTAATAATGCTAGACAATCTAAGAGCCAAGCTAAGCAGAACTGAATCTATTCTCAGAACAGGATAAGTCAGATAAGAAATAAATGATTACTTACTGCCTGAGGAGAGGCTCCGCGGCGTGATCGACAAATTGAGGGGGCTGCCGCGGAGCACATTTCGCCAGACGCTCTTCAGCAGCAGCGACATGGAAACTGTTAAACAATAAATTCTAAATTTTACATCCATTTGACCTTTACAAAAGGCATAGGAGTAATTTGACAACTGACTACATAATAAATTGATAGATTTTTAGGGGCCATTCTTAAACGGATTATATATATTATATACAACGATGACTTTACTTGACTTAATTGATATGGTAATAAACACGAATAAAAAAGTTAATAGAATTTAGAGGTTATATTCTAAGAGAACAAATATTTTGAAGGTAAATGTCAATTATATGTTATGTAAAGAGCCTTAAAGAGCTTGTGGATGCTTCGTCAGATAATCAGGGAAAAGAAGTTTATTGGAAAATACATGGAAACGATTATTTTACTTACGCCTCGCAAAAATTAGTGGTATCTTGGAACACTGTAATTTCTATTTTCCTGAGAGTAATTTTTGGTAAAAGATAATATAATCTTATCCAGACTCTCTTTAGCACTCTTGATAAACTTTAAATAACATTTTCACACAAAATATAATAAAAAATAAAATTTTAACATTGAAACAGCCAAATGCCAATTGTTTACAAGACAGCTGATTCTGACATTTTCAAAAATAAACAAAAGAAGGGAGGGGGATAATCTTGTGCGATGCAAGTTCCGTTCCGTTCCCTGATCATCATTGATATTAGAGAAATGATTTGTGCTTAATATGATGATACGTACCTACTAGTGATTATCAATACCATAAGAATATTTATTTTATAATAAAATATAGTGTATTTATAATTTAACACCCTTTTTTTAAATATTTTAGTTTTTCAAATTAAATGGAATGGCACATTTTTGACATTGATTTTTCTGTCTGCATTCAACAAAATTGTAAACAAACAACAAAAAAGAAGTTGAAAACTTTGGGTTATGTATCTATGAAATTAAATTGTAATTTGCAAGCATTTTGCAAGATTGAGACCAAACACTCAAATTACTGCTTAGAAATGTACGAGGAAAAAGTAGTCAATTCACGCCCTGACAGAGAATTATTCAAGAAACTCATAACCCCCGGTGACTTTACCATCGTACCCTACGAAGATTCTCGATGCAAATTCTCTCTCAACGATATTTCCTGTAAAAAGGGCGATGAAACCTGCCCGATTGAAGCAGAGAGTCAGATCTTCAACAGCAACTTCAATGGGAACCTCTTGATTGGTGATTGTGACTGTTTTATCGACAAGGACTTTGAGCTGGTTTTGCAGCAGATGTGTAGTGGTGAGAAGAGCGAGGTCCGCATGGTGTATAAGGATGGAAATGGGGAGCTCGTGAAGGAAATCAGGTGTCGAGTGGAGCTGAAGGAAGTGACGGAAGAACAGCTGATCAGCGATTGGGGGTGGGAGAGGTTGTATGATGTTGCTTTGTATCACAAGGTACTTGTAGATTGTTTTAACATGCACTTTTTAAGTTCTATGAAGCATACCTAGAAGATAAAATCCCTATGGGCTAGTCAAGCATGATTGAGTCTATAATTTTTACTTTATTAGACATTCCAACATACCTTGTTTGGGCATTTAAGCATAACTTTAAAATTGTTTAACAAATGTTGTTGCTTGCAGGAGAAAGGAGTACAACTGGTAAAAGACAAGAGAATACCTGATGCATTCAGGAGGTTCAACAAGGCCCTGAAGATGCTGATAGCCATAGAACCAATTGACCCAGAAATCATTGATGAAGAGCGGATCCGAGAGCTTATAGACCTGAAGGTTCATCATCATTCCAAATTAATTTTTTCGATGCTTGTATACCTAGTTGTATCTAGTAGTGCTTGTTTAGCATTGGTTTGCTGCATATTCTATCACAAGAGGTTCATATTTTATGTCCCTGTCCATGATCTGGGCATAGGACTACTTGTGACTCCCCAGAGACCCATGTCTTAGCGCCGATTTCATAGCCTCGTTTTGTATGTAAAGATCTAGTGCTGCTAGAAAGATATCTAGGGCAGCGCCGGGAGTGGTTCTCATGCAGCCTGTTATGGCTGGGCAGACTGTTCTTTAGAAACACTGTAATCTGGCTATCACGGTGCTTAACTCCATTCTACTTCACTATAGACTATTGCTCCGTAAGTTAGTGTTGGTCTAATGATAGCAGTGTAGAGCCACTTAGTTATTTTTGGTGATATTCCCAAGGTTTTGCCAAGCAGAATGCTGCTTTGGTACAGGGTGGTAATAGCATGCTGGAGTTTGTAGTCAAGATGCTTACCCCACAATTTCCACAGCAGTTTGCTGTCTACTATGACCCCTAGATACTTGACTTCTGTTTTTAGCTTTGCCTTTGTGTTAAGTAGTTTTGGGAGTTTCATGTTCCCCAGATGTTGTTTGTTTGTGAATATTATTACCTAGTTCCATTTTAGTTGGATTAACTGAGTAAATAGTTTGTTTCAGGTAAAACTATACAACAACCTGGCCCACTGTCAGCTTCAATACAATGAATACACGGCAGTCCTGGAGCTGTGTAACAAAGCTCTCTCGTTCCACCCAGACAGTGTGAAGGCGCTGTATCGCCGGTGCGTCGCCTATTCACATCTACAGGTTTGTTACAATGCAGTTTCATTATGATTAGGTTTATGCAAGTACAGCCGGGGATTTTATTTGGTTGAGGTGAAAATAATTCTTATGTGCAAGCAAAATCAACTGATATCCAGTTTTTTTTTCAATAAAATACTCATGGTGATTGTTTTCCTTCTAATTCTAAGTTGGGGAACTGAGATCTGCACTGACATCTCGCATGGGAGTGTATTGAGCATTACCCCTGATTGTATTCCTTGAATAAAGCATATATTTCTATGTCCTGATTACAGCTGAGGTCATACATAATGTAATAAAAGTTTATTTTATAACAAATCATAAATGATCGGGATTCTATTTCATTCATTGCTTTGCCTAATCCTCAAATTCTATTAATGCTTTGCATGTGACATATAATAAGTTGATCATATACAAGCATCTAAATCTTTTCATATTCATATTTGAAATATTACATTTCAAAAATTAATTACGAATCTTTCATCATTGTCCCATCATTCAGTGGTGTTTCATTATACAAACTAGTGCTATTAAAAAGATTAATGTTACCTATTCCAGAGCCTTGAAGAAGCTTGGCAGGACATCCAAAAGGTCCTTGAGTTAGACCCTTCCGACAAAGCAGCGCAGCAGCGAGCCATCGAACTCAGGCCCAAGATTGCAAAGATTAACACTGAATACAGCAGCGTCATTAAAAACATGTTCCGATAAGCGTTTTACGTTTTTTTTTATTTACAGTAGTTTGCGACCTTTATAAATACCGTCGTTCGGGGTTACTATGTGCCACATTTAGAGGTTTTTTCATTTTAACAAAAAAAAAAATACAGGTATTTCAGTATTAATAAATAAAATCATATTGGTAATATATTTATTTATGAGTTCTGAATAACAAAAATTAAGAAACAATAATACTTAGTCTAAGAAAACATAATATTGTTGGCATATTCTCACCTGCTTATTTGGGGTGAAAATGTGCCACGCTACATTTCTCTCTAGATCTCATAGAACAGTAGGAATGGCACATTGTCACCTAAAGCTAATCAAAAAATGTGCATCTAGTGCCCTATTACACAGATAAAAAATATGTGTTGCCATACAAAAAAATATAATTATTTTTGGTAGAAATAAATTATTCTAACTCTACCAATTCGGTAATTCTGTACAAACCTTGTACTGTCATCGTCTGAACCTACATATATTTTCTTTTTCTTCGATTTAACAACATATTTGCCTTTTAATTTAGCAGGTCCTTTCGCTGATTTTTTAAGTCTCGGCAGAGATTTCTTAGGTTTACGTTGGCACATTTTCACCTGCGAAATTGAGTTTTATTCTTAACACACATGTTTTAATGTGATAACCAAAACATTTTGAATATGATTTAAATGCATTTTAATAAGGATTAATAGTACTATAAACTCAACATACCTTGATAACGATACGTGTGGTAGTTTTTATTGCATCACCAAAAGTTTACACCTAACCTCAAAACATGACAAACCGGTTCTCTACTTCAATCACAGATAATATCAAAAAAGTTGCCAGGATCATTAAAAAAAAAAATAGATAATTATTACGAAACTATCCAAAAATCTAATTTTGAACGAAACATGTGTTGTTAGTCTCAGTTCTAGTGAAAATTGGCCAAAATGTATTAACTGACCCTCATTGCACATTTTCACCTGCCAGGCACATAGTCACCACGAACGACGGTACAAAAATATACAAATCTGTTCACTTGTGACCATCGGTAAAGTCAATAAGCTGGTTAAACCCAAGATAAATATATTACAATTAATTTTTAAGTCTCTAAAGGTGGTCAAAATACGATAAGATATCACAATACATTATTGTCAATAGAGAGACTTGTTCTGAATGGTGTTATCCATTTCGAGATGTTGGTCAGAGGTTCATGAGTGCTTCCTGGAGTCGCTAGGTGGGCTGTAGGAATACGCAGCCACTGCTGGGTGGTTGCTCATCGAGTCCATGGCTATCCTTGTTAGCTGAAACAATGTAATACTAAATAAGTTAACGTGAACATACATACCATTACATTGGTCTGTAACCACCGACTTCTATGTGATAAACAGAATTTTCCAAAAGTAGATGTTCGTTTGGATTGAATAGGCTCTGAAACTTCTGGACTGATTTGAAAAAATATTTCACCATTAGCATCCTACATTATCCCTGATGAACAAACAAAGGGAACCGTATGAACTATAATGTAACCGCCCCTGCATGTATATATGAAAATATATAATTTCTGAACTTTTTATTAACTGCGAAGCTGGCTAGCAGTAGTATTGTAGCTAGTACAATATAAATGACAATATGCACCCTTGGCAAACCCCACGAAACAGACACTCCATTCTTCGATTGCACCATGATTGCACTCTCATATCCGCATTTGAACTCCAATATATATATATATATAATGTACTCATGTATCAATATGTATAGCAGTTATCTAGTACCCATAACACAAGCTCTGCTTAGCTTGGACTTGGCTTGGCTTGGATAGAACACCGGTAGGTACTTACATATCCTTTTAATGTATCTGCGATTTCGTCTAACTGAACGCCGATGTCTCGCATATTGCCAGTAATTCTGCAATAACACAATAATTATAAGTTAGATATAGGTATTCCTAGTAACCTTTGAAGCGCATTGGGCTTCTGTGACACTGAAAACTAAGTCGATTCCCGTCGCAATCTGCAAATATTTACAGAAGGGCAAGCACGGGCTTTCTTGTCTAAGGTAGACTAGAGAAAAATTACGTCACTTTGTCATCGAATGCGTAAATGATTTGAAATAATTTCTTCAACTTCAATAATGTACGCAATGTATGGCGATGCGATGTCATTATTGTCTATTCTACCCTAGAGAACAATCCCCGTGCTTGGCCAATAATTTCTTCAACTTCAATAATGTACGCAATGTATGGCGATGCGATGTCATTATTGTCTATTCTACCCTAGAGAACAATCCCCGTGCTTGGCCTAATCTAGCTACAAAGCATTAGGTATCCTCAAGCGTTTGATGAATAAAATAAACTGAGGCTGCGTGAAAATACTCCTGGTACATTTTAATACTCTAGCTTAGTTTTCCTGGTTATGCAAGCGCAAGCCTTCGTTAGGTGGTCTCCTAGCTAGAGTGTCAAAGGCCTCACCTGGTGTAAGTCCAAAGCAGCAGCATGGTGAGCGCCGCCAGCGCCGCGAGCTGCCCCAGCGCGACCAGCGTCTGCACGCCGAGCGCGCCGCCCAGCAGCGCCAGCACGTAGCCCAGCACCGCCAGCGCGCCGAACACCGCGGGGGTGCCCACGAGCTTGAATATGTTCTTCCCTTCGTTGTGCGCTCTGAGCTGCTCGTATAGCTCATCTAGGTCCTGGGGAAATATGGGGATGAAATTTAAAACAGCAACAGTGCGGTGCTTATAATGGGGGACCGCCCCCGAAGGGGGAAAACGGGACCTGTAGCGCACCTCTATTGACACTGGCCCTTGTAGTTCAGGCCCTTCTTACCTCTTACCTCTGCTGTAGGTATGTCTGTCAGCAGACGGAAAAATTATAGAGGTAGGTACTTAGATAAAATCTGAATGGCTTGCTATCTAGAGGAGCTTTTCTCTATAGGTTGCTAAATTCTGCCCGGGCGGCGGCACGTTTCTTTTATGGATAAAAGAAGCTCATGGTTTATTGAAATAAGATGGTAATTTCCCAATAGGTCTAGTTACTTACACTTATGCGAAATTTCAGGCCAATCAATCCGAGAGATTTGTGTAAAGAACTTTAAAGAAGTAAAAGATATCCATCATATTTTTATTATCTATACTGACATTATAAAGAGGAAGGATTTGATTGCTTGTTTGTTTGAAATGAATATGCTCCGAAACTACAGGGCCGATTTTAAAAATTCTTTCAACATTAGAATCCAAAATTTGTTAAAAAACCATGCGAAGCTGGGGCGGACCCCTAGTAAATTATATAGTGATTCACTTCGCTTCCCCATACACGGCATACCTTGATCAGCTGAACTCCATAACTGTCCGCCAGCTGCTGCCCGCCCATCTTCTTCTTGGTGTGGAAGGCGTGCAGCGCCTTGTCCTTGATGCGGCGGTGCTCTGCCTCCATCACTTGGGGCTGCAGGTACGGCTTGGTGCCTCCGCAGACCTCTTCCATCAGCGTCTCGTACACGTCGCGGGCGTCCGCCGCTGCCGACAGGTTGTTGGCTTCTGCTGTTGCCTGGAGACGAGATACTACTTAATGTCACTCATTCATTATGAGTGGGAGAAGTAACAAATGACAGTAATAACTTTAATCGAGTATGTCTAACGTGCCTTTTGTTTTATATCCCATAAGTTTCCCTCGCGATGCAGCGATCGTGGTCACAGAGCGAATAGTAATAGCGTAATAGGTAGCATTACCTACGTAAGGTGTTTGAAAAACTTCTCCATCTCACCTCTAGGATGCTCTTCGGCTCCGGTAGCTCAGTGCCATTGAACACCTTCATGTAGACCTTGAAATAGTGCAGCAGGTCCTTGGCCCTGACCGTCTGTCCGTCGATCAGCTTGGGCACGAGGCGGGCGGGAGAGACCAGCTCCGGGATCAACTCCTTCAGGCTGGCTTTGAACTCTGGGCTTATGTCTGTGAGACACGGGAAACATCTTTAGATATTTTTATTTAAGGTCCGCATAATACATGCATGCCCGCTGCATTTTTAACTTTACTTACTGGGAAAGGAGTGTTTATTTATTACTACCTGCGCTCCGCGGTGTTACTCGCGTTATTAAGTAGGAAGGTACGTATATAATAAAGTTAAGTATTTGTTTGATTTAATCCACGGGAACGCTGCAATTTACCGGGATCAAAGTGCCTTTGAGTTAGCCAAGAATATGTATAACCCGCTATGTTCACATTGATTTATCAATTATCATGCTATATTAAATATTCTTCAAATCCGTGAACTTCTTCTCGCTCAAACATATCCCCACATATCAGTCATCTAGTAGTACCCATAACACAAGCTCTGCTTAGCTTGGGGCTAGCTGATGTTACAAAGATGCTGATGCTGTGTGGATTGTCCAACATTATTTATTTATAGGTATGTTTGAGAGAGACCCATCAGCTGCTAGGTAGGACAGTTTGTAAAGATTCCTAAATGTGTACCTATCACTCGTATCGAAACCAATGAGCGATGCCAGTAAGCGAATCAGTGGCAGTGTATAAGGCCAGCAAGCAGTGGACGTAGTTATTCCTTGACCTGACTTCTCAGATCTTCTTTACACGTCTCGACAGACGATTCGTGAAATGGCGGTTATTCTGATAAAGTAGGTACCTACCTACTTGTCTGTCTTAATTACAGTTGTTACCTTTCAAATTGCCGTTAAACTCCGGGTTGGTAGCCACGTTGAGGCCAGGGTGTGGCATGAGGAAACACTCCAGCTCCTCGAAACAGGCTGCGATGTACTCTCGCAGGGTCTGCAGCTCTTTGTGCTGGCCTTCGTGGACCTGGGACCAGAGTATGTCCTTATCGAGCGAGATCTTTGTAATGAAACATTATGTAGGTACCTCAAACAGTGGCAATGGGACATGTTCTGGGAATAGTACCTAGATTCAGAATAATGAACAAGAGAAAATGCAATTAGGGAAAGAAAAGTTTTCCTCAGATTTTGTATTCTGTGTAAAAGAATCTTTGATTACTATTTATTTAAATATTACTTGGCTGCATATAAAAAAAATCTCGAGTAAGATGCTCTAGGTAGGTACTTTAAGTCATAATTTTTCAATGTGTATGTTCAATGGAGATAATCGCATCACAGCAGCTATAAGCGAGAGTACCAAAAGTAAGGTTAATAATGTATTAACTAATAGCGTGGCAATACAGTTAAAATTATACAGGGTACCTACTTAGTACGAAATAAGAAGTTATGTACATATGTACGAAAAGTTTCCTTAAGGTCGTACTCTTGGACTCTTGTACCGGCTCTAGTAATATCATGGTCATACCTATACTTTTCTATAAGTGTATGTTCATAAAAATCTTTAAATTAATAATGATTTTTATGTACACTTATACAATATTAAAATACACTTATACAATATTACACTTATACAATATTAAAATACACTATTTTTATTTGTGGTAAAAATCTATTATCTCTTATGAGGCAGCAGTAATATTACCTCTAACCGCTTATTGAGGAGCTTCTTTCCCCCGAGCGCCCCGTACGGGTACTCGTAGGGGAAGCTCCAGTCCCGCACCAGGAACTGAAGCCGCTGGAATGGCTTGCCGCCGCTGCTCTTCTGCACCAGGCGACCGTAGTCTGTGAATAACTGGAAAATAAAGGTGATTTGTTAATTAATGGCTAGAATGCTGGTACTAGCTACTAATGCGATCGGCGTTCAATAGCTCGAAGCATTGAGATTTTATACCGGGGTGGCTTAAAGGCAATGCGGACCCAGCAACCCCAGTTCATCATTCCATTCTTCGTTTGGTTATACAAATACAATGATGTTCATACTCATGATTAGTTGTGAAAAAGGTACTTCGACTAGGCCGCGGTTATATCTAAATGCACCTGTAAATGCTGCAGATCGTCTTCCTCGATGTTCTGCGAGAGGTTGTAAATCTGCACGGAGGAGATCATGGTGGAGAGTGCGAAGACGGTGGCGTTTTCGCGGACCGTGGACTCACTGTCGAAGGTGCCTTGCGTGTCCATCAGGAGAATCACCACCTGGAACCGAGAGCAAAGGATTAAATAGTGCTAACTATTGATTCGCAGAATTAATTAAAAGGTTTTTTATACTTTGGGTTTTTTGGGTTATATCGTGATGGGAATTGTATGTTCTTTAATTCTTGGTACGTAGTAGAGTAGTAGAGTGTACTACCTATCTACCAAGAAATGTAGTACCTAGGTAGAGAAAAGCGCTGCTCAACAAAACCCTTAGGTATATGCACCTATAAGACCTAACACCCACATATATGGGGATCGTTTTCGACCAAATCAAACACGTAGATTACGAAAAAGATGTCCATTTTCAAATCCAAGATGGCTACAGTTTACTATTGCAAATTTTACACATGGGTATCGATTTCCATCAAATCAAAGACGTTTTAGGTTATGAAAAGTAAAAACTCCAATGCAATAAGGCTGCCTAAGGCGAAGCGCTCCTCCCCGAGCTGCTTGCAGCTCGGGCACATATACAATCTAGTTGTAGTGAATTATATAAAGATGAACTATATATATTATATTATATACCTACGTAACTAAGTCTCGTTGGATTAGGTTCAATTCGTGCGTCGTCATTAACAGTATAAATACAAAGACAGCCATGTAAACCTACCTTCTCCCCATTAGGCAGCGTGGCTTTGAACGGCTGCGACCAGAGCAGAAGCCCCGTGGTGTGTCTGTCGGAGCCCCCGCGCCAACTGAACCCTTTCAGGGGCTCCTCTTCCGATCCCAGCCAGTCGACGTTGCTCTCGTCGAGGTTGTACTACGGAGGAACGAAGGTGGTTGGAATCATTGAAAGATTGTGTGTCTATACTATTTATTATAAAGAGGAAATATTTGATTGTTTGTTTGTTAGAATTGAATAGGCTCCGAAACTACTGGACCGATTTGAAAAATTCTTTCACCATTAGAATCCTAAATTTTTGTAGGCTAGCGTTACATAGGATATAAAGGGATATAAAATATTTTCAAAAAATTAGGGTTCCGCATGAAAAATACTTCTTTTGTTAAATACCCGTGCGAAGCCGGGGCGGGCCGCTAGTAAACGATAAAGAAAGATAGTGTAGTTTGCCACGCTAGTCAGTGGTTTCAGCTCAGATGTGGCCACAACTAAACTTAACTAATCTGACAAATATTACTAAAACTGTACCTACCGATCATTTATTTGTTTATTTGGGTCATGAAAACCACGTAATTCTACTCAGTATTCACTGGGTACCTTTTTGTGCAAGAATCTGAGCAGGAAATCCAGTAGAAAGGACTTCCCCTTCCGGAAGGCCCCAGCCACGGACAGCACCACGACCGCGCGGTCCTTGATGTCATCTCGCAGCAGCAGCGCGCTCAGAGACTCCTCGTCCAGCGCGAAGGCGTGCTCCGCCGGGGTCACCACCTGGATGCCCCAGCCACTCTCCAGGGGCTCTATCTTGGCTGGAAATGGACACGGATTACAGGAAATTTACAGTTTTTTTTTCCATTTAAGATTTTTCTGGTGAATCTAGTTGGTTTCCATCCAACAATCTGGACACTGAAGTGTCAAGTCTAGGCAGGTAGGTATGTACCTACATACCTACTTAGATGAAGGTAGACATCTCCATTTTGCCTGTAAGCGCAAAATCTATTTTAGTCATATGTTCGTATCCAACTTTATAAAGGGGATCGCTACCTCTTGTGGATACATTGTGTTCCCAGAAGAATTGGGGGTCGATAATAATAAAAATGTTTTCTGTGGTAGTAGGTAGGTACTCAGCCTAACTGAGGCGACTTCAATCAACTTTCGTAGATGACAGAAGTGCAAATGATGATTGTCAAAAGACATTTAAGTCGAAGATGATATAATCGTCAGGAGAATGATTCATCCGCATACATATAGGTACAGCCAATAAGAGCCGATTTATTAAACGCCACTTTCAGTCACTTTATGGATTTGGTAGAGCTAAGGAGTCAACTTCGATAATAGATACCTACCTACTTATATAAATGATAGGGAATTTTTTTGAAAATAATCCATATTCTTTTATTGTAGTACTGGTGTACCGTAGGTACGTATTATGATTAATTTACAAGCTCGATGACCTTACTAAAGTAAGCAGTATATACAACCGTATATTTTGAATTTAGCTCCTTTTTAAGCGGAGCCACCTTAATGTACCTAAGCTAAAGTTCACCTTCGCCATATCCATATTTAAGAATCACTATCACACGTACCTACACAACGTAACAACAAAACGTTAAATCATTGCATTGTTTACCTTAATACCTTAACGAACGAACACATGACACAGTAATCTATAAATAACCACGCAATCACCTAAAAACATCGTCTAACATATCAAAATACAAACGTAACTTGTTAGGATACTTACTCGACATATCGTTGAGCTATTTAATGCTAAAACTCTTGTGCAGTAGGTATCCACAATGCGCGTAGACACGTCTGGCTCGGCAGAGAGAAGGTCGCGGAGTGATGTCAGACTCCGGTTGTGATGTGGGTGTGATGTCATAGCTGTTGTGCAGGTATAACCAGCTGGAGTATGCGTGTTTGAAAGAGATTTTGATAATATGCGTTTACTACAATTTGTGTCGTTGGCTTTGAATAGAGAAACCTAAACCTACTGTCATAGTTAGTAATACATTAATTAATAGGTTGACTTAGTGTTTTCGTTAAATATTTTTAAATCAGCTAGGTATAGGTACGTCTACATGTTTATTTTCCTTCACCGAATGAAATAAAGCAATAATTCATAAACTGGTTTTCTTAAAAAATATAGATGTGCGAATCTTTCCACTCGAAATACATGTATTAATTCACATATGTATATAAATTCGATATTTATCGAGGTGGCAGATGTTTGTATCGTACTCGTAGGTAGGTAGGTGCTTAACGTAACTGGAAAAAGTAGGCTGTTGTTAATTGGCAGTCCCGCAGACAGGACTGTGACCTATCCGGATGCCACGCAATCTAATATATCTACCTACATGGACTACACTCGCGGAGATGCAAAGATGCATGTATCTCTATTTAAATCGAACCCGCAACCTGTCGCCATCGTCATGCCAGGCGTGTAGGTTTGATGCTCATGAGCCTGACATATTCGTTGTTTTGTTTTCCAAACGAGCTGTTTTCTAGTTTTATTATAGGTACATAAATTATGGTAAAATCTAATCAAATAGATTTGATCGTTTGTATAAATGGATGGAATACTACTGGACAGATTTAAATAATTCTATCGCCATTTATAATTTGATGACTGTTATACATAATACTAATATATATTTGATAGATAGATATTTTTCATTATTTATAGAAAACGACCCGAACACCCTGAATAAATGTTTGCAGATGGTACAAATATTTGTCCCGAGGCGGGAATCGAACCCGCAACCTCATGCGTCGCAGGCGGTTCTTCACCACGCCACCTACATTATCCCTGCTGAACATGACTATAATATCTTCAAACGAGTTAGAGATACGTATGAAAACATCAATGATATGAGAAAAATTTAGTACCTATTAGAAGTTTCTCTGAACGAACTCTCTTTCTTGCGAACCCGGGTCCGACCACTAGTATATTAATAAAATCTAATAATGTAGGTATATTTGCACTGTCCGTTGGGTACAAGACAGGCATAGAATAGGTCTGGTGGGCTCGGTCCAACCAGACCGTGACATTCCAGCGAGTTGCGGCGACCACGCGTGAGCGACGGTGAAGGGTTTGATATAACTATTCACTTGTGTCTTGTTTACCTTATTTTAAACTTCTGAAGCGTCTGGTAAAATTAAAATAATATACAAGATAAATACACTCGATCGACTCTATCTATCTTTGTTCTTTATAAAGATATGTAGATTAGATCTAGCTCGACAAACCCGGATTTTTTTCTGCTTGATTATAAGTACGCTTACCTATTAATTTTAAGGTATTCTGCATCAAGGTGCCTATGAGAAATAAATGAATAAAACGGAAACTATGTCCCAGTAGTAATGTTAGAAATAAAAACATTCAAGAATAGTACAAACCAAATTTATTCCGTTAAATCAACAAAATAAACTATTACATCTCACAACAAAATTTTGCTCCCACTCCCGCCGAATCCTCGCCGAAATACACACATTGGCACATATTTTAGAAAAATAATTTTATTTGTCTAGTATAAAACCACAGTAAATAAGATATGTTCTCAATTAAAACTATTTACAAAAGTCGACCGAACAATGCTTCGACTCTTTCTAAAGTTCATACCAGACTCGTGCCGAGATATTTCTGCATTGGTTTTTAATTGTTCTCAGGAGACAATATGACCGTGTCACGGACTCGAAGCTGCTCATCGGCGAAGGTCTGGCACAATCTTCAAAGTAAAAGAAAAGTCAAACATAATATTGATTACGATAAAATTCGTCATACATGATAAAATCTATTTGTCTCACACTTTTAGAAATGAAACTCTGATTACATGCTGAAATCACATCGAAAAGGCAAGTTCATGTTTAACAGTCAACATCTTTAACCATAATATAAGATTTAAACTGTTTAAAACATTTAAATTAAACACATAATTGAAATTGAACACCTTCAGAACACAGGACACCTGTTCTTTGAACCGATTTAAGTACTCTTTGTGTTAAGAAGCTTTAACAAGTGACAAACTAATTGATTCTAGTAACATCAACAGAATAGACCAATTATATATTTGTGCAAACATAAAACATAATTTCTTTACATATAACATTATAGAGACGCCACCCGGGAAGTTCATCGTTGCTTTTATGGAAGCCAATACCTTACCACATGATTTGAAAGTCGTGGAACAGCCGAGTGGCGACCAATCCCGTTTTTATAACCATTACAATCAGCATTATTCTTTAAGAAATATGAATGCTTCAATAACCTGCCCTTCATTTGTTATTTATTACTTTAGTTTGTTTATAGCTTACTAAAATTCATGTATTCATGCATAATATGATACTAAATTAATTTATGTGCATAGTTTATTATACAAACATGACATTAATGGTTCAAATTTCATAAAAACTAAACGAATTTGATATCACAAACAATGATGCCGTCCTTTTCTTCAAAAAAAAAAAAGATATCAACATTTTCAGTGCTGTCATATTAGCTTGGTACTTGCAACACCTAAATAAGCAGCAACATCTGAATTGCTAGATTAGCTCAAATGGTAATATCAGCATTTGAGCTAATGACGAAAGGTGCAAGCTCTGCTGATTATAAGGCATGATTATTGAAGCATTCAAACCTATGATATATTAAAATTCACTAACTGTACAAACAATAGTTGCTATCTCCCTTCACCGGACGATATTGTTAGAATTATTACAAGTATTGCTCACTTAGACAATTATAGCTTTAATGTACACGTAGCTCAGAGCGTTTTTGCTCTGGAATTTAGATTCACTAATAATTTACAGATTTACAACCTTTACAAGTGGAAATAACGCTACAGGACCACAAGAAACATGGGAGTTCATATTTGTGACAGCTCTGTATAGGACTCAACAGACTAAAATAAGAGTTAAGCACAGAAGTTTTTCAAAGCTTAGTCAAGTTAAGCTACAAGTAATTGGTAAGCCAGTGAGCATAGACTCAGTCCCAAGAATAGGTACTTTACAAACATTATACAATTTAAAAAACAAGAATTTACCTCATAGTCTCTTTGCACTTCAGGATAAAGTGCATATTTCCGTGAGATATTTGTAGTAGAATAATTTACATGATTTTTACCCGACTATTCGAAAATCTTTGGGTCTGTCTTCGGACTATAGCGTCGTTAGCTCCACCTACCAGGGAAACATAAAAGTATATGCGACTTTGGACTAGTCGGGTAAGAATCACGGTTTCTTGGCGCAGTGGTAAGCGCATCCCGTTCTGAGGGAAGTTCGCGGGTTACATGATTTTTTATAACTATAAACTTGAAAAGTAAAGGGCGTGTTTTATCCAGAACCAAATCTTATTTACAGTATTTTAGAAGTGTTTGATACATGAAAAATGGCTATTTACAATAATTGAAAAGCAAACTTTTATTAAATTCGATAAAACAGATTGAATTCGTTGATAAATACATTAAATATTGACATCCCGCCCTCTGCAGGACCTCACGGAAATTGCATCTTCAACAGTCACTCGGTTCACAATAACATTAATAGGGACATCGTCCCGCGTTCACTCACGACCATATCCAGTATTTATAGGGCAGGTTTTCCAACCACATATCACTTCACATTTCTACATCGAGACCGCGCAAATACACAATAGCGCACACTCCCACCGACTACAGACTTGTCTCTACTGCGTCACCACTCACGAAGAACACCTCTTTGATGACGGGGTACTCTACCGTTTGCGATAGGGCTTTCTTACGGACGTCGATTAGGTCTAATTCCACACGTCCATAGCCATAACTATAAAAGCTCTTCAGATCAACAAGTACCCGGCATTCCAACCTTCAATACTTAGATTATGGCAGCATCGTAGCGTAGGTGTACAAGGTGTAATCTCAAACGAGAGATCGCCAATATCAAGTGTTCGTGAATAGCTTTGGAGACAGGAGGAGTAGAGTACTGTCGGTGTTCCCCGCTGGCCGGCGGACCGCGGGCCGGGTGGCCGCAGTGGAGCGCGGTCAGGAGGCGGGCGGCGCATCACGCGCGCTTGTGTTTGCCGTTGGGCAGCGAGGGCCCGAGCGCGCGCTCTGCCGCCGCCGCCGCCGCGTGCTCCATGCCTTTCTCTAGGCATCTCTGGTACACGGGCTTCATTACCTGACAACAGACAATGAGCTTTTATAAGCAAATAAGTAGATAACTTCAAAAAAGAAGAAATAATTAACAAAAAATACATTTATTCTGGACACAGAGTACAGAGGGTACAGGCATAATAAAGTTTTATCTAGAGTAACAAATTCTAACATTATGTATATTGGACCGTGTAATAACAATAATGAGTGCGGTGTTCCTGCGCTACCTATCAGTAAAGGTTCACGTCACGCTCAGCTAGATGTTGCTCAACGCTGTTTTTCAGCATGTAGGTACTATCGTGGTGATAAAGACACTTGCCGTGCCTAGGGACTAGACATAATCAAAACCTTGCCTAAAGATTCATACTAGGAAGGCAGATTTGGTTCGTTTTGAGAACGCGTCTGGTTGCTTAAAGGGCCTCTTACCGGTGAATTTCCCATACAAACGTAATACCAAAATGGTTAGTAATTTGAGCATATTATCACCATGTATTGCTATTCTTTGTATTAGAATAGTATTTATCTAGGTTCCTACCACAAGCTTTTTTGAAAAAAATTGTCTATCTACACAAATAATAAGAAAATGTTTTCTTTGAAAAAATCCGATTTGGTTCAATGTCAATTCAGTGAAGTGTTCAGAAAAAAAAATTGTTGCAGGAACCTAGATAAATACTGTTCTAATACAAATAAAAGCAGATCATGGTGAAAATATGCTCAAATTACAAATCATTTTGGTATTACGTTTGTATGGGAAATTCATCCGTGCCCGGAGCCTTAAATAGTAGTCAGGGCGAATAGTTTCTACATTCAATGCATTACATGGAATAATTCGCGGAAGGCTTGCCATAACATGCACCTAAAGTGGCTGAAAAGCCGCACAGTCAATGTTATATTACTTACACTTTCCCAAAGCACATTGGCGCAGTCGTCTATAGTGACTCCAAACTCTCTCATTTCACCGCTGTACCTGTAACCAGTTATTATTTACCTATTACTATCTTTTTTTTTACATTGCTGTAATATTTTTTTAGTTTAGGCATAGATAAGTTGCCCTTGATGAAAACCAAATAATAATTTTAAAAATTAATAAAAAATCGCATCTTTCTAAACCTTATTAAAGGTAACATATCGCTAGTTTGGGGAACCCTAACTTTTTTCAAAACATTCTATAGCCATGTCCATCAGAGAAATTTAGGATTCTAGTGGTGAAATAATTTCCAAATTGATCCAGAATTTTCGCAGCCTATTCAATTCAAACAAACAATCAAATCTTTCCGCTTTACAATATTAGATAGTTATGTATGTATGTAGATAGCGTTTATTAAAATAAATTATGACATTTATCATATAATTAGTAGAATCTTAAATCCTAAATTAGGTTTATCTAGACACTAGAGTTCTCTAACATTATAGAGAATGGTTAGTTACCTGATATATGCCCACATGACGAGCGTGATGGCCGCGAACCCCACGGCCAGGTTGGCGAGGTTGGCGAGCGAGTACACGCCCAGCAGTCCGAACACGCCGCTCAGCAGGTAGAACACGATCGCGATCGCGCAGAACACGCTCGGCGTGCGCGCCGCTTTGAAGATGTTCTTACTCTCGTTGTGCGCTTTGTACTGGACGAACTGCTCCTCTAGGTCCTGGGGGATGGAACTGGTTCAAACCAGATCTTTCCGAGACATATATAACAGCACAAAACATAGATGTTCAGCCAAGAACTGGCCGAGAGCGAGCAGAACGAGTGGCAAGACGATGTGTACCTGAACACCTAGATATGAATTATTGTTGAACCTTCACCTTGAGACTAGCGCAGTACCATGGGAGAGGCACACAAATTTGGTGACCACACCTACGCAGCAGTGGGTGAAGTCAGATTGTAATTATTTCTAAACGGAGCTCTTGTAAATTTATTTTCATTTGTATCATAGATGTCTTATTTTGTATGAAATAACAACATAAACAATGTTTTAGTGTATACTTTCTTGGTACCTTTTTAAATAAAATTAAAAGACTTGTTAGGAACCCACACTCACGCAATTTTTTTTATAATAAACTTGCGCTCCGTCTAGGTTTCGCACGGGTATTTAACAAAAAATTCATTTCTCAATTAAAATGTTTACATACATACACGTTTTATTATTGAAGTTTTCATACGGATCCCTAACTTTTTTGAAAACTAATCTATAGCCTATGTTTATCAGGGATATGTAGGAATCTAATGATGAAATAATTATTCCAATGATCTAATTTCGGAGCCTATTAAATACAAACAATGAATCTAATCTTTCCTCTTTATAATACATATTAGTATAAATAAACCATATTTGATGTGATCGAAGCCACGGTTATGTTATGATATGAATAAATAAAGATATGAATAAAGACAATAGAGAGTGTAATACCTGTGTGAGTTGTGCACAGTACCCCTGACTGAACTCGTCGCCGCCCATCTTGCGCTTCGAGTGGAAGGCGTGCAGCGCTTTGTCTCTGGAAATTATACATTGTTTACCGACTGAGTCTCGAGTGCGCTAGTGTAGCTCCTCAACGACTACAATACCTCGGAAGACCGGGAACGCCGGGGAGGCATGCACCGGCATCAGCAAGAGGCTTTCCTGGGGGACATCGGGTGGTTTAACTAGAAGCCCCCACCCGGCACGCTAAAAGGGCCACCGGTGGCCTAGTTGCAGACACCAGTCCATAAACAAGTAACGGAGTCTTGAATAATAATTTAAGTTATCATCAATAGACCTTCATCTAATCAGAATCTCTGTGACGATGTATGTGCGAATGTAAAAGATTGTCCGTACTCCTATTTTATCTTTTTAGGGATTTGCGTTAGTTCTTTGATACACATTACATATTAGGACACACAAGTAAATCTACGAAACCAAGAGGCAGCTTTAATTCTTGGATTATATGATATTTCCAATCAATGGCCCCATGCTATCTGATTCTATCTATATTGTAGTAAAGAGTTCAATAATAAATAATGCTGGAATCCACATATAAATCTTGAACTTTGAGTGTCTCTTCTATCTGAAATGTTTATCTCCTACGTATATTTGTAGCATCGTGCCTGTACAATATGTTTAGAGGCTGCCCAGACAGAGCAACATTCTTTTTAAACATTGGTTTTCTTCCGTCACAATCTAGGTTCGTTGTTAACCCGCTTTCATTATTAAAGAGCCACTTGTTGAAGAAACTGTATTGTTTTAAACTGCCTGTTTAATTTTTAAATGTAACAAACTGCAATGTTGCTTAATAAGTACCTCGCTAACTCGTTTGAAACCTCTATATTCAATCATTTATTGCATGTTCAGAGGTTTATAATCTAGCTATGGACTACAGTTACTATTTTGATATACAAATAGATTGTCTTACCTAACTCTGTTGTGTTCGGCCTCCAACAGCTGTGTCTGCAGATAGGGCTTGACCCCTCCGCAGATCTCCTCCATCAGCGACGTGTACACCTCCTTGGCCTCCGCCACCGCTGTCAGGTTGTTGGCCTCAGCTGTCGCCTGTTACAAAACAATGTTTTACAGACCTACTGCGAGCCGTGAGATGGTCACTATAATCTATGGTAGCTCACAGTTATTGAACGGCGTATGGCAACCCTGATTCATGCATACGTCATGTGGAGTCTCATCCGAAGACACAGTGCAGCCTGTCACCCATGCAGCGAGAGAGAGTGAGACAAATAGAGTATAAGCTGAGAAGCCTTTCCTTTTTTCTTGGAGTAAGGATTTTGTAGCCTATTTATTTTCTAGTAGGTTGGTCCTAACGTTGAGAAAGATATTCAGTTTGAATATTTTGATTACTAGATCATCGGGTTTCGTGAGGGGCATTTTCATCTGTGACATAGTTTTAAGCTTCTCGAAGACATTGTACAAGTACTATATACTTGTGTATGTCTGTTTGTATTGTTATCTTCCTTAGTGTGGTATAATAATGTAGTTTCTATGTATCTACGTGAGCTCCAGAAAGAGAGCTATTTATGTATCCAGCTATTTTCTATGTAGAATAAAAAATATCTACCTATGCAATAATCACTACAAAACAAAACTAAGTCGCTTTCTCTGTCCCTATATCCCTATGTATGCTAAAACCTTTAAAACTACGCAACGGATTTTGATGCGGATTTTTTTAATAGATAGAGTGATTCAGGAGGAAGGTTTTTGTACCAGCATTGGACCCGTGCGAAGCCGGAGCGACCCAACTCTTCCCGTGGGTGTCGTAAGAGGCGACTAAGGGACACACACCGGGCGGCGGGCAGCAGCGCCCTCTGCAGAACAACTACACCGAACTGCGATCCCCAACCCGCATGCCCAGCGTGGGGATTATGGGCAACAACCCCCAAATAATGATGCCATCTATGGCGCTCATTAGGGGAGGCCTATGTCCAGCAGTGGACAATTATAGGCTGGTGATGAAGTGCGAACGTACCACCAGCATACTCTTGGGCTCGGGCAGGTCGTTCCCGCGGTAGATGTTCATGTAGCACTTGAAGTACTGCAGCAGCTCCTTGGCGCGCACGCGCTGCCCGTTGATGCGCTTGGGCACCAGGTTGCGCGGCGCCAGCAGCATCGGCACCAGCTGCTGCAGGTGACGCTTGAACTCGCTCTCGATGTCTGTACACAACATATTACTACTACTTATGTTATTTATCTACATAAACATTATATTGAAAAGAAAACTTAAGATGAGTAAACCACAGAGGTTTGTAAGGAAGTGCTATTAGCGAGTCAACCGAGTAACTATCCGATAGGTGCAAGTACAACTCACGAGGCGAATTAAAAGAAAGAAAGAGAATAAGTACTTTTATTCTGATAGGTACAGGCAGGGTACAGGAATAACAAAATTGTATCTAGATTAACATTATGGGCCGCCGCCGTGTGTGATGATCAGTGCGGTGTTCCTGGACCACCTATCAAAAAAGGTTCACGCTCAGCTGGATGTTGCGAGTAGCCCCGCACCGCTGATCTAGCAGCCACCCGCCCAGCGCGGCAAACCAAAGCTTACTAGTATTCCTCGTCCGTAATTAGTGTTTAGAACACCACTGTACCAAAACGTGTAGCTATGATTCGGGCAAATAAGCGGAGTAACAGGATACAGACCACGTGGTGAGGTTTACCTTTCACCGGCCTTAACAACAGGTGAGGTGTGACACTATAAGTGAAGATTTTTTCTAGGTTTTAGGCATGACTCTAGTTTATTGCTGCATTGACCTGAGGCTAAGGTCTTCAAACCGAGATGGCAGCGGCCAGTGGTCAAATAGTTAACTTTATCTGTACTATCGTCTATACCTGTACAATAGTTACGTGTCCAAAGGTTGCCTGTAATCGCTGTTAGCGATAAGGTCGCCCATTGTGCAATTGTTTTTGTGTTCATGTTTTTCTATTCCTTTTTACTCTATCTCGGTGTATAGTAAAGTGTATATGTATTGTATATTATCTAGACCAATCTAAGACCAGTATCGCCTTTATGGCCCTAAAAGGCGTCTCTGCACGGTCCATTTTTTTTTTTAGGTAACACTTATTTGATAAACATTACTCACAGTAACAACTACTGCAAAACGACCACAGAAGTTATGTGCTGTATTGTGAAAACATAAGTTTTTGATTGTTAAAATGACGATCTTTTAGGTCTCCAATTGAACACGGCCACAGGCTATAGTAGGAGTAATAGGCAGAAGCGTCCAAGTTGAACTAGTTATTGAGGTTACCGTGCAGCCTGCCGTCGAAGTGCGGGTTGGTGGCGACCTTGAGGCCGGGGTGCGGCAGCAGGAAGCACGCGATCTCCGAGAAGCAGGACGTGATGTGCTTGCGGAGGGACTGCAGCTCCGGGTGCTGCTTGTCCGACACCTGGCGGGAACGGAATGTATTAATAAATAAAAACTTTATTGTTCAATAATGCCGGACAATCCACACAGCATCGTCTAGCCCCAAGCTATAGAGCTTGTGTTATGGGTACTAGGTGACTGATATACATCTTTCATCATCAGCCTATAATAGTCCACTGCTGGACATAGCTCCCCTAATGAGCGCCATAGCGCCCTGTCTTCAGCTTGTCGCATTCAGCATCTGCCAGCAGTCTTTCGCAGATCGTCGTCCCACGTGGCAGGAGGGCGTCCTACACTACGTTTACCGAGTGGCTGTCTCCACTCAAGAACACGTTTACTCCAGCCACATCGCAGAACGTCACATCAGTATGACGTAATGGTCCGCAACCCGCTGACGCTGATCTAATCCTCAGCTAGAAGGGCACTAGCTGTTCTTCCTGACGTGACCTCGACACCTGCACATACCTTGAGCCGCCTCTGCAGGATGTCCATCCCGCCCTCCGCGCCGTAGGCCGCCTCGTAGGGGAAGCTCCAGTCCCTGACGAGGAACTGGAGCCGCTGGAAGGGGGTCCGCCCGCTGTCTTCCAGCGCCAGCCGACCGTACTCTGTGAATAACTGGAACAAACATCACTAAATCAATCAAAATCAAAGTGCTTTATTTACTTTAGACCTTACAGGCCTCTTGGAACGTCAAAATACAAGTTACTTAAGTAATAAAAATGGGAAATAAAGTGGTCTCTTTGATTAATTGTTCACTTCAATCTTTTTTTGGTAAAGTAAAGAAGCAAATAAGAAACACATGCTTAAGCTTGCCTAAGCTCATTTGATTATCGTCTTTTGTGCTATACATTATTTCATTGATTTGAATAAACTAAAAATTTACTTTGAATCTGCTGTGACACGGTTCATGATAGAACGCGACGCAAGCATCAAGTATAGGGTTATAAACACAGTTATATAATTTAATTCCGGGTATCTTGTAATAACCATTTTTGTAACAGGACAGTATAGAAAGTAAATACTACAAATAAATCATAACTAAAGAACTTATCAAACCTAGTTGAAATACCTACATCCTTCATTACAAATCTATAAGTAACATAACGTGATAATATAAGTAGTATAGTAACATGACATGATAGTATATTATAAGTTTGTTGCGGAATAATTGTATTATGTCGATGGATTTGGATAAATAGAAATAAAACTTTCACACAACAAACATGTATTGTTCGACTCCCTGGACCGATTCTGTTCACAAACAAAGTAAAGTTGCCAGCAACAATTATGTTGCCAGCTTAGGTTATGTCATAGACAACAAACATTGAGGAGCTTAACTCTTAACTTTGTCTTCTAGTTGCATGTACCTTTTATTTTTATGTATTAACTTAAATATGTGGATAGCGCAGTGGTCTACATTAAGAATAGCATTGAACTTTAATATTATTTAAAGTATTTATACGTATATAATAATAATGTAGTGTAGTCGTTTGTTATTCCTAAATAAATAAATAAAATAAGCAAATGAGCACACGATGAATCTTCGTAATTCTAATAATAAACTCGATGGTCACCTGCAGATGCTGCAAGTCATCTTCCTGTATGTTCTGCGAGAGGTTGTAAATCTGCACGGAGGAGAGCATGGTGGAGAGTGCGAACACGGTGGCGCAGTCCCGCACCGTGGACTCGCTGTCGAAGGCGCCCTGCGTGTCCAGCAGGATTATGGCCACCTGGGGACAGGCAGGAGTTGTAAACACTGAGGTAGTGGTTCGGACCACGCACCACAGATGGCATTCTGCGGACCATACTTATGTAAGCTTTCTTTAATTTTTTACTTAAAACGGTTAAGTATAAAAAAAATTTTATGTAATTAAAGTTTTTAATAACTGTTAATATATCAATTGACGTGTAAGACAGAAAAGAGGCCGCGACTCAAGGCACGACTCGGTTTTCCGTCTAGACTAAATAGAGGAAAAATGTGTATTGTATAGTGCGGTGATTGTAGCGGCCCAAACCGTCTCTTTGACTCAAATTAGTTAAAGCCACGTTGACATGAACAGAGTCAACTCGGACCGAGTGGAGTAGGATCTCTACTCGGACGCAACTCGGATTGTGGCAAACCATAATCCGAGCGCACTCGGTCGTTGATTGAGAGTTGCTACAATCCGACTTACTTCTGAGTAGGTATCCGAGGCTACTCGGTCCGAGCAGACTCTGATCGTGTCAAATCGGCTTAAGGGTTCGTATTCAATGACAGAATAATCAGGGACGGAAGGTACACCATCCGGTGGTGGCTCGGAGCTTCCTCGCCAGCTGTATCCGACTGATCCTCGCGGCTGCCGAGCTCCTTACCTTCTCTCCATCTTCCAGCGTGGCCTTGAACACCTCCGACCACATGAGAATGCCGGTGGTGTCACGCTCGGAGCCCCCTCGCCAGCTGAATCCCTCCAGAGGTTCGTCGTCGCCGCCCAGCCAGTCGCCGCCGCCGCCGCCGGCGCCATACTGCAAACCAAGGTACAGTAGAAAGTGGGTACTGTGCATGATTGCTGTACTGAATAGACGAGCGGATGCATTCTGGTGATACAAAACCAGATGGTCGAGGAACATCACAGGTGAGTTCACGAGCTCTCGTCTCCACTTACTCGGGAACGTCGAAAATGGAGGGTCTTTCTGTCAAGATGGCGTTTGAAGGAGAACCATTTTAATTTTTTTTTTGCTCAGGCAAAAAATATGAAAAAGAGGTGTTGTTGATTTTTTCTACAATTTAATTTTTAACTCGCTAGTTCGACGCACGCGAGTTGACGAACATTTCGTCTTGAGTTAAAAATCAAGATCCTTTGGGTGGCTGAGCCACTGCTACTTACAGTACATACAGATTGACTTGACTTCTTCTTTTAGCTACAGTACGCTATAATACTTAAATGCAAGAAGAACGTTATCATTGTTTCCATTCCCAATAGTTCTCGTTTTATTTGTGTCAATGAGCCAGTCGACGAAACTAAACCAGTTGCAATAACAACACACCCACCTTGCATTGTTTAAATTTAAATAGATTTGTATTACAAATCGAGCGGATGTCATTTGATGTCTGCCAATTATCTGCGTATGTACCTACATATAACTGGGGCGTTTATGTGATAATCTGGTAGGTAGGATTATTATTAGATTTATTAACAATGCGGATGTAAACTAAAATGTTCATATTTAAACACAAAGGGAACAACGTTGAGAAGTGGTAAAAACACCTGAAGGTTCAAAGCAAACCAATTTTTAATCAAGTTAATACAAACGAAATTGTAATACATAGATCATTTGCTGACATTTTATGTCAACAAAGACCAACAATAAATGAAGCCTGTTGTCAACAATAAATGAAAAGTTTACAATAACTAATAACAATAACGGAAAAACAAACAGAATCTTCAACAACCAACAAGGTATCAAGCGCAGGGATATCAAATCTGAGTTGTAAAACATACGACGATACGAATGAAGGGTGTCAAGCCCACAACTTGTGTAGATGTTCTGCGACCGCTCCGATAGGACCAGGATTGTCATAACATTTTTACAAGAATAATTTCTTTGATTCTGGTATCTCTTATTCAGCAAACATTTGTCAACATTCATCACTTATCAGAAACCCTAGAACCTAGTAAAGGAAACTTTAATTTTAATGAAGTGGAAATGAAACCTCTGTCTTGTTAAATATATTTATAGAAACTAACCTTGTGATGCATATATCTGAGGAAGAAGTCCAGCAGGAAAGACTTCCCTTTCCTGAAGGCGCCGGCGACGGAGATGACGACCACGGAGCGGTCCTTGATGTCATCCCGGAGGAGAATCTCGCTGAGCGCCTCCTCGTCCAGAGTGAACGTGTGCTCCGGCCCCGTGTTCACCACCTGCACGCCGTGCGGGCCCGAGCGCGGCGGCGGCGCCGGCTTCTCCGTCACTGGAAGTCAATACGTCTCGGTTATATTGATGGTCAGACCATGGAGATTTCAGGGGCTTCAGTAGGGGCAATATTCTCTATGAAATGGGAGATTCCTTGCTCAAAACGTGTGTCGTCACAATGTGTTCTAAATACGATTTCGTTCGATTCCACGCCGCTGTCTTGCCATATCTGTGAAACACGTTGGGATTGGCAATAGCGAATAAAGGCCCAGCGTAGACCTAGATTCCTTGAGCCATTTTGTTCAATGGGGGTCTACACACCTTGTCGGGTCGCCCGGCGCCATTATTTAACAAAACACTGTCGGCTGTTAACAACATTCAAACACTGATGTCGCACCAACTTAGCGTTCCGGGCTGTGTCGCCGACATTATTGTGGAGACTATGAGAATGACATTCTAGAGTAGAGTGTAAACTTAAAACGCGTTAAATATTGGCGTTATTAAAAATTTTACAATAATAATTTATTTGATTCTGGCATCTTTTAGATAAAGATAAAGATTTTTTATTTGCCAAAAAACATGTGTTATGTAAGGTTACAAGATATACATTTCGTGGATCAACATGCTTGACCGTAATTATGTCGGTATGCAAAAATATTTGAGAGAATGACGTGCACTAATAATTATATAAAATGATTGCATTAAAGTTTGTCATTGAAAAATTCGTAGATATTATACCTCTATGTAGTAACATTTACAAATTAACAACATTTTTAATTTCTTTCTAAAGAGTAACACCATTTAGCTCTTTCAACTGATCTTAGTCAGCAAACATTTGTCAACATTCATTATTTATCAGAAACTTTTAAAATATGTTACGCATTCAAGGTACTTTTTGTCCACTCTACTCTACTATACAACATAAAACATACGAAAAAGATGTCAATATATTGGACGTTTACAAGGCAACTTTGACTACAAAATAAGAGCAGGTAAACATTGTAAAAATTTCAAATTACAAAGTCTAACTACATACCTATGTATAAATCTTAATGCTGGGGACTTTAGAAACATAAGACTTAAATAGAGAAAGAAACTTATGATAAGCACGAATAGAAAGAGCAAACGCATAAGAACTCTTGCCGAGAAAATCATGCGCGAGAACCAATAAATATTGATTGGTAATTAACCGAAGCAAATTCATAACAAGAACTATGAAGTAACAAAAAACAATGCACAAAAATTACATTAACAACAACCTTGAATACAAAACTGGACAGTGTATAATAAAAACACTCTACATAACAACGTTGGGAAACAGTCGATAAACAAATTGCAAGCATTGGAAGAAACATTAATAATTCAAAATACATTACAGAGTGAAACAATAAGACACCAAGATTTCTCATAGCGATAAGCTGCCAGAGAAAGTACGTGTGCTGAAAGCGACCTTCGAATCCACATCAATTTGAGCTTAAGGTGAGTGCATTTTTAAACAAGCTTTTGTTTTGTGAATGCAAGCCTGCTAAAGCTGTGCCTTAACTAATGGATATGCTTATTAATGTATTGACGTATTAACTGCTCTGCTACAATTTAGCGGCTAGACGTCAAGGATACTGCCAATCAGGCAAACCACGCTATAGAATAATAAATTATTACACCAATTACATATTGAAGCTCTTTTGTAATCAAGCCCCCCCAACATATACGGTAAATGTAAATTTGACCTAAGCCACAGATAACATAATACTACCTAAGCTAATATTAACCCTAACCTAAGGTAAGTTTACAGCAATATAAGCAAAATAAATATAATAAAAAGATATAAGATCTAAAATTTTATTAATGGAATGGATAAAAAAGACCCTACAGATTTTAGCATACGCGGCGGATATGAATGGCGTAGTTTAGATAAGATAATGAAAAGGTAGCTAAATCGTTCGTAGCGTTCTAGATATTCAGGAAAGCTTTATCAAAGACGAAGATAAGAAATTTGGAAAGACGGATTTTCTAAGAACTATTTCATGACGAAGCCATAAAATCAATCTTTTTATTTTAAAAACAACTGTGAATTAAGCGCGTTACCATGTGTCTTGCGATAAGCATGGTATTTATAGTTACAGTTTTATACACTTCACTATCAGAATGGTATATTATTAAATATTACAATATTATAAAAGGCGTGTGAATCCCAGTTCACAGAATCATAAATACGTGCCTTCAAATTATTGAAACTATCGCATCAGTTGCCATGCTGTAAGTTTGTCTATCTATAAACCCAGGTTATCTTCGACGTTCCCTCAAGGAATGGCGTGTCATTGTGAAGTCGACATGTCTGACCAGTCACGCACGTTTACTAATCACGTACGACTGCAATACTAAGTGAGAGAATTATCTACAAAGCATGAACTGCAGAACACGACTTGGATACATTACTAAAACTTTCAATGACCACCAGGTAGAGAGAGGAAACAGAAATTACTACTTTGCACCTCCATAAAATTAATACTCATAAGTATAGCAATTTCCATTTCTAAAACGACTGTTTCTAAATTCTCCGGGTCTTTTACACCTACAACATTTATCATACAATCAGGATTCAATCGAGAATGTAGATTTCATTTCCAAACAAAGAATTCCTAATTTGACACGAAACGACGAATATACTTACATAAGTTGGTATTTGTACGTGTTGACTTCGCAAACGTATCAATTAGTCAACAATAGAACATGTTTAGATTTATTATTTTTTATATCTTTGATAATGGCGTGACGAATGTACAACCGTGAGATGTATGAGAACTATTGTCTGTTGCAAGCTAAACGGAAGAACAAAACACTACGAACGTAGATATCCGATTAATGTAATAAAGTGCCGGAAATTCTGCGAAGGTCAAGACGATTGCACGTTACGTATACGAGTAGACAATCTGTTCATGTGTGTACATATTTGCGCGGAAAGGTAGCCCGTTGAGGCAAGAATGTATGTCAGGCAGAGTAGATGCTTGTTAGTTCATTGCCTTGTCAGGTAGGAACTTTAGGATTGCGTACAACTACCCGAATACCAGACTTTGTCTGTCAATAATAAACGATTTCTTAAAGTGAATACGTAATCTCATTGATTGGACTCGACAGTTAATTTAGTATTTCTTATTGTTCGAGAAATATTAGCAAATAATTGTGTATTGTTTGTGGGTGAAGCTGCCAGACTATAAATACGTTGTAAGTATCGACTTATTTAATCCAATTAGGAAACGCGTGTAATCTTATTGAATCAGGCAGTTTGTCAGACTGGAGCCGGTTAGCAGCTCAACGACACGACACGGTAAATAATTTTGAACCTAAAACAGTTCTAATAAGAATTTCATTTGTACAGTGCTAGACTATTCACAACAATGAAAATATCACACGACTACGACGATGTTGATGATACAACAATTTAAATTTTATTCAATATAGATTTAAAATTTAATGAGAAAAATGTGCTTGTTTTCAGATGAATGGATATTACGGCGAAGATGATTTGAAAGATTAGCAACTTTATATAATATTATGATTGTATTGAAGTAAGACAGCATACATAGCTCACACGGCACTTACGTGGTAGCGGCGGCAGATCTTTGTAATTTATCAGTAAACTCAACTTCCCGACTACCGCGCCTACAACAATTTCAAACACAAATACATCAATTTATAAAGGGAAATAAAACAGGACCAAGGGTGGGTCCTTTAGGGAGTCGGTAAGTTTTTTTGAATTTGAACCAGATCTGTCGGTTGGCTGGTCACCTAATGATAGGAAATACGATATTCTATAGACCTTGACCCAAATGCTCCCGGAACACCCTAGATAGGCACTCCCATCCGAATATGCCATTAGACAAAGGGAAACGATACGAAAAGCTGGAGAATAATACGAGAAGTAAAGTATTCTGTGTATGTATCTCCATGACCAAGAGTCCTCTAAGGTTTACCTGAAATAGAGGGATTTGATACTTAGTCAATCCTTTGTTCTTCGTGTACACACTAAGGAGAATGTGATATTGGTTAGGCTGGCTTATAATGTACGCGTAACATACATTTAAGAGTTTTAATCTTTTAAAGATCACATCAATCATTGCAAAGGTCAGGCTTAATCGATTGTGATGAGAAATTCATTCCAAAAAGTCTGAAGTAAACTCTGCAAGAGTTTACTTCAGACTTTTTGGAATGAAAAATAATATAATATTAATGAAGTATTTTCGATGCTTTTCACGAGTTTAGCTATAAAAAAAAGGTATCAAAGATCCGATGCGTGAATTTCGGAGGTATTTCTCGTGATCCGGATGGACTCTGTCGAACCTGCCTTTGCACCTGTTAGGTACATTGAAAAATGCCGAACTGCATATCACTGGGCTGGCTTCGGCCCAGCGTGGAGCTCATGTCATTAACCCGTTTGTATCTTGGAGAAGATCCAACGATTTCAAAGCTATAACCGTAATATTTATGGGCTTTCGATGAGGTCTGTGCAGCCCAGTTGTAACGAGTTGCGTTTGTTTAACTTGGTCAAGTTCGCTAAGCTGCTATTGGTGGGAATTTCCGATTGTGCCTTTCAGTTATCATATTATGCAGATAAATACTCGTACAAGGACGTAGTCAAATTATATTGACACGTCATTACATGTTTGCTGAGAGAACTTTTGATCAATATGTAGTCTGTATTGTAGGAGTTCAGTCAACTACAAATATGCGCATTTGAGCAGCTTAAAAATAAACCTGTTCGAAACCGTGTTTGGGAGCCAGTTTCGGAGTGGACTTTACCTGCAAAGGTCAAACCAGGTGTTTGACTGGAGTCATATGTCTTCGGATGCGGTCAGCTAACAAGATCAGGTGCAAATCAGGTACTGCATCCGATACGTTTCTGGCTCAAATTCTTAACAGTCAGTGGTTGGCGCAAGATTATTTTTTGCTTTCTAAGAATAAAACTAACATTAAGTAATTTGGCGCATTTCTTAAACCATTTTCTATAAGTTATAGAATAACTAACTTCGATTGACGGGTTTTTGGAGCATGGAAAAAACCAAATTTTGGGCTAACGAAAAATCCGTTTCGTATCGAAAGGACATTAAAGCAGAAAATCTTCATTTTACCAAAAGTTTCTACTTAAACTATAAATTTATTCCAATTTTGATAATCCTTGGTTAAAAAATTTATTTGCTTTTTGCAAATTACTTTTTCATAGTTTTATTCCTTTTATAAAGCTGAAATAAATAAAAACAAGAAAAAAAGTGGATCTCGCGCCAACCCATGACGTTCAACCTTAAGTATGACGTGAGACACAATTCCGAGAAATATTTTTTACTTTTGTCTCTGATTAAGATTATATCTATGAAAAATATATGTTCGCGTTTGTAGATTTCGGCGCCATTTGGATGAATGAAGCTAAGGTAAAATCAGAATAGCAACGGTTATGTATTGATTTACTAATAATTCATCATCATCACCAGCCTATAATTTAATAGTCCACTGCTGGACATAGGCCTCCCCTAATGAGCGCCATAGATGGCATCATTATTTGGGGGTTATTGCCCATAATCCCCACGCTGGGCATGCGGGTTGGGGATCGCAGTTCGGTGTAGTTGTTCTGCAGAAGGCGCTGCTGCCCGCCCCCCGCTGTGTTTCCCTTAGTCGCCTCTTACGACACGCACGGGAAGAGTTGGGGTGGTGAAACTCTATGCCGGCACCACACGGCTGACACTAATAATTAATCAATACATAAAAAACCTATAATAAATTATTAATAAATACATACTTAATATATTTTAATTATTCTAGTTACTAAGTGGTAAGATTAAAAACTTTTTATTTTATTTTATAGATAGGCAGTAGGTAGGTCGGTTCACGGTCAATTAAGTAATTTGTGATAATTTTTATCTACATTGCATGTTTTAGTTGCATATTGATGTCTCAAACGTCAGTTTTTATCTATATCTATACTAATATTATAAAGAGGAAAGATTTGATTGTTTGTATGTTTGTTTGAATTGAATAGGCTCCGAAACTACTGGACCAATTTAAAAAATTCTTTCACCATAAGAATCCTAAAATTTCCTTGATGAACATAGGCTATAAAATATTTTCAAAAAAGTTAGAGATCCGTATAAAAACTTCAATAATAAAACCATAGCGCTATATCAACTTCTTTTTTTAATTTTTTTGCGCTGCTCGCTTTTGCTGTTTCTCAACTTCAACTTCTTCTTTTTTATGGCACCGCTTTTTCTACGACGACTCAGCCAGTGTCTGTTATGGATTGTCATAGACATCACAATTCGTTACTGGGGGCGAGAGGAAACTCAATGTCAAAAAATAAAGTGTTCCCTGTTTGTCTTTAACTAGGTAAAGGAGGTAAAGATACAATTTTAAAAAGGAAAGATTTTATTGTTTGTTTGTGGTTTGAATTGAATAGGTTCCGAAACTACTGGACCTTTTTGGAAAAAAAATTATCAATAGAATGATAATCATAGGCTATGGCTATAGAATATTTTTAAAGTTAGTGATCCCTATGAAAACTTCAATAATAAAGTACCTAATCTAACGTGTGTGCGTGTAAGGACTTAAAATACTGTAAAATACCCATGCGAAGCCGGGGCGGGCTGCTAGTTTATTATATTTCTATTAATGTTCCACTTAATGGTGGACACTTTGCTGGTTTATGTGTTATTTTAGTAGTTTTTGGTTTGGTTTTTAATAACTGTTTGTTTCCCAAATAAAAAAAGTAAAATAACCAAGCCCGCAACAATCCCAGATGAATTTATTGCAGATCAAACAAAAGTGATTCCTACATGAAATAATTCCAATCAATTGGTAGTGAGGAACAGCCGAGTTGGTCCAACGCCAATAAACGTAATTCTATGACGCCGAGTGCTGGCTGCGCGATAATGAATTATGAATGACATATGTAACCGTAACACATATCGAGTATTTCGGTTTCGTTGCATACATTATATATAAGAGTTCTGGCATTTGGCTTCACTTGGTTGAGATTGGCATTTAAAAACTTTTATCTTAACAACTTGGATGAAACTTGAATATGAAAACTTAGAAATACGGTTGAGTAATGGGTTGCTCAATATACCGTACTTACTACTTCTAAGAAAAAATATTTTTGACAAAAATTATAAAAAATAAGAAAAGATGGCGACGACGTACGACTTTCAGTAAGAAAAGACAACGCGAAGGCTTATTTCGCCTCGATGCTCATGGGGGCCAGAGGCTTAAATTCCGCTTGTGCTCAATGTAGAAACTTGTTCAAGTATGCGCTTATTATGCTGGTCATGTTGGCATACCGCTGGCCGCACAAAAAACGAGTCCCTACTTTCCTTCTAATGGAGACACAGTTTGAAGAAAATCTGCAACGGAATGCTGGCGTGTTCCCGGGCGAGCACAGTCTAAGCAGCTGAACTCAAGGAAATCTTTAGAAAGAGTCAGATTTAACTAGCATATAATCATTATTGTTATTCTTTTCTGTCTCTTTGTAAAGGGTTTTTCAATAGGGACGCTCGAACTTTGACAGCGCATAGCGACCATCATGGTAATGCGATAGCTGTCAAATTTGGCATGAATACATATTTAGTCGTGACAATTCACCATGGAACGCTACACGCATCACCAACGCGTAGAAATTATTAAAATTTATTATCAAAATCAGTGCTCTATTCGAAGATGCGCAAGGAGCCGCGCTCACTGTCAATGGCGACCGATATCGGAAACAAATTTTTAGTGGCCTAGGGTAGGTGGTATGGATCTTACAAACATGTGGTTCCAACAGGACGGCGCCACTTGCCATACAGCACGGGAAACATTAAATTTATTGAAAGAGAAGTTCGAGGGCTTCGTCATCTCGCGTGGTGGCGACATCAACTGGCCCCCGAGATCGTGTGACTTAACACCGCTCGATTATTTTCTGTGGGGCTACATGAAATCTCTAGTGTACGCAGATAAACCACAGTCAATTGCTGCCCCAAAGGCCAACATAACTCGCGTTCTTCGTGAAATTGAGCCCCATTTATGCGAAGACGTCCTTCAAAATTGGTCCACCAGAATACACCATCTACAGCGGAGTGGCGGTGGCCATTTGGCTGATATTATTTTCCACACATAATGTCATTGAATATTCTTTAAAATGTAATAAAAATTGTGGTAATATCACTTATACAGGTTGTTTTATTTCATTTCAATGTTCGAGCGCTCTTAATGAAAAACCCTTTATATGTCGTTTGTTTTATTTTGAATTTCTTTAATATCATGTATTGTGTTTCGCCTTGTCAACTCAATTTATTTATATGTTGTGATTGTAACTAGATAGGTATTTGGTCTGTGTCTGTAATTGAGGGATCATGTCATGCCTTATGTGATCGTAGTTATACATATATGTATGTATGTACGTGTGTGTGTATCCGCTGTTGTTAGTTTTATATAAATAAAAACGGTGTTTGTTAATGTGGAAGGTCCCGGCTTAAGATCGTGCCGCGAGATCCGGGGAAGGCTTTTTGCCGACCCGGACATATTGTAATTGTAATAACGTTATTAGAGCTTTAATTTCGTGTACCTTCAAAGAAAGCCTACATACTTTAACCTGTCTGTAACGGTTCCCTTTGACAGAACCGGTCTTAAATCGCTATAGAAGCGGCTCCTCGAATTGACATGTAGGTGTTAGAATATAACAGTAAATGTTGTCATCTCATAGCGAGCCAAAAGGTATGAATCAGTATTTTCGTTTTCATGAACAAGAGAAAACACGACATGACTTATCGAAAATATCTCAACTTCTTTCCCTGATTCAAATATTCCCTGAAACTTGTGATCTAGTTTTAAAATCGCTTTTTCCAATATTTACTGAATGATACTTGAGTTCTATAGGCTATGTGCGTGCATGCCCTCTTTGTAAAGGCACCACGCGAGTCAAGTAGCGAGCAGTAGCTAGACAAATGAGACTTTCTTTCCACTGTTAGTAAACATTATAATCATACAAATTGCACAATCTTCTTTCTTATCCACAAATGACTGTTTGAGATTCTTGGTTTGTGTAAGTACTGAGTATTATTTATGACTTCATAATCTTCTATTGTATACTGTTGCACACTGATTTAAAGTTGATTGTGCCTTGGCAGTTTGCACAACTCAGGCATGCAGGTAATATGTATATATTTACCACATCAAATAGTTTCTATGGTACATACTAAAGATAGAGCTTTAATAATACAAAAACGCAGCGAGCCTGTTTTATAAAAACATATTTCAAATCAAAAATTTTACTAAAATATTTGTTTAAAAACACTTAGTGCTCACTGGGAGTTGCTAGTTACTACAATGAGATTATTAAATATCACAAATACAACAATTTCCATAATCATATAGTATAAGCCTGTAAGGTACTCAAGCGTTGGCAAAAAGTGAATTAGCATTACATAAGCAGTGACACTAACAGCTACTTTCTAACCCACACCTGGTCGGAGACCTCAATTCTAACTGCTTATTAGCATAGTTTAAAGGTAATATGTTTGGACAGGCTTTACAAGATCCTTTTCCGCAATTTGGTGCTACTTACCTCTATTTTAATAAAAAAATATACATTATCTTGACAAACTAGCCTGACAAGAAGCCCCAACATGATTTTATAGAATCAGGACAAACATTCTAAAAAGAATTAGTCAGAAACAAACATTATTTACCTCCTCCTCAATTTGTGAGATTTTGTCAACCAACTAGGATATATATCTATGTATATTTTATATATAGAGGTGGTGGACTATTTCGAAGATAAGAAAATGCTCATAATTATCATTCAAACTGATTGGAAGCAAACAGTTGATAATTCTTATTTATAATTGAGATAATTGATAACTCAGTATAAACTGAATGTGACTAGCAGAAAACTGGTAGTAATAACTAAACTCAAGTAGGTAATAGCAAAAAATGATGATTGATGTGACGACAGAAAAAAAGAGCTAGAAGTTTCTAATCAAACTAATGTACATTGATTGTATTAAAGTAATTAAACCTGTATTTTTAAACACCAAACTGGATTAAAATGTGTATTTCTGTTTGACTCCTTATACACTTGTTGATGCAAATGATGAAAGCACAGCATTCACTGCAGGTGAGCTACAAGTGCAAATTGTGTGTAGTTACTGTGCACAATAGAAGCATGTTATGTGTAAATTATACGCAGAACATGTATATAATTGATAAACATGACCGTCGAGGTTTAATTAGGTTGTTATTAGCCTGTGCATTTACTACCAAAAATGTGCGAGGTGATGAGTAGAATGTTGTTTAAAAATTCGACGCGGATTGAATAGTTACCTTGATGTTGGCAACCATTTCATCTGAATATTGTCTTGCCTTTGAATTGTAAGTTTCTCAAACAATGGTAATATTTTACAAAACAATAGCTAGGTATCTCAGGCAGCATTGTGCTTCATCACCACAGATCAAAGTTCAAGACGTAAAAAGGTTGAATCGCGTCAGTAAATCACTTTGGCGCATGTAAACACGGAGCTACGTACGTATGTTAACAAAAACAGTACCTGACTCCAGACTCCTGTCTGCGCCTCCCGTCATGGTCACTAACACCCGCGGCAGGGGCGGTCAGCGCGCGCCACAATCCTCTCCTGGCACGTGAGCACCACAATCCAAGCAGCAATTATAAAAAGAACCCAATTTCAATGTCACAAAGGTAACACGAGGATACGGCGACACAGGCACTAGCGACTGACACAATGAACGCGCGGTCACTCACTGAACCCTACGCAATAATAACAGGACAGAATTTACCTTCTCCTTCATAGTGATTTGATTCTTCAAGTATTAGTCCTTCAGCCATAGTCAATTTTATTTATTTATTTCTGAGCAAAGAAACTCGACGTGAACATAGCGACATGAATTTTTCCCAAGTTTTTTTCAATTTTTCTTGATATCTTCAAATTTGCCAGTATTTCCAGCTCTTGCTTGCCGTTAAAGTCGCAAAACAAAACAACCGCCCCCGCCCAGATTCGGCCAAAAGTGGGTGGGCCATTGCATATCCACATGCTCACGATAGTTTTGTTTGAATCTTTATCTGCTCTATCTCCTTAAATAATATTTGGTATTAATAAAACTAAGGCGTTACCTTTTGTGCTACCTACATAAATTCGGTCTATAAAGTATATGTGTTGTGTAACTAAAAATCTACATTTTAAAAAACAATTTAAACTGCATTCAAAGACTTTTATATAGTTACATGTTTGAACCGGGAATCGAACGCGATACACGAGAAAAATAATTACCCTGTAGCTTTATTATACCGATCGAAAGGCTTCATCATAGGGATTATTTTTTGCTAAATAACATAGCACTTGGGCAGTCGCGCCCTGTTTCGATACGCTAGGAGTCGCTACCGTGTCCACCGGACCCAGTTTAATATTGCTGGTTTTTTCTATAAATTACTGAATTTAATGTTATTGTGTATTTCCTAACGGTAATAATATTCTAAAATAAAATTACAAATGGTATCAAACATTTATATTTTTTACTTTTATTCATAAAAAAACGCAATCTAAAAACATACTAAAATTCATCTAACTTTAACGACACATTTTAACTTTTATCTTATATCTTATTAAATAACGAAAATAACATTAAGTTTCTTTATTTTTCTAATACTACTATAATGTACTTATTCCAAATCACAATAAGAGATCCATCATTATTTGGTAAAAAAAAGTAAAAAACTTCTCTAAAAATCAACAGTCTAAAAATACCTTCTTTAGAACTTAACTATAAATCGGAACTATTTTGTCACTTTGCAAGTCAAATATTGTTATTGCAGTTCACACATATTGCTTTAATGTGTTCTCCACAAATTGGGATATTGCATTGAACGCAGGAAATTTTAGTTTTTCTATCTTTTTTCCAATTGCATAGACCACAACGCACTTTTCGTCCACTAACTGGCGGGCTCGATGCAGGAGGTGGCTGGACTTCGGGTATTGTGTTTCGGATGCGGGATTTTATGTCCTGTGGGATGATTGTAATCAGTACTCTTTCATGAAGGTATGGTTGAATCATCGAAATAGCCAACGTCTTTATAAAATCTCTTCGAGTCAAGTTATCGGAAGGAGATTTAGTGTTGTGAATGACATAGGCGTTCAATGTTCAAAAATCCAAAAAATATGCAAAGTGGCCATCGTTGGGTTCGTCCTAGATACTGAATAAGTACCTGTCATTTGGTCTACAAAGTCGACCCCACATTTGGTGGAGTTATAGTGTGATCATTTCGGGTTTCTTCTTTTCACCAGTTTCACTGTCAATTTTGGCATCATGATGCATAGTGGATGCTACGAGAACCACTTTATTAGGCTTGGGAACGTAAGATACCAGAGTACAATCATTTTGGAATCCAAAGTATAATAAAAACAAATTTTAAATAATTAATAAGGGTTATAAAGTTATGAAAAATCACTTACGTATAAAGTCGCTACCGGGTCCAAAGAACCCATACGCACCTTTTACGTCCTTAGCACTCGCAGCGCGCCAACTTACTACGGCGACCGTTATTCGCTGTCTCACTCCAACGTCGGAAGGTACTAAGAGCGGCAATGTCGCAATCCTTAAGATTCAATAGTTACCATGCAAACAATGGACGACTGGATCTGATAGACCCATTAGCGACTGCTTAAGTGATAGTGTCAGAAATAAAAGGAAGACAGCTTATGCATGTGACATCAAAATATAATTAGCAGTGATGGATTATTGAATTGTAATATCACCAATATCACTAACCCAAGCACCTTGCCCAAGCAACTTTAAGCTGGTGTCAGTTTTGACTGTTACTTTGAACCATTTTGAAAGAATCTTGTATAACTAGTTAAACACTGCCCGTGTTTAGTTATACAAGATTCTTTCAAAAATGTAAACTCGTCGCCGGAAGAAGACTGAGTTATCTGATTTACCTAAGGTACATTTTAAATATAGGTACCATAATATGATAAGAAACGTATTATTACCAAAAAACGAACGAGATGGTCGCTGTTTCAAAGTAATTGATCGTAACTATGTGGTACAATAGATCTGTCGTAGACTATAATGTTGATGTAGAAGTACCTACCAATCCACTAACGACACTAACGGGGCTACCTCAACCTACAGTTTTTATGGAAAATTATCATTGAAATTTTCTAGACAGGACTTTGGGCATCACTTGTAAGGATAGTCGTTACGTAGTTTATGTTCTCCTGGCTGTTTAAATGGCATAAAAATGATAGGAAAAGGCAACAACACACAATATGACCAGTATGACATGGGTTCCAGTAAAAACAGAGAAACTTGACTAGAGGCAAGCACTACAAACCAATTTCATATAAATATAACAAAAAAAATAACAATGAATATAGTAAGGTACCTACACTTAACACAGCATAGCATGATCTAGTCTCAAAGTATGCAAAGCTGAATAAAGAATGATTTAGTGGGAAAATTTAAGATGCGGGAAGTGCCTGAATCGTGCCATTACGTGAATTCGTATACGAGGGAACACCATTGATTAATATTACACATCTTAGATGCATGTGAAAAGAGGTCCTTTGATCGAGAGGATTAAGCCAGATCTAGCGAAAAGTGGACTTTGGCTTCACTATTTCCAACTCAACCGAAATTTGACAGTTTGACGTAAGCTTGACATGACAATTTTTTGAAGAAAAGTCTCCAACGGACATCTTAAATAATGATTTGTCACTGTCATTATTTCACATTCTGTCAATGTATTGATCCATTGAGGCTGTCAATATTTGTGATTTTGTCGAATTCTTATGTCAATGTCATGACTAGAGGGTATGTTGAGGGTATGTTGAGGGTATGTTACGGTGTCAAATTACAGGAAGTCTCGTAAAAGTTGTCTAATTTTCTGAATAAAATTCACTTTATTGGAACAAAATGCAGGTAATAAAAAAAATCTCTAGACGGTGCGGGTCTGCATTAGTGCATTTGCCTGTTTTCAACGATGTATACTGTTTATTTATAGAATCCTAATGAGGACACAGAATGGAATGATGTCCTTCGGGCGAAGGGAATCCTGCCGCCCAAGGAGAAGGAAGTATCTGAAGATGAGATCATCAACATGATCGAACAGACAATTCAGAGTAAACAGGCTGAGAGTGAGTGTTGTTATTGTAGGTTAGGTCACAACACCTGTTGTTTATTTTTGGGATCCTCATCCTTGTCAAGCTCTCACTGAGCTTGACAAGGATGAGGATGTTTGCTTTCTTTAAATAATGGGTTGAAATCAATTTTCAGAGGACAGACAACTATCAGAACTGGATTTAGATGGCCTGGACGAGCTGGAAGATTCAGAAGATGAGGAAGTCATTCAGCAGTACAGACAGAAGCGAATTGCAGAGATTAAGAGACTTTCAGAGAAGCCGAGGTTTGGGGATGTGAAAGAAGTTTCTGGCCAAGACTATGTTCAGGAAGTCAATAGAGCTGGTGATGGGATTTGGGTCATTATCCATTTGTATAAGCAAGGGTGAGTAAATAGGTTCAATTTCGATGCTAAGTGTGTTCTTTATAATTTTATAGGTACACCATAGTTCATTATCTATGTATACATGATATTACCACTCGTTTTACTTGCTTGCAATCAGTGTTTCTAGTAAATTCTATGTGTATAGTAACAAATAAAATGTATTATCTATCTTCTTCTCTTACTCTGTAGTCTATCATAGAATTATCAACAAGTATACCATTTGAATAAGATTTTAAATCCTGACATTGTCAGCACAGCTCTGCAATCTAAACTTGAAATACAACTGATTCATCACCTTTTCCACTTTCCAGCATTCAGCAATGTGCCCTAATCAACCAGCACATGAAGCAACTAGCTGCCAAGTTTCCCTACACCAAGTTCCTGAAAGCCGTAGCACAGACTTGCATACCCAATTTCCCAGAGAGCAACTTGCCCAGTGTGTTCATATACTTTGAAGGAGACATGAAGAAACAGTTTCTGGGGCCCCATGAACTCAGGGGCACGTCCCTGAGTTGCGAAGGTAAAGATTTATCTAATGTTTTGAAACAGCTATGTATATTCTGATTCTCATAAAATTTCTTCTTGAAATTCTTGTATTATTAGATTGCATTGTTTGTAATTTTTGAAGCAATTATTATTGTTTATTATCTGAACACAATAGTAAGAAGAACTAGTGGTTAGAAGACCGATTTGCAAAGCATCATTTAGCTAGCCCTAAACTAAGCATAGATTTTGTTAGGGGCACAATAAGTGTGAGTTTTCCTCACCTTTCTGTTCTTTCAGAATTCGAATACATCCTTGGCAAAGTTGGTGCAGTGGACTCCACAATAACAGAAGACCCCAGACCAAAGATCAAGGACAAGCTGTTCACAGACCTCGGTTCAAATGACTGGTGATGTTCAGTGGAGGGCTGACTGATTGCTTGGTGTGGGTTCTATGCTTGCGAATATTTATTTTCTTCAGAGTATTATGAAATTCTACTTCATGAATTACCAAACTAAGATATTTGATATTTGACTATTGTCACTGCATTTTTGAATGTAAATACAGTGTTATTGAGAATAATAAGTTACTTTAAGAGAGTGCAATTGTAGTATAATTAAAAGAAGTTATTAAGTTTAATGTTTGTTTATTTTAGAGTAAACTTCACAAATAAAATTATCTTACATTAATAACTACAGGTTGCTTGAACAACTTTAGTTGTTGATGACTAAAGGTTTGTTCTAACTTACGCGGTATTCGCTACCCAGAGAGGTAGGTTTTCGCACGGTATCCCGCCGTCTTTTTAATGAGCAGCAGGATGGGATTTTAGAGAACAGCTAGGTTACTGAATAATATCTTTCTGTATTACTCTGGGAAGTGCATAACTCTTAAGGTCTGAAGAGGCCTTATAGCTTATCAACGAATCTGCATAAATAGATTGATAAATTGCAATATCGTTGGCCTAGCAACCCCGTTGAATGTTTAAAGCAACAACACATCTCGTGAGACAGGGCTCCACAGGATGCCTCGCCTGCACTCCGAGCTCGAAGACCCTCAGCAGGATCCTCACAGCATGCTCCTGCATGCCGGTCAGCAAGTCTGGCAGCTTGTCCAGTGCTGATTGCGTTACCTCGGGCAGGCTCGAGTCCAGGCATTCCAAGATTGCTTGCAGACCTGGCAAGGAATACGTGTTCATTAGGTGTTCTTCCATAAATGCACGCGTCTAAGTTTTAGACCCATTTCATCTTGGAACTGAACTTCTCATTTCCCTCTGTGCTTTACAATAAATTAATCAGCAGTTCATTGTGGAACTGAATCTGAATCATTCTAGTCTAGACGATAGCTACCCGATATTTCTAGTTTCAGTTAAAG